>OX439130.1:41693539-41791039 GCA_949318235.1 Ecdyonurus torrentis | reverse complement strand
ATATCGTCATATGCAAATAGAAATCATTATAATTGTGATTTCTAAAAATTTCAATTGCACTTGAGTACACAGTAATCAAATGGAATGTATATTTTTTTGCACCAATCTTGCACTATCGTAAAACTTATACTATATACTTTACCAAATAGTCATGAATGAACGAGTACAATAATACCCGAAAATTATCTCATTTATATGAAAGTTTTTTGATACGGAAGAAAAGTTTAAATTACATATCTTTAAAATATTTCACTCTGAGATTTTATAATCGATTGTATTAATTTTTTTTTGTTACTTGTCTGCTAGAGCATTGGATCAGTATCAATAAACAATAATATATTGATGTTTTATTAAATGTGCATATTATACATAAAGTGCTGTTTCATTTTATGTCCTAGATTTAATAATATAATATTAAATATAATTTTAATGTATAAAAATGTTATTATTTACGGAAATGAAATTTTCTTTGTATATAAAACGCTGATGCTTTGTGATAACGGTATTGCTTTCAAATTTTATCAAGCAGTAAGCTTACATCTTTGCACCGCGTGATTATTTCTATACGGGAGATAATTCTGAAAACGTGAGAGGTGTAAATTAATAATTGCAATCGTACTCACTCAAATACCGTGTATACTCACACTCTAAGAAATTAAAACTATTATGCAAGAAAGTTCTATCATGCTCTCTAAATTTTATTTTTACATTGTTAATCTTCTAAGCTTTATTTATAGATTTATTATCAATTAAAAAAAATCAGTTAATCATTTCTGTATACGTGATTCTAATAATAGCAAGTTGTTGTTTTCTAAAATACTGAATAAACAAAACAAGCTAATTTAATATTTGTCTAACTATATATAACTATAATATATACTTTTACTTTTTTTTTTTTTTTTAGATTTAATAAATATAGGTGTGAAACAACAAACAAGTAACAAAGCTTCCGTTATTTATTTATTCAGTATTTTCAATACAAACAACTGTAAAGTTGTCCATTGCATTGATACAGGAATACAAGACAAATTAATTACGTATAATTATCTGATGCAAAGACATAAAAAATAAAAATGGTAAAAACTTGAAACAAATTATCATACATTTTTATAATTGCATTAATATATGATTTATTATAAAGTTAATTACGTTATTTGTAAGAGAAGATAAAGCTTCAATAATATGATTCTTAAAACATGGTAGATTAAAATGTTAATTTATGATTTAAGAAATCTTCTTAAGTGCTAAAATATTCGTTTATAAATTGATTTTTTTTTGTATTATTCTTATTCTTACATAACGATGCTCTAGTTATGCAATGGAAGAAAGATTGTCCTTTTTTATGAATAAATTTTTCAAAGAAAATTTAAAGTAAAGAAAAAAGATATTAGCATAAAATAAATATTATAATTTACCTACTCATAATGTAGTTGCTCATTGGATTTTAAAATTCTCCTTTCTTTTGCATTATAATGCAAAATACTGTAATCTAGTTGTGAAATAGTTTTTTTTTTTTTTTTTTTTTTTTTTTTGAAAATTTAGGTGAATTATTTTACAACAAAAGAAGATCCAATGCAGTATAGGTATAAGATTTACAAATCTTCCTTAGATTACTGTAGACTAACCATAATGGTTAGCTCACACGAAGCATTATTTGCACTATGCAATGAATTGGATTCCATGCTTATATTTAATGGTTTATAAAATGAAGATTTGCATGCAATCAAATTTATTACATTATGAAAATCCCCTTCCCCCCTTTTACAATCAGTGGCATAAATGCATGGTCAAGTCTAAGTTATTACATAGTAAAATTAAAATCAAAATTATATAGTATATACTTTAAATTACAATTTCTATAGCTAGGACTTCATTTACACGATGAAAAGTTAAAAGGCTAAAATATGACCACAATTAAATAGTAAACAATTTGTCATTATTTATAGAAAACAAAGTATAAAACAAGAAATATTTCATGTTAATTAGTAATTTATCAATTGTTTACAGTCAGTATAATTTATTTTACAGTCATTTGAGAAAAAAAAATCACAGAAATTGTTATATTTTTTTTTAATTAGAATTTGTTTTAATACAAAGATTTGAAGTATAAACAGGACTTGAGATTTGAATTCATACTTAAGTATATAGAAGAAAGAATAAAAATACTTGTGCATGATATAATTCCAATCCTAACCTTATATTTGATTATAAATAATTGAAATAATCACACACATTTTATTTTTTTTTTTAAATTAAAATATGTTATAATTTTCTTAAGACTTAAGACTTAAGATTTGAACTCATATTGAAGTTATAGAAAAATAAAATTAATTTTCCATTGTATGATTCCAATTCTAAATTTATATTTGATTATAAATAATTGGTTTTCCAGATCATGCAGCTCTCTCCACTATGGTGCATGGTACTTCTCCTTTGGTGTCCATTCATCTCCACCCTGAGCATCCTGAAGGAACACTATGCATGGAAACAAGTTGACTTCGCATGGCCAACAGTTGATATTAGAAATGAAGCACTCCGTACTAAAGTTTACATACCTGAGAACGTGTTACCCCTTGGTCTAGAAGTAAGTTCTGATCGCATAGTGATTACACTACCACGTTGGAAACCTGGTTTACCTGCGACTCTAACTACCGTACCAAGATATAGTATTACTAAATCTCCTCTTCTCTCTCCTTATCCTAACTGGTTATGGCATAAACCAGGAACTTGTGATGGAATCATTTCAGTTTACCGGGTTAACTTGGACTCTTGTAATCGACTTTGGGTTATGGATTCAGGTTCAGTTGATGTTGCAATAGGAATTAAATTTCCTTGTCCACCTAAATTATTTATATTTGATTTTATAACTGATAAATTAATTTTAAAATATGAACTACCAAAAGATGTGGTAAAAGATGGTTCTTTATTTACAAATATTGTGGTAGATGTCGTGGATAATAATTGTGGGGGTGATGCTTTTGCTTACATGTCAGATTTATGGAGATTTGGTTTAGTAGTTTATAGTCTAAAAACTAATACATCTTGGAGAATTGAACATGAATATTTTTACCCAGATCCAATGGCAGTTAAATTCAATGTTAATGGACTAACATTTCGATGGACTGATGGACTCTTTGGTCTTGCTCTATCACCTCGTAGAAGATATACAACTGAAAGAACTTTATTCTTTCATCCAATGGCAAGCTTTAGGGAATTTTCAGTTTCAACTTTGTTTCTACGTAATTCTACCGCATCAACAACTGATATTGCGGATTTATTCATTGCTATGCCTCCTCGAGGTGAATTTAGTGAACATTCTTCAGCTTCTGCAATGGGTGCCAATGGAGTCTTGTTTTTCAATCTGGTAACTCGTAATGCTATTGGTTGTTGGAACTCAATGTTACCTTATCGTCCGGAATTTATTGGAGTTATTGATATGGATGATGAGGCTTTAGTATTTCCTAATGACATGCGAATTGACAAGGAACAAAATATATGGGTTTTAAGTGATAAATTACCGCAATTTGTGTATAGCTCACTCAATTCTTCAGAAGTAAATTTCAGAGTTCTTACTGCTAAAGTTTCTACAGCTGTTCAAGGTGGAGTTTGTGATCCTTCAGTCAAACCACCGGATATTAAAGCTTCATTGAATGATTTACGTGATCTTTTTGAACAACAGTTTGCATGTAGACTGATTGGTGTCTAAATTAGTTTCGTAATTACAGTTAAGAAAAAAAGTGATATAAAAATCTAACTATAAATTTCATGCCTAAATGTTAACTTTTACTTCATCTCTCTCTCTCTCTCTCTCTCTCTCTCTCTCTCTCTCTCTCTCTCTCTCTCTCTCTCTCTCTCTCATACTCACTCACACACTCTAGCATGGATGTAAATAATGTAGAAACTAGACTAGATTGATAATTTTCCTCGTATATTTTTATTCTATTTCATACATGCAATTCAAATTCAGTAAGTATTTTGTTATTCGGTACACATAGTATCTCTGAAACGTACAGGCATAGCGCGGTATCCCACCATTACTCTTTGTATACAAAAACAAATGTGCTTGTCTATTATTTATAATAAAATGATCTCAAGGAAAATATACTCCACTTTTATACAAAAAAATTTACATTTGTAAAATGTTACTATAAATTGGTTCTATTATAAGTCTAGTTTAACAGATTTTTTTTTTATTATTAAAATAATATACAGTAAGTCAACTTCTAAGTCTTTTATATCAATTGAAATACCATACGCAATGTAAGCAAAAATTATATTCTGTAAAACTAACTTCTTTATAGTTAAAAACATGATGAGCTGGTCACACCAAAAGTTAATGAAGCATGAAGTGCTGAAAAGTTTATTCTCCATTTTTAACACACCTCCCTCAATTTATATCGTGTCAACAGTAAAAGGTCAACTCTAATAAGCTGAGTACTCAGTTAGAGTGAAATGGCATGGCATATAAAGATCACTCTACTTCTACATTATATATATAGTACATCACTAAGGTGCTCGACCTAAAGACGTGTCATATCAATATAATAGACGCATCGATTCTTATAAAGAGTATGTATGTACTGTACGTGAAACGACCTACTTTATGTATAAGATAAAATACTCAAAGAAGTTGAAGAAGAAGAAACCTTTCAATCTTGATTTATTTCATCTCTTTTTTCATTTTATCAAAGGATGAAAGTAATTTTAAAAATATTAAATTGACTTATTGCAGCCATAAAAGATTTTGAAATTCATAGAAATTTTATTTGTAATTATTTAATATTATTTCATACCAAGAAGAACTATTTAATACCTTACTATTGAAAATTAATTATATATGTTTTCTGTGTCTGAGTGACGTATTGTAACCATTGGATGTATTGAGATATTTATGCTTACATTACTAACAAGAGGATCAAATAAATTATACTTAAAGTTCAAATTAAAGTAAATAAATAAAATCCCTCAGATGTTCAGCTCTGGACAAAATTTTTGAAACTTGACGTATAGGCAACCTTTCACAACCCAATGGTTTTCCACAACCCAAAACGTAGCGTGCGCAGTAACTCGTCCTCAAACTTTTATCCAGAGATGTACTTGAACTGATATCATATCACTTGACCGATTGTACATTTCTTCTTAACTCAGTTTTTATCGTTCTCATATATTTTCATATACACGAAAGTAAAATTTAAAAATGTGTGCTAGACCTTTCAAAATCATAAAAACTTGAATTTGATTTATACTTAGAAAAATGGATTTTGAAACTAACCTAAGTGATAACATCAATCTTTGTATTCGCGAGTCAATTGATTTTACATTACTCTATTATGAAGCCGTTTCTTATATTTGAAACTTGAAAGTATTATTTCTCAACTATATAAGTTCACGTCATTTTATTAATATTTTGAACCTAAATTTGATTATAATAGGGTTACATAATAAATTTTAATCAATTTTTATTATCTCATGCCGTATGATGTTGTCTTTTATACACTGCACCTGATTTCAATTATTATTAAAGCAAGTTTTATAACATTATGTTTTAGAATTGGGTGTAAAATAATCAACACATAAAACCATTATTCAAAATCCAACTATAAAACTATATATATGATTTATAAATGAAACATAAAATTTTGACACAGATTAGAATATAAAATTAGAAAGGAGCGTAAACAAACTACATGTAATGAATTTTAATATGAAACACATTAATCTAGTTTTTTATCATAATATTTTTATTTGGTAAACCTGTTAACCTTGCATTAGTGGTAACACTGTTTTTTTTTTCTTTCTTTATCAACCTGTTTAATAATTTGTTAAATTATGCTTGAGGCAGAGGCAGTCATTTTATTAACTTTTAATTTATTTTTTTTTTTTCGTTTTTTTTTTTTTTATATATATTTTTAGATATAATGTGTCACTGATATGACTGATCGAATTAATTAAGAATTTGAAAAATTTAATTTAAAATAATACTGTTATTTTTACTTTCAGCTTTGTTAATGCATTCTCTCTCTCTCTCTCTCTCTCTCTCTCTCTCTCTCTCTCTCTCTCTCTCTCTCTCTCTCTCTCTCTCTCTCTCTCTCTCTCTACCATATATAGATTTAACCAACATGCCTAAAAAAATCCATGTTTCATTACTTTGCAAATGGGCATGGAAAGAATATTTTCAACTACTACAGTATACCTAAAACAATTTTTCATTTTTACAGCATTGGACATTGATTTAGGACAGTACACGCTTTATATTGCTTTTGTTATCTGTATATAATTATTAGAAAAAAGTATTTTTATATTATAATTATGACTGTGTAGAAATAGGAACAATTACTGTAGCGTTGATATTGATTGTCAACTGCTTATATTCCTAAGACATAATCAAACTTTTGTATTAAATTTTGTATATTTTCCAATAAAACAACTAAAAAAAGAATTTTTCTATGTTTGTTCTGAAAGTATTCATTTGTTACCCTAACTATTAATTATGTTCTTTGTCTTGATTTTATAACGAAGAAAAAATACGCTAGACATTTAATATTTGAACTAACAATACATCAAAGATTTCTATAATAATATCTTTGAATAATAGCTTAATAATAAAGCTAAACGTAAAATCGTAAATAATAATGACAATTTTTCTATCATGTTCATAATAGGAAAATATCACGGGTACGTGCTGGGGTATTTTTATTATGATAGCTAGGTTTCAAGTAGTGCAAATTGATTGTGCTTTAGCGCTCCATTCACTTTTGTATCAACACTGAATTTAAACACCACATCGTGTGTCCAAGTAACAGAGTATGTCAACCACAAAGCCAGTTTTTTTTTATTACTATATTATTATTGTTTTTTTTACATCAGTTAAGCAGGAAAACTATACATAGAAAGGAGTTATGAGATTCATTTTCTCCCATAATACCTAATATTTATGAAGTCGTTATGTCATCAAAAGATTTTATTCAATTTTAAAATCAATCAATCAATAAGAAAATGGACAAAATTTAATACCTCTTCAACCTTTCAATATGATATTATATACAGTACTAGTATTTTATTATGAAATCCATGTTGTGAATAGACCAAAAAAATGATACAAAAAAAAAAAAAAAAAAAAAAAACTTTCAACCAAGTTGTTGCGTATAATTAAAATAATTCAAATTCATTTGGAAAATTTCTTTTAATATAAATAATTCTACAACGATATCTTTATCTTATAAGTATATTTATTATTTGTTTATGAAACTTAACATTATTTAAATTTTTTAATATCTCAACAACAAAAATGCTTTTGTACTTGGTTGCAGCTAAAGCTTCTACTCTATACTGCATTATTAATAAACTTTCTGGTGCATTGTCATTTAAGTATAATAGTGAATCTCTGTAGTGAAACTCTGTATGTATTGAATCCTTGAAATTGTCATTGCTATTGCAAGATGTTGATAGTTATTATTTTTATTTCTTATTATTTCACACTGACTAATTTCTAAAACATGAAACACCTGGATTCAAACAGTACTGCACCAAATAGAAAAGATTGTGTTATCTACACGGAAAAAATGAATTACATAATTAATGCTACATTTATTTCACCATAGCATAAATGATACTAACATTAGAACAGCACGAATAATTATGCTGTTAAACATTATATTTATGCTATTTTAACATAGTTATTATG
The DNA here is from genome assembly GCA_949318235.1 of Ecdyonurus torrentis. Classification (NCBI taxonomy): domain Eukaryota; kingdom Metazoa; phylum Arthropoda; class Insecta; order Ephemeroptera; family Heptageniidae; genus Ecdyonurus; species Ecdyonurus torrentis. The sequence continues at coordinate 41,783,355 of OX439130.1, read as the reverse complement.
TAGTATAGCATAGATTATGTTGTATTGAACAAATTTTGCTGAAAATGGGTTAGCATAATTATTACGTATTTATTGCTGTCCGTATAGAAAAAAATAAGAAGTTTATCGCAACATATATTTTGCATTTTAATGATTATTATTATACTTTTTGTTGTGATATTATCAAATATGGTAAAGTTCACTTATGTTATTGTAGATAATGTAGATGGCGTACTTGCTTTTGACAATGTTACGATCAGCGACGATCAGTTGGAGTTACTCTGAAACTTGGCTCACGTGCAGAATCAAGAGAACTCATCTCGCGTGATATCCACATGGGCGTCACCTCTCTCTCTCTCTCTCTCTCTCTCTCTCTCTCTCTCTCTCTCTCTCTCTCTCTCTCTCTCTCTCTCTCTCTCTCTCTCTCTCTCTCTCTCTCTCTCTCTCTCTCTCTCTTATACCAATGTTCATACTTTGCTATAAAGGCGGGGGCGCCACTTTGCCAAGGTATATAATCATCCCAGGTAGGTGTGTAGCTGAAAATAAATAACGTCAAGTAAATCAATCCAACACAGATATCCCATTTAACTATGGTTGCTTTAAATAATAATATACTTAACAACAAAGCTAGGGGGACTTTTTTTCTTTATTAAAACAAAGCAAATCTTATCGATTAAAAGGATAGACAGGTATATTATATTAAAAAAAAAAAAAAAAAAAGTTCAGAGACAGTCTTGACGATGTCATGGTCACATATAAACAGGTATTATGGAGACTATGACTGCACTGACTGCATCACGCCCGCTGATTGACCTTGAGTTACGTCACCTGCATCTTTTGCTCCAGCATCCCTACCTCCGGCACAATGGATATAAAACTCGTCGACTATACAACAATACTCTCTCATGTTGCTGTATTTGCTATGTAGACAAACTTTAAAAGAAAACAAAAAAACAACAACTATATTTTCAGCTAAATAACATACAAAAATATTTTTTTATACTATTAAGATTAAGAGTATCATACAATAATGAAATCATAATAATTGTTCAGGTTAAATATTAGTAATATATATATTTTTTTAATTTGAACAATATCAAGAATAGCTTTTGTTTTAGTATTCTGCAGTGAGGATTTTATGTCAAATGACCCGACTCAATAAATTACAGTTGTGATCAAATAATTCTGCGTATAGACAAACTCAAACTTTGAAGGAAGAAAGAAATATAATGTTTAAATTTTTTTTTTTTTTATTATTATTATTTTTGTATAATGTTTCCTCGTTTACATTTTTTTTAGTGAATTAAAAAAAAAATAAAAAGATGCTTAAATATTTGTGTAAAAAGATTCTTTGTATATTTCTTATAAAATCCTCTTATCCTCGTTTTATATTTTGTGCAAACATACTTCTATTCTTACACTGAAAAAAAATTGTATGAATTTCGAATAAAATATTAGACAAATGAAAGCAGCTATAGTCAACAGTCAATACACGGCCAAAAATAACTAGGTAATAATTATGCTAGCTCATTTCAGTACAATTTGTTTAATACAGCATAATTTATGCTATACTGCATAATAATTATACGCGTATAGTATAAATAGAACAGCATAATTATTTATGTTGTTATAATTTATCATAATTTATGCTATATAATGTCATAAATGCAGCATAAATTACGTGATTTATTCTTTCCGTGTAGATGCGCTAATATATAAATTGTGTTGATTTGCCAAAAGAAAAAAATCATCAATTATTATGATTAAAATAGAAATAAATTGTAATTATCGTACATTAAAATATTATAAACCCTAAATTTGATTTTAAAATATTCATTTTCAGACATTCTCTTTTAACATAATAGATACGCAAAGAGCACGCGCGTATTAGAATTTTTTTGCAGTGTCATACATTAATACTTAATGAAATTTGCATGGCTGGAAACAAAAAAACCTTTCAACTCATTTTATTATTCTTTTGAATTTTTTTTCATTAAAAACAATTTTTTTTTCTAAAACCTTTTTATTTTTTTATCAATCTGAACGCTAATATTTGATAGAAATTTATAATAAAGGTTCATATGTATAATACGATATTTCACGTAAAAGGTCATATATGAATTCCAATATTGATTTTGATTTTAACATCCTAAAAGAATAGAAAATCTATCTATAGAACCTATAAAGCTCTATATACGGAAATGGAATATTTTCTACGTACTACGTAGTTCAGTACATACATACATAGCATCACGTAAAGAGATCAACCTAATTTTTAATAAAATTGAAGTTTTTTTATTTTTTTTTTTTTAGTTCATTTATTTCTTTATTTAATGGAATCTTGTATTGACTTTCTCGATATGTAATGTAGATTGTTGTTTCTAAATTTTGGTAGTTGGAATGCAGTCGATAAAAAAAAATGACAGTTGGTACAATTTTATTTAAATTAGATAGCTTAAGCTTTATTCCTATAAAATATACAGTTTTTTTTAGAAAACTTTTTAACGTAACTTCAATATCATAGTGTAATAATATAGTTATTTGTTTTCTTCAAAGAGAAAGAAAGAGAGAGACAGAGAGAGAGAAAGAGAGAGAGAGAGAGAGAGAGAGATACCTAGTTATATTTCATAGATTCAAGTCCAAGTATGTATGATTTATACTCACAGTGAAAGAGAATTGTTGAAAAGTTATGTAAATACTACAGTATGTATAAGTTGAACAAAGAAAGTATTATGATTGATTTAAGTAAAAGAGGGAGGAGTTGGTATAAAATATGAAAGATTATTTTTCTAGTTTTATGTATAATAGGTGATATTCAATCACAAAATCAGAAGCATGCATGGAAGCAGAGAGAGAGAGAGAGAGAGAGAGAGAGAGACGGAATGCAATCACAGCTTATGCTTATACGTTAGATAGCTTATACATAGTATGCATAGTATACATATATACGTGTACTATGCCTGGTGTGGTTTAATTAAATAGAGACGCTTTGCTATGTGATGTAAGCTGCTAACTAACAAAGCTCACTCTGCATATGGAATTTCACAGGATGATCCTACCTTGCAATGTTCAACTAAAACATGATTTACCAAACACAGCGATATCGCCTACATTCAAAGTTTAACATTATTATTAAATCTGCTAGTAACCAAATTGAAATTTTTTATTCCTGTGTATTATAATTTGCATATTCTGATATTATGTAATTTTAACCACACAGTGATTTATATTTATGAATAATTTTGTGAGAGTTCAATAAACGAAAAGGTAGTAAAGAAAAATAATAATAATAAATAAAAACTAATGCCAAATAACATTTTCCAGTTTCCAACTTCAATTATCAAGTACTTTGCAAATTTAATATAACAAGTTATTACCCATTATTAATGAAATATTTATGGTAACGATGAGTCCGCTGTTATTAAATTTATAATATTAACTTGAGTTCTTTGTTTTCTCTTATTTTTATTGATCAATTTAAAATTTCAATTATATCTTAAAAGTAATAAAGTTAAATTAATTTTAAAATATAAGATAAACAGATGGTACGATGAGTCAATTAATAAAACCGTAATATTTAAATTTTTATAGCAAGCAATAACCATCTGTTTATTGCTATTTATTTAATTTAGTTTCATAATTTTATTACCAGCAAATTATTGTTTTTATTAATTTAATATGTTATATTTCTGGGTACTCTCTCTCGCTCTTCTTTCCTTCCATGAGACATACTATATTCTCAGATTGATGGGATTGTCACATTTATCATACAAATTTTTACACTAAAATTTTCATACTTCAATGCTATTGACCTCCATAAATAAAAAAAAAAAAAAAAAAAAAAAAAAAAGACGCACGGGTCAGCGCATAACAAAGGTCAACTTTTTCTCTCGCCCAGTGCAAATCGGTGCTGATTTGTTCCCATTCTGCTTGACAAGACTCTCATATGTCACTTTGTTGCAAATGAGATGAAATATTGTATTACTGACAGATGCTGCGTGCATCAGCCTTCAAAATACAGAAATTTTCTTTTGAGAGATTTTTCTCTTTCTTTTCATTTCATTTTTTATTATTCACATATACTCATATTTATAATATCACAAAATAAACGCAAAATCTTATTTGATTGGGTTTTATTTTTTTAATAAGTTGAAATGTTTGACTCACATTACAACTTTTTCAGAAACCCGGAAAACCTATTACAATATCAATATGTGTAGTGAATTGGTGATGCAAGCACTATAAAAATATCCAAGAATAGTAATATTTATAATGAGGAAACTTTGTCACATTTTAACACCCTCTTAAGTTGTAATTCTAACCTTAATGAAATTATTGTAATTTTTATACTTAAGAAAATGATCATTAATTTAAATATTAACTTTGAAATTTTCTTCAAAAAAATTATAATTTTTATAAATTATAATAGGAATTTTTTTAAACTAAATAGTTTAAAACGATATAATTAGAATAAAATGAGACATTATAATCCATGTAATTCTACCCTGTAAATTGGACACCACATGTTAAAAAGTTAGGTATATCACAGAAATAATGTGGTTATCAATTACTTTGTATAGAAATTTGATCATCATGTACGTTTTTCAATTCCATATTTCTCAGAGTTAGCTCCCAGGTAAGCAAGCTTATAGAGAGAGAGAGAGAGAGGCCCACATTCTTCTCACTGTCGCCCACCTGGACCACATGTGACGTCACGACACTTGGGCGGACTACTCATGACGTCACATCATGACCAGTGGGCGCAACCACCGGTCACTATATTGTTCCTAGAATTTCACACTTTTTTATGTGAAACTATTATGGAAATACTATGGAGGATTTAAAACCTTTTAAAGTTTAGAACACGTTTTATAAATAAATGTTTTAAATATCGTAAGAAACTTAATTCTTAACAAAATTTACCAGACTTTTTATTATTCATATTTAAATAAAAATGTTAGGCACTTTGGAATATAGTAACGTTCCTAACTTTTTTTTTTCTTCAAAAAAGTGATAAAAATATAAGTGGGTGTGTAAATTGCTAGAACAAAAAGGTTTTAATTTTAACAAACATCCCTTATATTTTACTATCCTGTAATTCATAAAACAGACTTTATTACACGTAAGAAAGCTCATGTTAAAAGACATTAAAGAACCCAATTAAGATGACGAGATTTTGCGACAGGCGTGCAAAGAAGAGAACAAAAGCAAACAACGTGTGAAATATCAAGCGTAATTTATAATGTTATGTTTAAAATGTGGGCAAACAATACGTTGATAGTATCATCACTTCTATAGAGCAAAATATTTTTACATAACACATTTTTAAGTATATAAATATGTTACCTTACTAACTAAATTGTTTTTATAGATTACGTAATTTTATTTTGTGCTATTGTTAAAAAATGAAAGAAAAAATTATAAATAATATTGTGCTAGCCCGTAAGTAATATACTATATTAATTAATTATTTCATTTTTGAATAGGTATTATAAGAGAAATGTGATTTTTGATCAAGAATTTTTGAAAATGGGGAAACTTTTTTAACTTCCAGATGGTTTTGAAATTCTACATTTTCAGAGTTGTTATTTTTGATATGATATATAAAGATCTGTTATAGATTTTGTTAAGATTTCTGTTTTGTTTGTTGTTTGTTTATTATAATTTAGACGTATTTTCTACATTATGGAAGTACACAATAACTTGACTAGTTTGAATTGAATATAATTTCAATGCATTGTTTGTATGTATAAAGTACTTTTATGTGTGGTTGCACACTGATAAGAAGTCTGTGTGTGTGTGTTGGATTTCTCTCTCTCTCTCTCTCTCTCTCTCTCTCTAAATACTTGTCCTATTCTACCAGCAGCAACAGCAGTAAACACTCAAACAAACACACACACACATACACAGAGATCAGTAAGACACATTCTAATTATATTCAAAATCCCTTTGTAGTCATATGTGTTTTATTTACATAATATGATATTCTCTCTTTTCTCTATGGCTTTTGTATAGTTTATAATCAACAGTAGTACATAGTAAACTTCATTAACAAACCAAACACATTCATGTTATAATACAGTTAACATTTTAACCCTTTTCTATACAATTTCTATTCTATTTTGGACTGTAATGATTTGCAGTTAAAAGTTTACTAAAGTACATACTTGATTTTGATAGAAATTGTAAAATAGTGGTTAGGGTATATAGAAAGGGTAAATATATTTTAGTAATTTTGACACGTATTTAACTCAATAAATCCAAAATATTCTAAAATGAACATTTAATACCTTTTGCATTGAATTTGATCAAGTTGGACTCAATTTTGATTGAGTTTTAAATATTTGTTTTGAAATATGAATTAATGCCATACATTCTGCGCCTGTTATAAATAAAAACAGTATTAATATAATGTTTGTAAATGTTGGGGGTCAAAATTTCACTGTTAGCTCCTTTCTGGTAGTGCCAACATAAACAGTTAAAATCGCCAAACTTCATTGTAGTCAACATACACTATTATGTTATAGAGTGAGTGAGTGAGTGAGTGTGTGTGAGAGAGGGAGAGAGAGAGAGAGAGAGAGAGAGAGAGAGAGAGAGAACCGGAAGATTGTCACTTATGACATTTACGTTGAAACAAGGGTTGGTTGGCTGCTTTTTGAAACTGAATACAAAATTCACATCACACGAGAGCTCAAATTTAATTATCTAAATGTTTACAGAAGAACCGGCGAGTTTGGTTTACTGGGTGTAACGTGTCCTGTTTCCTTTTCTCTCTCTCGCTTTATTTTGCTTTTGTCCAAAAACTGTGACGCAATACTGCACCCTTTTATACTTAGAACTGCATAACACGTATGTTGTATTTGTTTCAGAATGGAATGGCAAGAAATCTTGAGAAAATAAGTTATTATTTGTAGCTATAATAAATAATAACCTTACTCTTTGGTCCCAGCATAGACAGCATAATTTATTATGAAATGTAAAAAATCTATAATAAAAATTATTTGCAAATGCTATAATATACGTATATGGTATATACGTAAGAATGACAAAAAATTTCATTGGGTTTTTATTAATACGAAGAGCTCTTTTTTCTTTAATGTTAGCTATTTTTATTTTATCTACATTATTCTTCAATAGTCATTCTTTCTGCACATTAAGCCTTTTAACTTTATGCTTTTTATCTTTGATTCAATTTGGGATTTAAAATAAAGTAAAACCTATACAATACTATCCATACTTGCTTTTATAGTGTATGTAATGTATATTCTCATTTGTTTTACCAGAAAACAAAACACATGAGTTCGATGGTCAATTTTCCATTGAGTATACTGTATGATTATATAGAGCAGAATAAGTGCCAAAATGCCAATAGGTATATCGCAACGCATGTAGAGATGGTGCTAAAATCCCCTTCGTTGGCTATAAAAATGAACTGATCTAAAAAAAAAAAAAAAAAAAAAAAAAAAAAAAAAAAAAGAAGAAGAAGAAGAAGAAGAAGAAGCATTAGCTAATGACTTCGCAACCTAGGTTAGTCATAAAATCACTGCAACGGAGAATGCATTATAGGATGATGACTTGATGTAAAAATATATTATAGCATATTGGTTTTTTAATGCGTTGAAAGATAACTGGGCTAACTCTCTCTCTCTCTCTCTCTCTCTCTCTCTCTCTCTCTCTCTCTCTCTCTCTCTTCGCTCTCGCTCTACCCTCACCCTACAATTTCTTTTAATAAACTTCTACTAGATATAGTAAGTTCAATCACAATAATTGGAAGATATTTTAGGAAATCGCCCATATGCACGGAACTTCATCCACTTAATAATTATCGACCAATACTTTGTTAGGTACATATTATGTATTTATATCACACTATAGCCAATGTGTATATTTAGACCGAAAACCTTGTAACCTTGATGACGTATGAGGTATGTGGGTGGATGAGATCGAGTTTTTGCCAAAGACCAACGCCGCTGACAGGTACCTTGTGACGTCACTGACCCACAAATGCCTGGTTCTCCTCCTGAGTGAGTGGCGGGAGAGAAGTTAGAGCGCGCGGGACGTACCAACGTAAGCACGAAGAGAGTGAGAGAGGGAGTGTGCGAGGAGAGTTAGAGGCGGCTTCAAGCCAAAGCATTCAGTTCTCCTTAGGTGGCCCCGCGATCTTCACCGTGCAACCTAACCAAGGTAAGGCGCAACGCAATGCGCGATCACGACACACCTCTCAATTATACTTAATACGCACATATGCATATGTTTACATAAGATTTCAATATTCAAAAATGATTTTTTATTAAAATTATTTATAAATTTTACATTACATCAAATCAATTTCTTAAATTACATTTTTTTTTGTGTAAAATATTCCATGAGTTTAAAATTACTTTTGACGCAGATGTTAAGTTTCCAATTTTCGATTAAATTAATCTGAAAATTGCGTAAAACTTTAACTTATTTGGAATGATATAAACAAAAGAATTGCTTCTTCTTTAAAGACTATTTTACATAAACCAACACAGCAGAAACTAAAAAGATTTCTCTACTTGAATCAGTGTAATCTTACGAAGAGATTTAAAATACTAAAGTGTTTTTACAGTGTAAATGAACCGTATAATATAGACTAGACGATCTCAGTCAGTGATACGTGGTTATTATAATGAGAAGATTGAAAATTTATCGTTTTCACCAATGAGAATTTACGTATTTATTTATTACCTAATTTGCAATTCTAAATTTGAAATTTTAATTAGCATTTGTGGTGACAATCGAAGTGATTTATTCTATATAATAATAATAATAATATAAGCTATACCCGTACCAAATTAATATAGTTTCCTATTAACTATTTAAAACACTAGAGACTTTGGTATAATATGGTGGTCGTGCCTTATGAATATTTCAAAATATTATTGGATATCATAAATTTTAACATCAAAATAATTATATGGTGTAGGAGACGTATAGAATGAAAGATTATTTATTTTACTCTCTCTTTCTCTCTCTCTCTCTCTCTCTCTCGTACTTATTTATACGTTATCATATAAATTATTATCAAACATGAATTTAAATCTTCATATCATTACCAAACATCAGTGTTGCCAAGTGTTAAAATTTAAGCATCTTGTTGGTACAACTGCTCACAAAGAAACTTTTGCGACAACAACTTTGATTTGAAAGTCAAGTTTAATTTTTTTTTTTTTTTTTTTTTTGCTTGAAGTAAAACAATGATAATAATAATAATACAATAAAAAATGTAAAAGTACAGAATCAAGAAATGTAAAAGATAAAATACATTGCCAATGGCTAATTCTTTTAAATTATACACACTAATGAAGATATAGCCTCATTAGTAAAGAGAAAAAAGTGCTAAATGAACTCTTTTAAAAATATTAAAACACTTTGAAAAAAAAAAGTTTATAATGATCTTGCCCAAAGCTAAAGAAACATAAATTTGTCTATGCAAAATATATATATTTTTTTCATTCTTTCTTTGTATAAGATATAAAGAGATATAATAAAATTTATTCAAATGTTGTGTAATTAATATGAATTAAATAACCAGAATGGGTAGAATTTATTACAAGTTAAGTAGGAGTTACCTTGGTATAAAAATTATATACAATTGTAAGTATACATAAAATTGTACACGATAAAAAAAATTACTACTTATGACAGGTAGATGAACTGCTGTAGTAGGTAAATATTAACCTTGGACAGGTATTTCTTTTTACAATAATGTCACTTAAAGGAATAGACCAGAGAAAAACATAAATATTTATATTGATGGGATTTACATAAATAACTTTAGTTTGTCTCAGTAGCTCCGTAGCAGTGATCAGAAATTTCAATTTATGCAACCCGTACAACATTTTCATACTAATTTTTGCATGTTTCTGACGTCATAAACATGAATAGTCACACAAATTGCATACTTTACAGTATTTTTACGTTCTCTCGTGGGGCTACATTATCATTTTGGTAAAAATTGTCAACAGTTTTGAAGATCTCATTTCGTGTTTATATATTCATTAAAAAGCACAGTCATGTTGTTTTATGTGGTCTATGGCTTTAATCTAGGTGAGATAAACTTTTATTTTAGATTTTAGTATATTCTACCTGCATAAGGTATTATTGTAGTGTATCAATACCTGGTCTGGGCTAATATTCACGTATTGTAATTGTCAAGATTTATATACCTGCTATTTGTAGCGTTTTTATCAGTGTATTTTAATTTTAACATAATGAATTACAATAAAAAAAATGTTGCCATTAATATGAATTAAATAATCATAGAGTAGAGAGAATTTATTACAAGTTAATGTTATACCAGTATACTATAGGCACAAAAATTACATACAATTGTAAATCAAGAGTACTGTAGATAAAATAACATTGGTGTATAATTTACCATTTTATGAATCACAAACAAGCTGACGTAAAATTCAAAATAACCACTGCAAAAAAAAAAAAACAAAAAAACAAAAGTAATCACTACTGTTTGGTATATGGGTAAATGCCAAAAAGCCCTCCCTTTCAATGTTATTTTAACATGCTGATTTGAATTTAGTAAACACTAAACAGTATATATATACAAAATAATTATTAATTAGTAACGTTATAGTTAATTGTTATGAGAATGTTATTGATTTTACGTATAAATATTACAGTTTAGAATAATGGTATTATTTCGAACCGCATAAATGTACATTATAATATACGTAGAGAATATGGTATTATTTTCATCGTTTTAACCGCTCGAGGGAAAACTAGGGAGAGAGAGAGAGAGAATTTTATAAAGCTAAAATATTTCGTAAATTTCATAAAAAAAAACTCCACTTGTCAATTAAAACGTGAAAACAAATTAAATATCTCATAGTGATACAATAATAAATGCCAGTTCCAGTAGCTCTAAAATATATATAATACAGACATGGGCATGAGCGTCTTGTTTGAGCGACGCTCACGTGAGGGCGCTCAAAAATTGTGAGCGGAGCGGGAGCGTCAATCAATTAATAAAGTCGCGAGCGTGATCGTGAGTGCGATCAAAATATTGTGAGCAGAGCGACTCGATCATAGCTCAATATTTATCTACTTTTTTTTACAGCTTGTAAAGACGAAAGTTGCTCTTTATATATATATATATATATATATAAAAAAAAAAAAAAAAAGACAAAACAATACAAGTAACTGCATTTTTTTTATATACAGTATATATATATCCTTCTTTTTTAAAATTTGTGTATTCTTGGAAAACCATACGAAAGATTAAACATCAGACTGAAAAGGATTAGGAATATTTTTGGTAGAAAGCAGACAGGAAGCATTCTTTCCCTCTCTGTACAAAACATTTCAATACATCAATTGATGCCGTTGGCGCCGCGTAGAGATGCGAATGTTGCAGGTGTTGCAATTAAGCGTTTTACCTGCAACCTCGGACTTCGCATTGAATAGCTTTTCAATGTCAACTTTTAAAGAATTTCAAAAGGGAACAGAAGGGTTAAAAAAATCACCTGAATTTTATCTCTTCTCAATATTTAAATGAAATGTAAAAAAAAAAAAAAAAAAAAAAGAGAGAGAGAGAGGGAAAAGGGGGTGGTTAGTTATTTTATTTTATTATTATTATTTTTTTTTACCTTCTTCTTTGCAAACAGCACCACTTCAGTCAAAGGTGAAGTGTCCTAGTGGTCAGTTCGAAACATTTTATTTTGTTACATTGCAAATTTTAGTATATCACGTTGCAATATTTTATGTAATATTAAAGTGCCTCTTCATTTTAATTTGCTTTCCAAATTAACTTTATGGGATATTTCTATTAATAAGTGTTGTTGATTTTGTGAAAATGAAGCACAAGACGATCAGGTATTTAGTAATCTCTGCTTATATAGCAAGAGGTTTAAAAAAAGGTGCATGAAAGTATATTTAATCGGGCAGCATCGCATTAAAGGCAACAGCTGGGATGAGTGTGTACGTATAAATTTTCTATAAATATATATATTCTTTTACACATATATATATATATATATATATATATATATATATATATATATATATATATATATATATATATATACGGAGCGAAAGAAGAGCCCGCTCCTATTTTGCAAGATCGAGAGCGTGAGCACGCTCATAAGCAAATTTGCGAGCGCGAAGCGCGAGCACGCTCATAATCGTGATCGCGAGCGCAGAGCGCGAGCGAGCTCATTTTAAAAGAGCGCTGGCCATGTCTGATATAATATGATAAAATTTTGACGCAAACATCAACCACTTTTACTGTACCCCAACAAAATATTATACGATTGTTTTAAATTATCAAAATTTATAATCGTAATTTTTATGCGCAATTTACTCTTTTTATTATCCATATAAAATATAAATTTAAATATAATAAAAAAAAGTTATATTTTATATTTACAAAACAATTTTAATTGCATTCTGCGATAATAAAATGTAGTTAATGTGTAATGAATTAAAATTAAATAATTTTTTAATCGTCCCTATATTTAAAATTACTAAATAAAAAAATATATTTATATACAGTATTATCGTGTTATGTTCTAAAATTATATTGCAATATAAAGCACTGCTGCAGATGGTGCGAAAATAATGATACTTATAATTATTGAAACAGAGATCGAGTTGCATATTTTATTGACAAAGTAAAATAATAATAAAATAGATTGTTTCAATGTGATAGGAATTGCTTCCGATGAACTTTTTCACGTGATACGAGTGATGTTGTCCCTATTGAGTAATGTTGGCATTTAAAAAATATATGTGTGTTTCATTTTTGTCAGACTATAGTATTTAATTATCTGTGATAAAAAAGTAAAACGCTTGCTAAGTATATATGAAATGGATATAACGATTATTACTTTTAGCATATTCATCAATTCTCAAAAGTATACCACCTATATTACTTCCATATTCAATAAAAATCGATACTTATTATCCTGCGTTCAGGGATATGGTATGGGAGTCAATTTTGTAAGTTTCTTTTTATGAGATATATAGCAGATTTTAACAGAATAAATGTATTTTGATTTTAGTATTATAGTTTTACGTGTTGAATTAGAAACTTTGCGTAAATTGACACATGAAGATGAAATCACAAACGTATAGCAACTTTTTATTACACATCAATAAAATAGTCAATTTTATGATCTTGTCAATATCGCGTCTAAAACTATAAAATTTGACACATTTGAAAATGAATGTGAGATTTTGAAATTGGGCTACAATATATAAACAAATACACACTCATGAATATAGTTTGGTTTATTTATATATACACGCATATATAAGCAAAAGTGTTACTGCAATATATCCACCAGATCTATTAATAACAGCCATGCGTTCCTCTCACTCCCCCGCGCTCCAAAATATTTTTGCAATATACGCCGTTCATGTATAGTGGTCAAGCAAAAACCAAAGAGGCGCCGGCTTCAAACTTTTAATCAAACTGGCGCCCTGGTATATTATATCACGAGACTTTAATATACACCATAATATAAACCATTATATAGCAATAATAATAATAAGCTTTTGATGTATTATATTTAATATAAAATTTTATTGTTGCTAATTTAAAGGTCTAGAACTATAAAATTTATTTTCTATAGTAAAATCTAATGTTATTAATTTTTTAATTTGTGTTTTATAAAACAAAGCTATAAAAATAAATAAATCTCAACAAATTTTCTTATTATTATTTAGAATTCTTTCTTCGAGATTCTTTTAATGAGTGAAACCATTATGTATAAGGTTAAACTCAGGATTTTCTTAGTTACTCGATTGTTGAGAAGGTGTCTGGATTTGGTTGGAATGCGCTTATTTGGCAGTGGTACAGATTCATACAGTATTATATAGAGTACAATAGGAACTCTGGAGCAAAGCTGCAGTATGGTATTATGTATAATAATATTATGCGTATAGAAAAAACACACACTAAAGTTTCAAAGAAATGCTACATTGTAAAAAAAAAAAAAAAAAAAAAAAGTTCTATAATTGCCGGTAAATTCCTGTTAATTACAATAGGTAAATATTAACCTGGAACACATACTGATATAACACAATGTCACCTAATCTAATTGTATTGTTACCTAATCTAGATGAGACACACCTTTATTGTAGTATTTTTTTTACCTGGTTTAGGTATTATTGTAGTATATCAATACTTGTTACAAGCTGATGGTTACCTTACCTACTGCAATCTATAGGATTTGTATCTATTTATCTATTTTCTGTGTTAGACAAAGATTGCTGAATCTCATAACAAGTTCCAAAAATAATTTTCCGTGATGATAATAATATTTCTGTTCAGTTACTTTATATCACCATATGATTTTTACTCAACTTTATACGTCACACAAAAGTGATTAATTATAAACAACAAATTGCACTGATATTGAATTCAGTTATAAATTCAACACGTGACAACCTTTTTGTTCAAACATAACACAAAAAGATAATTATTAATAAATAACAATATTATTTATTTTCAACGTTTATAAGGGTAAACATTAAACAATAATAAACAAAAAAAAACAAATATACAGTATATATAATGTAAATTAATGAAAATAGTAAATAAAACCCGATACCAGTTTGATATTAAATGTGCTATTATTGTTCATTATTTTAATTCATCATGATTAAAAAAAAATGTGATGAGCAAAATAATCCAATGGCAAAAGCTCAAAATTCTTTTATGTTTTGCAAACTTTTTTATGCTATGATAGAAGTTTGAATCAATTCATAATATTATAGATCAATGAAAAACGTTTCTAGTAAATTTCAGTTCCTCCTATCACTTTCTCCCTCAATAATTTTAAGTGTTTCAGACTTTCCTATAGCACTGATATTTTTATATTGATTGAAATTTTTTTTTTTGTAAATAAATTTAATATTCTGCCTTATTGCAAAATTTAACATTCATTGAGAAAGAAAATAAAAAGTATAAAAAATCATAAATTTCCAACAAGTTAAAAAAAAAAAAAAAAAAAAAAACTTGAATCTTGTATTGAAAATTTTCCTTTCCTTTACATTTTTTTTTCTTATAAATTTTTCCTCTCTATATTTTTTAAGCAGTACAGCAAGTGAAAAAAAAAAATAAAACGTTGATTGAGCACAAAAATAAAGCTTATGTCATGCTAAAAACTTGTATACGTTTATAATATGTACTCTGTACGTATACCTTACAAGTTGCCAAGGCGTAATGAAATCCATCCTACACTCATCAAAGCTTGCATAATACGTTCTGTACTGCTGTGTTGTATACGAGAGCACTAGAGCGCTTGATGACGTCACATAATGTATCATTTTGCAACTCAAAATTATAACTTCTGCCCAGAGATACTAGGTTGAGATAAATGTTTTCAGGGAATATCAATGTTAAATTTAATTAATATGATAATTTATAAAATAAAACGTATGTAAAAAAATTACGCTTTTACATGAAAGTATATATTGTAAATACACTTTGTTTTAAAACATTTACTCGTAAATATTAAGTTGATAAATATTCAGTGCGGGAATGAAAGAGAAAATTTAGCTTATATGGTAGTTTAAAGCGACACACAACCCTAAAAATAAGTATTTTTTGTTCTTTCCTAAAACAATTCAATAGTAATCAGTCGTTTATTTGACTTTTCTAGTCCGCGGGATAAGCGAGCCCCGCGAGGGTAATGATATAGAGTACACGCCCCTCTACTATGAGTGTAAAAAATTTGTACCCCCTGCTGTACCTGGTAAGCTTACCTGAGAAGGTGTACAGATTTTTTACTCACACAGTAAAGGAAATCTCTGACGTCAGAGATTTCCTCTTTACCCTCGCGGGGCTTGCTTATTCCGCGGGCTGGAAAAGTCAAATAAACGACTAATTTCTATTGAATTACTTAAGAATAGAACAAAAAATACTTATTTTTAGGGTTTTGTATCACTTTAAACGAAAACAGCGCATTCGTAAGAGTAAAAAAAAAAAAAAAAAAAAAAAAAAAAAAAAAAAAAAAAACTACATGCGTAAAAAAGAATAAGAATAAAAATAATAATAATAAAAAGAAAATAAATGAATGAATGAATAAAAAAAAAGAGATTATTTTTATTTCTAGATGCTTAATCCTTTCACTAATTCATACGCTAAATCTCTGACATAAATTTCTGTCATTTGTAAGCTCAACTAAAAATTAAGCATTATTACTTATTCAAGTAACATTAGACATGCATAGTAAAAGCATACATGCTAGCTATAATGTTCCTCAGTTTATGAAGCCTTACACTGCAATGCCAAATGATTGCTACTGTATTTGTCAAAATAGATCGAAATTCTCTTAAAATAAACATTTTAGTAAAATTAAAAGTATATAGAGAAAGCTGTTTTCAAATATAATGGTTATGTAATTCTAATGATAAAAGGACAGCCATTAAAAAAATAGTGTAAAAATAATGCTTTCTGTTCAAAGAAAAAAAAAAAAGTTAAAACATAAAATTAAAAGTTATATATATTTTTCCCAATAATATATCCATTAAATAAATATCATTCATAAAAGTTTGATTTATTTATTTTGACGTGATATGTAAGCATGATAAGCGTGATTACCAATCATGAATCAAAATATTTTATACTTTATGTATAATAAAAAAAAAATGTGTCACAAGAAATTAATGTGTTTTTTTTTACACCTCTAAAAAAGTTTGAACAATTAATGCTCGCACCTTGGTGATGTAAAATCAAAGTTTTCCATCCATCATCGTATTTTGTCTGAAAATCGATATTTTACTCTCTCTCCTATGAACAAACAGGATCTGACTATTAATGAAACATGAACACGCTATACCTGCCAAATATATTATCTTTTTTTTTTTTTTTTTTTTTTTTTTTTTTAAAGAGTATAACCAAAAACTTTTTTGTGCTCAATTTTCACGGCACATAATAATATCAGTAAAGTTTGTATGTAAAAAGTATAATACAGTAGTAGGAAAAAAAAGTTTTTAAGTAGATCCAAGAAAATTTAGTTGAAGTGCGTTTTACATGGTGCACTTTTTTTTTTCCTCCCTTACAATTTTCTCTCCAGGGTGTTATATTGCTGTTGCTTACAAAATTTAAATTGAAAAAAAAAAGTATATCATTCATGTAATATTATAATACCACTGAAATATAAGCCTTTTTACAACATACAAAAAAGATCTTGGATTTGGCATATAGGCCGGCTAAAACGAGGAGACAGCCAGAAACTCAGACAGAAAAATACAGAAAAAGTCAATGACAGATCAACAAAGAAATTTTGTGACGAGAAACTCGGCAACGTTGTATTTTTTAACAAAACTTAATAAAAAGACAAGAAACATCAAAACAAGACATTAAAAGACATTTAAAATTTTTTTTCGCAAAATATTTAATATGAACCATACCTGTGGGAAATAAAGGTAAAAAGTGTTTCACTCTATAAGTTTTTATGTATACTGTACCATTTGCAGTATACTCGTACTTGGATGAAAATTAAAAGCAATTATATTTTCAGCACTCGTCACATACTAGACAAAAATTTAAACGAATAAAATTTTCTGTGTGTGCGTCGTATTCTCATATGCTTTCGTCTCTCATTACTAAAAGTAAATAATAGAAAGAGAGAGAAAAAAAAGTGAATACCAAGGAGGGACTTTTTAGCAATGTTTGCTTGCGTATTCACATAAGACTTATGCAAATATGAAATACTTAGAATGTTAATTTTGCTTTTGAAATTGTAGATTCTTTCTAAACTTTTACTTTTAAGCGGTTCTCGAGTAATGTCATTTGATAATTCTCTATGCGCACTTGAAATTCAAAAGCTCTTTTGACTCAAGTAGCTTATTATAGAAGTATTAATTCACTGTGTTGAAGAAAATATTTTGAGTAACTTTAAGTAATCAGACGTGTGGGAGGTAAACATCTTTATGCATGCATTAGTATACTTTAGATATAGCTTATAATTACATAATGATGCTTAATTATTAAATTACTTTTCTTATATGCAGTAAATTTGCTATACCCATGTTTGGCTCTTAATTTATTTAAACTATAACGGATGATGACAAAATAATATTTTGTAATTAAATATAATTATGACTATTTTGGCTGTACGTATAGAATGTTCTATGAAATTTGTATTTATAATTTCATCAACAACTGCGATGCGGACATCACTTTGTGTTTATTGACGTAAGAAAATGTTAGCAATCGCCACGAGAGCGCGAGACTATTTTTAAAACTCTCTCTATCTCTCTTTCCTCTACCTCCTCGTCACTTTGCAAGGAAGTATACATTAAAATTTCCGTGTGCTCAGGCGTTAACTTCATCAAAAACAGCCGCTTTTTTGGAAAAAAAAAGAGGTTAAAATACTTGTATATTGAAACGCTAACAATAACGTACATTTTTTTTTTTTACATGACCACAAATGCTTAAAACAAAAACATCCAAATGTTTATTAGCCTATGGGTTTGTTTAAAAATATAAAGCAAATGCTTTTGTTGTAGTTTTAGTTTAAAAAAATTACACTGGACTAAAAACATATAAAAATAGCAGTGTGGATATAATTGAACAAGTATGCCACTGAAAGCGAGTGTTTTCTCCAAAATTAGAACCAGCTGATAGGGGTGTCATAAAGTTTACATTTCAAACAATTCTTTTGATTTTTTGTTATAAGTTTTTTCATGTTTATTCTTTTGTTACAAGAGAGAGAATTACTTTTGGCTTTTTTCCAAAAGTGATTTCTTACATCACGGAGTTTTTCTCGTCTCGTCTAGTTTGCCAAATTTAGACGATGACTCGTACCTTTGGAGTTGCACCAACTTAGATATGACCAAATATATGATCTGAAGTTTGTGTTATATTTATATTATGCTAGAAATTTGTGTTAAGTTAACACTTCACGTTATAAGATTGCAACAGTGAAAATTTATAGCTTGAAGAATTAGACTGATTATTTTTGTTTTCAAACTGCAGTATATAAATATAAATACAGATTTATATCAATCATATGAACTATCTACTTAAGTTTGGAAGAATTTATAATATAGAACTTTTTATTTCAAGTCATTGAAACAATCTTTTGTCACAAACAATACTGTAACTGTATTAAGAATGTCAAGTGTTTCATTTTTAGAAATTATTTCCTCCCCAATTTGAATAAAAGATAATAAGTTTTGCCACTTTTACTGATTTGAAAAATAAATAATAATAATAGATTGCAAAAAATTAGTAGTGTTTCAATATGAAAATCAAGTAATAATTTATTCTATGAAGACATTAAAGAGCTGTTTCAAATTCTCTTTTTTTACGTTAATGTACCACGACGCTAAGTAGGTCTTTATAGCAAACAATGAAACCAATTTAAAAGTAAAAATAATTACGAGTTATAAACATCACGTATAATACATATTAATATTAATTTTACTTAAAAAAAAAATACATTTTCCCACATTCTCTGAGTACTTGAAATTAGCTTATTCCAAGAACTTTATTAAAAATAATTCGCTATCATTTTCAGCTGACGTGTGCTTATATATAAATGAAAATGATGGTCCACACTCCACGCTTCTCGCGATAAACTGAAAATTCCACAAGTGTTAAATTTACGAGCACTTTCTTCTGTTTTGTTTTAGAAACAGAAAAGTGGCGTCATTTTTAATTATAAACTTAAGTTGTATTTTCGTATTTTTTTTCTTCTTCTTTCTTTTAGTACTCTCAGAGCTTGTTGAAAAATTTGACTTTTTATAAGCTTAAAAAAATATAAATTATATAATGTAGTTCTGTGTTGAGTTTTAAAATATTTTTGCTTAGGAAATGCTACATTTTATTCATATAACATTTAGGTTAATAAGTGTTATCGGCAAACAAAATTTGTCGTAAAAGTGTATAAAATAGTATTCATGTAAAATTTTTGGCCTCAGCGCGCAGCAGCTTTTTAATAAAAAACAAAATTAATAAATAAATAAAAATAAAATAATAGTTTTTGCAATACTAATGGAATGAAAATTAATGGGAGCATGCCCTTTGCCACACAATTTGTGATTGGCTTGTGCACTACGCCGATAACATATATTGTGGTGTGGAATATTCGATCTTGGTCTCGTAAATACTAAAGTAAATCATTTTTATTTTGAACAGCATAATTTTAAAAATAATCGTGGCAAATATCTCTACAAAAAAAATAATAAAGAGTTTATGAATTATTTGAACCGAAACCGAATGCCATCAAAGAGGCACGAGAAGAATAATGTTGCTTAAAATAGTATGTACACGTCACATTGTATAAATGAAAATGATAATTTTGCACATGGTGTGCAATAAGGAAACTATTCAAATTTGTCTAAAAAATTATTTCGGCTCCCTCGATAAGAGGAAAACAACAAGTTATAAAATATTCGATAACTTTTATTTGACATATAAGTTCACTTCACCGTGCACATCACTTTATTGTGAAATCTCTCGTGTCTGACGTCTTTCAGTCTCATTAAAGTTGACATTTCTAAAAGTTTACTGAAGTACAAAATTGCAAAATAACTTAAGTGCATATATCTTGACGTTTTACTCTCTTGCAAGTGTTAATATAAATATCTAATGCAGTGTTGCAGGCTTTACATTTAAGGTATATATATGAAAAGCACTTCATATTATTTATTATAAAATACTTGTAAACTTGCATTGTCTTCATGGCTTATAAAAGATTAAATAATATACATATATGTATATATAATAATATGATATGATAATATGATATGTAATCCTAACATTTATAAAAGCTCGGATCTTTGTGACACTGTAAAAATATTTTTACGCAACATAACCAACAACGCCCATAAAAGAGCAAAATCCAGAAAGACTGAAGCAAGCTTGGGGGGACTGAAGCTCTCTCCAATATTATTCAAATTACATTGCAAGACTTAACACCCACCACCCGTTGAAACCTCTAATTAACATTATAGTATAGTGCTCAGTCCCTTCCAAAAATACTGACCTTGATCCTCAACTGTCACGCCTTATGATTGATTAATTGGGATTAAAATATTATGATTGGGACCAATATGATTTACTTAAGAGCAATGTATAATCTATATGTAAATATCTAAAATCTTAAAAGGCAAGAATTTTCTCTGTACATACGTTGAGCTTCTTATTGAAATGACAATAACTTGACACACCTATATATAAAATCAATGATAATAAGTTTAAATATAGAATGTTATTGAAAATGTGCTTGAATTCATCAGTTATGATAATCTTGAAAAAAAAATAATAACAATATAATAAATTTGACTCAATTTTAAATAGTTTTACATTTTTTTTTATATATAAGTCGATGAGATGAATAATCGATGAAAGTGCAACGTAATATTGTGAAGAGTTATTTTGCTGTAATCTTCCAACCCAATGTTAAAGTTTTTTTTTTTTTTTTTTTTTTTATTATTTTTTTTTTTTTGCCAGTGTAGTATAAAGAACAACAACATAATTTGAGATTAGAGTATTGTGCACAAGAGAGAGAGAGAGAGAGAGAGAGAGAGAGAGAGAGAGAGAGAGAGAGAGAGAGAGAGAGAGAGAGAGAGAGAGAAAGAGGGGTACAGGTTGCTGTGGTCTGCTGGAATCTCACCACAAATGTAACCAACGTATGTAATGCGGGTTCGAATTCCACCCTTAAGGTTTTGTATGCTTGAATGATAATACAGCAGTCCTTGGTTCAACAATAGATCCTAACCTTTTGTTTGTTAAATTAATTAATTATCATTTAATTTTAAATGTAATAATTCATTTGTTTATTGTATGATATATATAAAATATATATTATGTATATTTTTTTAAACATTTGTTACGGAAAATTCAGAATGTTATAAATCATTATTATTTAGACAGCAAAATTAGTATGAACTATTAATTTTTGCTACTGTGATTGCAATTTCCTCCTTGTTGAAAAGGTAAATCACTATCAACTATATTATATAATACTATACTATATTATATAGAGCAGTGAATATAAACGTAATACTATATTATACAGTTGACAAAAAATATTTATAAAAAAAATTTAAAAAACAAACAAACTATTTAGCCAAGCAAATTGGAACAGTTAAATGTTTACGTGACAGTTTAGTTTATTGTTTTTTGTTCCATATTAAAACAACTGAATTATATTAGGTCGTTTTTTTTTTTTCATAACTCAAGTAAGTGAGGTACACGTATGTATAAATTTGTTTTGTCTTTTATAATCTCATACTACATTCTAAACACTCTGAAACGCCGCGTGTGCGTATAACGTGATAAGAAGTGGGCAAGAAGCAGTGAGTCTTTTTGTAAAAAAATCTTATCATGAAGTGAACATTTGGCATCATTAAAACTCCATGATGGTTATTATGTCATTAAAGTATTTTGTGCTGAGCTGAGCTATGCGGAAAAATATCTCCTTAAGAGCACGCTCTCAATGTTTATATAACATCATGATGAGAAGAAAAAAAAATGTTACCAAATCTGGGCATAAAATCATTAAGATGAGCATCGTCTTACAAAATTATGTTACATTGCACAAGGCGTAATATTGTTAGTACGTTGAAATATAAGTAAAGAATTTTAACCTCATCAACAATCATCTGACCATAAGGTTAGTTTTAAATAAGCTTGTTTATAATTTTAAAAATGTTACATACATGTGATATTTTTAATTTTAATAAATTAAGTTGCTATTATTTAAAAAAATAAATGCAGTTTGAGATACAAAAATCGATTGGTATTGCTTGAAATCTAATATAAATATATACATTACTAAAAAATGAAAATATAAATTTGCAATTGTAATAATTATTCTTGCAACCTTTAAAAATAAAATACTTCGTATTTTCTTTCCATGTTTGCAAAACACGAAAGAGAAGTATTTATAAATTATTGGTACACATTCAATTTTGTAAAATAATAGCGCAACTTCACAGCAATATAATATAATTGGTTGTGTGCTTTGCATACTATATAATAACTTTTTGTTAGGGAAATTCTCAGTAAGAAAATGTTACTTTAAAACAAAGAATTTTCACTAAAATGCTTTAGATTTTTATTACAAAATATTATTGTTATTAAAATTTTCAACTTTTAAGGCACTCATATAGTATGTAAAAAAATAAATAATAATAATAATAATAAAATCCACTAAAAATCCAATTATACGCAACATTTTTTTCCTACACGCAGTGAGTTTGCAATAATTGTGTTTTGCTTGACAAGAGAGGGGGGGAGAAATGTCAGCAGAATGAAAAATGTTACATTTAAACTAGAGGAGGTGAATAAAAAAATAAAAAAAAGAAGAAGAAGAAGGAAAAGGTCACATAATCAAAATTGATCTCAAAACCTTATGAACTGGCAGAACGTGAGGTGTTAAAGTGATGCCAATTTTTTTTTGGTCTTCTTTTCCTTCTCTAATGGTCCATAGTTTGATCTATGACCATATTTATGAACTATCATCTCATATGTCATCTGACATCTACCCACCTTAAAACGTGATTTTCATATGTTAAAATCAAACTTTTGTTTTCATTGCTATAAATGAATAGAAAAGCTTTAAAAAAAAATTTAAATTTAAATAATTGAATATGTAATTAAACTATTTTATTATGAATTGAAATTTCAGGAATTAAATTTCAAATTACAAAGTTTAGTTCAATATTGAATACATTGTTTGTGCGTTTCGGGCTTTTTAAATGACGTAATAATAAATTGCTATACGTGCACTCATGTTTTTATTACTTTAATATTCAAATCCACACTATAAAATTCATCATTATGACGGAACAAATTAGAATAATTTAATTGCGTTGTCTATGGTTAATGTCATAATTATTGCGTCATAAAACCAAGATAGCAGATTATAATCGTCAGAATTTTAGCAGCAAGTATGACCATCTGTCTTACTTAAATCCACTTCAAAGTTACGCGATTTGAATGAGAATTATATAGTGGGTTGGGCTCCGTGTTTTTATAAATAATGAAGTACGTAAGTATATTTAAACAGTCACCAAAGAGTGAGGGAAAAAGGGAGAGAAAGAGAGAGAGAAAGAGATACAGAGCTCTGAAAGATGTTTAAAGAGCTGCTACGAAACAAGCGAAAGTAAAATCCACGACACGACCTTGAAACGCGATGTAGTTGCACTTGCTCGCGACTCTCTCGCGAAGTAAGTGTTTACCTTTATTAGACAGATCATACAAGACCAAAAAATCCAAGGTCAAAATAAAATGACGAAGCTACACTTCGAAGGTGATCTTTACTACATTTTGGTATTTTAATTTATTTACTTATTCATTGGAAATTCATGAACAGATGGTATTTTTCAATGACATTTTTATTGACCTTTTTATTATTATGGAATAATTTAAATTGAATTCATCCTTGATACTATACAGTATGTAAGTGAATATTAATACTGTGCACAATTTAATTAGTTTTATCTAAATATTTTGGTATCGTAAGTAAAACTTATTTTGAATATTTACAAACAAAAACAAAAAAATCAATATATATAGCAATAAACAAAATTCAATATATATTTTTATAAAATTGAGTTCAGTAATACAAAGCAATTCAATTTCAACGCAATCATTATAAACAAAACTAAAAATAAATATTCTAATTTTAAAACTTTAAAATTTTTAATTATCACAAATAATTTTACCCTCATTTTAATGATCATTATTTTTAATAAATAAAATGACATGTCTATCAATTTATTTATAATGAAGTTAATTATCAATAGTTAAGTTTAATGAGTAGCAGACAATTAAAGCAACTTTAAAGTGAAGCGAACCATTGAAATCGAAGCAAAAAGTTGCTTCTCTCAAAATTTATATATCTGCCAGTTTATTTTTGTTCTGCGTTCTCTCTCTCTCTCTCTCTCTCTCTCTCTCTCTCTCTCTCTCTCTCTCTCTCTCTCTCTCTCTCTCTCTCTCTCTCTCTCTCTCTCTCTCTCTCTCTCTCTCTCTCTCTCTCTCTTTCTCTCGCTCGCTCACGCATTCTATGTTAAAAAGGGAGAGAAATTCAGATGCATAAAATCCAGACAGAGACATACAAAAAATTAAATTAGGTTTCGAGGTTACTGAAAAATAACTTTTTTTTTTTTTTTTTTTTTTTTTTTTTTTTTTTTTTTTTTTTTTGCAAATTGACAGACCGAAGAAAAAAAAAAAAAAAAAAGACGATCGTGTCAAATTCGCGGTTTCAAAACTTTTTACGGAACAAAAAAGTGGATAATTTATTCAGCTAGCAAATCCTGCAATCACTTGTGTCAACTTCCACTCTTTTTTTTTTTATCATAATAAAGTTTTTCATTTTAGAAAAATTTGATTATAAACCGACAAAAAGAACTGCAAATAAAATTAAATCAATAGCCCGTATTTTTTTTCTTTTTATCTCTTTCAATGAAATTTGTTCATTGGTGTATGAGCAAATAGAGGAATTACGATACTGAGCGAGAACGAGAGAGAGAGAGAGAGAGAGAGAGAGAGAGAGAGAGAGAGAGAGAGAGAGAGAGAGAGAGAGAGAGATTTAACAATCCAAGCACGCTTCAAATATCATTTTGGGAAATGTCATGCAATCGCTATAATTTGAAGCGATTGCAATTCAAGCTATAAACTAGAATGTCAACTGTTTATATATATATATATATATATATATATATATATATATATGGTATAGAAAAAATTGTTACTGTTACTATAAGGCTATACTAAAAACAAACGTTTCTAATACACAAGTATTTTTCATGTTACATGAGACGCTTACAAGCATCTCTAAGCAACGTACTGGCTATAAGCAGCTATTTACTTTGGTATTACATTATACATAATGTAGAGATGTTAATATACAATCAACTTCATTACAAATAGCTATTTGTGTCTCATATTTAATCACAATTCAAGAAAACTTAATCGCAAAATAGTTTTTAAAGTAACATCACCATTTCTCCTTATAATATCTTAAAACTAGAGATTTTTTTCTGATGTACAGCTCTGGCCTAAAGTTCCCGAACGATTTGCATAGGCAACCCGCAAGCACACTATGTTATCTTTATGAGAAAACGCATCGGCTGCCGCTGCCACGTTCGGGAACCTTTGTCCAGAGCTGTACTTAATTATCTTTAAGATTAATATTTTGTTGTTTTAGATTCTGCATAACATCATGAAATATTCATTTAGGCAGTAGATGTTTGTTATTGCAGTAGTAGAACAATGTTATTGGTTACTAACGTACGTACTATAAGACTGATGCATCATGTTGGGATGTAATTACACGACACGTAATGCATTCCTGTCATGTTATAATTTGTTAACTAGAGAGGCTATAGCTATAGATGTGAGCTATAATGAGAGGATGTGAGCTAATAACTGTGTGCCTTATGTTTCAGATGCCTGTCCTGGACACGTGCTGCTGTTGCGGCTCTCTCAGAGTCGGCACAATCATGAGTGGAATCCTCGGCATGGTAGGTATCACAAAATAAAATAAACTCTCAATTCTTGTCAAATTGCAAGTAGTTCACAAAGAAAGAAAAGAAAAAGGCAATTTTACAAAATCAATTTTATACTATTCATTGTCCATATTTCCATGCCTATATTATCTGTATTTGACTAAAATATGTAAGAAAAAAAGCTAGTCTGGTGGATTTCCTTTTAACGTATTTACTGCTGTATAAACATGGTGAAACATGAAAATCTATTTATCCATAAAATCAACAAAATTTAAATTTTATAAAATTGAGAGTTAACTACAAAAGTAAACATAATTATTCTTCGTATCATCTTATGAACTTCGGACGTCCCTTTTTAGTAAAACTTAAAAAAACATGTAAATATTTTGAAAAACTATCACTCTTATTAGGATTATTTCTTTGTCTATATAAGTGACGAAGATAAAGTAAAATTGTAACAACATGTTTTAGAACTAATTTGTTTGTGAAAAAAACATCAAGTCTAAGTCAAGTGACACTAAATATATAATTCATTAACTGTAAGCTATCGCCCTATTCTCACGAAGCAATATTTTCCCTTGCAATACATTTAAATTGCATTTGAATTGCACCGTATAAACACTTCATATCTTTACATTTCATATCAATTTATTTAAAAAGAAATACAACGCTGTAGAAATCCAATATCATACATATTCAATCCAATTCATTCTGTTATTGATGATGCATGAAATAATAATTTCGTAAAAACATATTTATTTTAATTTTTAATATTATAGAATTACATTGTTAATTCAATATATATTTTTGTTTCCTTCTTGATATCAATTATGTTTTCAATTGTTTTGAATTGTTTTTAATATACTGTACAGGCATGTGTAATGGCTGTTTAACATTCATGCAACATATGCCTTGGGGAATTACGCGTACTATTATATACCTACGATATCAGTCACAAATAATTACGATACAATCAGACAATACCACTATTGTCAATCAAATGACAATAAAACCAAACTTGATTACTAATTATAACTTTATATTTGAATAATAATGTTATTATTAACCATGTTTGTTTCAATATTATATAATAATACAAACAAAATTGAACAATCGATATTTATTTAATATAACCAAAGTATAACTGGTAAAGGTCATTGAAACTAAATATTATTTTTGTTGTTCTTGTTTTGATAGTTAATTAATAATGTATTGGATTTGCGTTAAATATTAATTTCATGTATGAATTCATTATCTATTTTCCTTAATTAGAAATTGGATAATGTAAATGAAGTCTACTGTACGCTAATTTATACATACATAGCATGGAAATAATAATAATATTAATAATAAAAAGAAGAACATCAATACGTGACTGACGAAATTTGGTATTCACAATTAATTAAACCAATATATTGGATTTTCTTTTATTCTTTTTAAATTTGTTTGAAAAAAAAAGTTCTTGCCTTTGTTGTTGAAAAAAATTAATTATGGTGACCTTTTAGCTGATTTTTTTTATAAATAATTTGTTTTAATTTTGAACTTTTAGATGTTTGAAAGGTTTTGGCTTTCATGTTACACCGTGTTATATAAGCAGTAAACTGACATTGAAAAGTAATTCGGCTCGACCGGGACTCGAACCCGGATCTTTAATTTCCCAGACCACTGCGTTACTATTTACGCTACTGAGGCTCCTTCCTCTCCAACTTCATTTATTGCTCATATATAGTCAGCTAATGAGCAGCTAATGAGCTGCTAATAGCAGCTATCAGCTAATGAGCTAATATGAGCAGTAAATGATGTTGGAGAGGAAGGAGCCTCGGTAGTGTAAATGGTAACGCAGTGGTCTGGGAAACCAAAGATCCGGGTTCGAGTCCCAGTCGAGCTGAATACCTTTTCAATGTCAGTTTACTGCTTATATAACACGGTGTACCACGAAAGCCAAAACCTTTCATTAAAACTTCCCGTGTAAAAAAGGCGTTATACTACATACTTTTAGATGTTTGTTTAATATGATGTCACATCTAACATTATTATTTCATAACATTTTCTAGGTTATGCAAAGTAATGCACCAGTGAGTAGTGCAAATTATAAACTTTCATGCTTTTAAAAGCTATAGTTTTTCTAATTTAAATAGAATGCATAAATGTTGTTACATGATATGATAATCTTTTCCCTCCTTCTCTGTGTATACGTATATAATGTATATATTATGTATATTATATATATTATATATATATATATATATATATATATATATATATATATATATATATATATATATATATATATATATAATTATAATGTCATTATCGGAAAAACGATTCCTTCCTAAATCTCGTTAATAAAACTTACAAATAGAAAAAAATCATTATTTACTTAAGAATAAATATTGGAAATCCATTTCAATATAAAAACATAAAATTTCTCCTTAAATTTCAAATAAGAGAGCGAGAATGAATATATAGGACAAATAGATGGATATATAAAACTCCAGTACGTATATAAGACAATGAAAATGTCTTTTGCTTGGATGTACTTGTTATTTTTGCTGACAATTTTATAGTTGTAACTATTTTTATTCTCTAAGGTCTCATCTGCCACTTTGTGCATTCAACAGTAATGCGCGTAATATTGCATTCATTAAGTTGACTGAACAGCTGTGACAAAGAATGTAAAATGTAGGTCAAGTAATACGCGGGGTCATCGTGACGTCACGAACGCATATCTCTCATTGTTGTTAGGTCACGTGACTTATAATGTTAATGGCCTTCAATAATAACAATAATAACGCCTCTATATTATAATATTATATTCTATACCAAAATAAAAATAATAACGTGGTATGAGAGCTTGTGACGTGATAATAAAATAGCTGTATTTTTTTTTATCCCGATATAGACTTTTTTATGATATTAATTATTTGGTGTTATAAAACTTTATTACGATGAAGAGTTTTTTTTTTTTAATAATTTAATCCGATTTCCAATTTTTAATAGCGCATTTTTTTTTAAACATCATTATTTTTTAGAATTCTTCATTATTTTAACATTATGCTATAATAATCAGATTAATTTTTTCACAGGATTTAATTACTAATTAAAGTATTAAATATTATTTTTACGGGGATTTTCACGTCATTTCAATAGTGTTTAATTGGAAATTGAATATGAAATATATAGCAGTGAAATACAATTGTATAGAAAGTAAAAAAATAATTAATAAAAAAAAAAAAAAAAAAAAAAAGGACCCTTTTTTTATTGATTTTAGCAAGAGCACTTGTTCATAAAAAAGAATTTTTATTTTACTAATTAAAATATCTTCTTTAGAAATTTAAAATTTTCTAAAGATTTGTTCTGTATATTATTATGAATATTCAAAAAAGATTTGCCAAATTTTTTAAGTTATTAAAAAGAGTTGTGTTAATAAAGTTTTAGTAAATCTTTGAATAAAATTTAATTATTTATAACGAGAGCATTGAATCGCATAATTAAAAAATTCCCTTTTTTTTTCAAAGGACTGAAAATCAAATAAAAGTTAGAAAATTTACGTTACATAAGTATAATTAATTACTTTTATAAATTTAAATCATTCTAGAAACACTCTTCTTCTTTTTTTTAAGTCTTAAAGAAAAATAATTTAATATAAGTTTTTAGTATATTAAGAACATAAATTAAACCATAGTATGGTGGTGGTATATAAATGAATTAAATTTTAATTTATATAAAATTATTAGTAAGAATTATTATTATAAGTTTTAAATAAATAAGAAGACAAGGAACGATAACTAAAGAACAGAGAAGAGAAGCTAAAAGTTTATATATATATATATATATATATATATATATATATATATATATATATATATATATATATATATATATATATAAAATAATAAAGTATGTACTAGTTAAATTTATGATCATTTATAACAATAAAACGTACAAACTTTATACTTATACTTTGTTGTGATAGAAATAGTGGGAGACGTAAAAAGTAAAAACTAACAAGTTAAAAGGTATAATGAAAATACTTTACAAAAGAAAGTATATAGAAGAAATACCAGAGAAAAACAGAGAACTGTGACACGTGTTCATAAGATGGTGCATATTAAGTACCTTTTTTTTTTTTTTTTAATTTTGTGGTAGAGACATAAAAAGTCTACTGTATAGAATTTAAATCGCAATACCTTTTGCATGAATTTTATCACTATTTTTTGTAACTTGAGTCATACGCATATTTAGTTTGTAAAGAATAAAATACTTTCATTTTGTTACTTATAGTTTTTTATGCTATTGTTATTTTGATATTCATTTTTTGAGAACATTGTACATTTCCATGTTTTTTAAGATATTGAAATGAATTTTGCTTTATATATAATTTTCCTTTCAAATAAAAATTGAAATATTCAAATAAGTTATGAACTGCTCACATATTGACATATTTTCAGTGTGAATCAATAAATTAAATGTACAACTGCCATTAAAAAGCGTTATATTTTCTTACAGTTAATTGTATTGCATAATGGAAAACCTTGCATCGTGTGAGCAAGCCATTAAAGAGTAAAATGTTCCAAATAAGTCACAAAAACAAAATGAGCAATTCCTTATACGTAAATATATTTCCATGTAAATTTAAGGCAAAGATGACAAAAGCAATGAGTTTAAATTGTTTAACACTATCTAGTACGTTACAAGAATGAATTTAAAAATTAAATATCACACTCGTGAATTTAGCCATAAAAATATCATAAATATGTTTATGTAATCTTGTCTTGCAAAAAATAAAAAAATAAAAACAGTTAAAAAATAAAAGATAGACCCTCTGTGTGTTCTCCGTATTCTGTGGTTAAAACATTGCCTTTCATCTCTGCAAACCTCTTGAGATTGCTTCGTTCTTTCTGATCACTTCCATATAGCTTAACCTCTCGGATAAAAGTTGGAGAAATAAGTAAATATTTACTCCGCCCACCAGCAGTGGCCTTTGTTTACGTTGCTAATAAAATTGCTAGTGTGCTGTATATTATTATTTTAAATTAATATAGAATCGATAAACGAAGAATAACCACAAAAATATATCTTACAAAAATAAAACAGGTTCTATAAGCTTCTACATCTTCTTCTTTTTACTTCAGTTTTTAAAATATCATATAGTTGTTTGCTCTGTGGCTATTTTTATATTTCTAAAAGCATTATAAAACACATCTTTTTAAAGAATGTTGCAATTATAGGGATAATGATTCCATATAAATGTATCATACAAAATTTAGAGATTTACTTTAATGGAAATAAAAATTGCATGCTGTATTTTGAATTTAATGCAATACTATTATTATATTATACATAATTTAATTTTCATCTGCATAAGGAAAACTATTAATTTTTAATGTTTATATAGTTACATCTAATTTTGTCAACACTAAAGTTTAATTTAAGGTTTGTCGC
The DNA here is from genome assembly GCA_949318235.1 of Ecdyonurus torrentis. NCBI lineage: Eukaryota > Metazoa > Arthropoda > Insecta > Ephemeroptera > Heptageniidae > Ecdyonurus > Ecdyonurus torrentis. Next base: position 41,751,471 of record OX439130.1, on the reverse strand, counting down.
TAGAAGTCTCGTATCTCTGAAATACATAAAGATTTGTCCCCTAATTGATATCATTGAAACTCAATAATATCAGCTACTATCGATTAAAATTTCAGCATCCGTGACCTTCAGATAAGGGAGCAAAAAAAAAAAAAAAAAAAAAAAAAAAAGTTGAAGTTAACACGGGGCCTTATAAATAAAAATGTTGCATGCTGACCTTCTAAGTTTTTTTTACATATTTGGAGTTGACTTATACTTACTGTGCAAAAACATAAAACAAATAAGTCAAATGCAAAAAGTTCCTCATTTTGAGCCTTAATTATTACTTGGGTCATTAAAATGTCTAATTATTTTGTTTATTTCAGATTGTGAGTGTGACAACATTGATCTTCGTGCTGGTCACAGAGGTCAAAATGCAGACCATTATTATTGACACCTTGCCTCATGACGTAGGTGAGTATCTGCAGTGAAAGTGAAACACCTCTCGGGTATAGTTGGTACATGGGGAATTACATAATAAAATATCATGATTTTACTCAAATTACGTAAATAATTTATATTATGCAAATTATAATGTAGCATAGTTGATTTTGTTATATTATAATTTGTATACTTTTTTTTAAAGCGACTCTCCAGACCAGACAACATGCCCTTTTATTTCAATAAACACTTAATGGGAATTCCCAAAAATACAGTTATTTTCTCCAAGAACCCAATCGTGATGCTTTAAACGCAAAAGAAAATTTTCCACTTATGCAACCCGCAACACTTTTTCTATTAACATCACTAGCCATGACGTCAGAAATAGTGTGTTTTTGCCTACTTTACAATTTTTAGAGCTCTTTTGCAGAGTTACATTTGGGTAATAATGAAATTCGATAATGTTTCTGACTGTCCCATTTTGTATTAATTGAAATAAAAGAGCATGTTGTTAGGCCTGGAGAGTAGCTTTAATTTTTATTTTTTATTATTTTTTTTTAATTTGACAATCTTTTAAAATATCGATTTGAAAGTCAATACTTGACATTATATTATTATTGTGATATATTATAATATTTATTTATTATTATAAATGTATTTACAGAATTTATTATTTTCAACACCTTTGCTTGTTAATTAAGTTGTCACGTATATAATAATATGTACTTTGAATTAAAATTGTAAGAGTTTCTATCTCAAATAGTTGAAATTTTTAAAGCAATTAAACACACATTTTACAATTAGCTAACTTTTCTAGTTCAGTGTATAAAAAACAAACAAGTAAATTAAATTATAAAAGAATGGAAAAAAAAATTTGAGAGAAAATATTTGCCTTTAATTAAACTATTAAAGTTTAAAAAAGTTTACAAAGGAATTTTTCCTTTAAAAACTTTACATAAAATGTCTTTGTTATTTTATAATTTAAGTTTTTGTGCTGTAGTTGAAATAAAAAAATTACAAAAATAATAATGGAATAAGAATGAAGTTTTCAAAAGTTGCTAGCTATATGATATGTTTGCTCCAAGTAATGTATATTTCAGAGAGAGAGAGAGAGAGAGAGAGAGAGAGAGAGAGAGAGAGAGAGAGAGAGAAGAGAGTTAAAATACCGTGTCATGACTGCGAGCTAGAAAATATATCAAAACTTTGACTTTTGTATCCCAAAAATATAATTTCGTATTATCTGAAGCATATATACTTCTACATTATACACAGAATAATATATAGTAACTTAAAATAGAAGAAAAAAGAAAAAAGCTACTATTCCAAACATTTGAGTCAAATATGTACATTTTTTGTTGCAAACCTATAAATTAAAAAGAAAATATTACCAATGATAATAAAATACAGTATATAAAAAATTACTTAATATTACAACATGAATAAACTTTTAAAATATATACTAAATAAAAAAAGTCCTGAATTCTCCCAATAGTATTTTTACAGCAGTTAAGCTGGTTACATGATAGAAAATAAAATGAGCTCAGGCAAGAAATATTTTAAAGTTTTTTTTTTTTTGTAATGTTAAATGGAGCAAAAAGTTGAAAATCTAAAAATATGAGTGACATGTTTGTTTTTTGTGGTTTTAATATTAGAGAGACGTCTTTAATAGCGTGTGACCTGAACTAACACAATTGTTACATTTGAAGAATCTTTGGAGCTAGAGTGTGTATTTTTAGAGAAGCATGAGAAAGTATGCAACTGTTGAAGCGTAAACCTCCACCCCCGCCCCCCCCTCTCTCTCTCTCATTCTTTTACATAATGTCATCATCGATTAATATTTTATGCCACTGAAAAACAACTCTATAAAGAATTTTCCATTAATTTTATGCAGAGGAAAAGAGAAGGAAAAAAAATCAATTTTATACGAATCTTTATCTGAGACATATAATAAACAAAAAACCTTGTAATTTTTGGAAATGTATTCTATTCCTCATTCATCGTAAGTTAAACTTTCAAGTGCCATGTCAAAGTTTTTATTTAGACTGTTTTAAAGAGACAAAGTTAAAAATAGTCGGACTATTTAATAACCTTAATTACAAACATTTTTTGTTTTGTAATAATATTTATGAAAGATTGAATTCTGGGTTACGAAAAGTTAAATTTTACGTTAAATTAAAATTTCAAAGCACTATAAATATCTTCAACAGACACCTCAACTTAAGACAACTGTCTTACGTAGTAAACATCAGCTTTAATTTAAACATTTTATTTATTTTGTACATCGATACTAAATACTGAACTAAAATTTATTCTTTCTTTTGTTTGTTTCTAGTAAGAATTATTCTTGCCATCAACTTATCCATGACCATTCTGATTTCTCTGATCCTAATTCTCGGAGCAATACAGGTGAGTGCACAGACAAATAATAAAAAAAGAAGTTAATTTATTCGATACTTAACTTAAACGAAGCCACCCTCATTAAATAAATCTTCAAATATATAGTCTTTTTCGCTTTTAAAGACATTTAAAATGTGATGCTTCATTTTTTCTTCTCGTTATTTGATATTTAATGATACGGTTTGAGACATGGCTTCTTTTCCCCACAATTTACCACGAAGTTGGTTTTTTAGATGATATTTTTAAGTCAAAAGAAAGAAATTCTAGACTTTTTGGTTTCTTAAAAAAAACAAGAAACCATAAAATTTATATAAGATTTTTTTTTTTTAACTCAATAAAAATAAGAACAAAAAATATAAATGAATGAATTTTAATAATTTATTTTTATGAAAAGTATACTTTTCATAAAAAAATATATATTATTATTTTAATGTGGAAAAGAATTCTTTAAATTTATGTTATTGTTATTAACTTCAAAAAACATTCTTTTTCTAATATTATTTTTAGTATGAAAAAATTTAATGGAATATGATTTTTTTCCAGGGAAAAAAATTCTATTTAATTTTTAAATTATGTTTCTATTTCTATTTTTTTTCTTTCTTTCTTTTTTTTTTACATTAAATAAAAAAATATAAAACAGCCTCTCATATCAATGTCACTCAAAGTATCTCATAAAAACGTATAAAAACTCTGTTTAATTTAAAAACAGGCAATTTTGTTAGATTAAAAATGTGAAGTAAACAAAAAGTGAAAAAAAGAAGTAATTGCTGTAAAAAGTAACGTCGGAGATAATCCTCGGATTTATAATCACATAATACTGTGAACATAACAATGCCAGAAAAAAAATGTATAAATGTTCATTTTTCCCCTATTTACTGTGTTAATCAGGGTACAAAACTCGAGAGAGAAAAAAAAAAGTAGTCAATTTTTTTTTATAAATACATAAAATTTTCATACTAGCTCGTTGATTTTTATGTTTCAATGCGAAATGGTTCAAATAAAATTCCCTCGTATGTGATTATATTTTAACGTACTTTTATATTATGTAACTTTTGTGCAAAACAGGTGTTTCCATTATATTTATGTATTTCAATTTTATATAACTATATGTAAAGTATAGGCTTAATATCATCAAAACTTCATATTCGTTAGTCTTAGCATGTTGAGTTTTTTTTTTTTTTTTTAATCAAAAGGCAAAATTGATAATCTATAAGCAAATTTTATATACGTTTCTTTTAATTTCTTTATCAACTGCTCTAATTTTAGAAAATTAACAGAAGCTAATTGTGATGCATAATTAGCAAGTTAAAATATAGATTTTAACAAAACAAATTCTAAACTTTGTAAACTTTCAAAATTGGATCATATACAGTGGCTGTCTATACCAATTAGGGCACCGATTGTGCGTGGGCAAAATAGTAAATTTCAAAGCTAATTTGAACCGATTTTTGCTGATTAAACATCAAAAATATGTTGAACTAAATGCTAATCTTCAATACTAAATCAATATTACAAACATATTATTGTTAATTGTTTTAATTGCAATAAAATTGCATTAAATCAAAAATATATTTTGTATATTCCAATTTTGAAGGAAAAAAAATGCAAAAATGTACTTGGTTCACACCCTATCAAAATTGGAACAATCATTGTTATTTTCACTCATATAAAATGTTCATATCAGCAATACGTATATAGGCCATCGAGGATGTACATTTAGCGTTATATAACAATTTTTTTAAAACACATTGTGTATTTTTCTTGTTTTTATTTAATATTATTGAAAAGTATATTGTGTTGTGCGTCGTGTTTTCTAAAAGCATATATTTTTTTTTATTTCCTTAGCAAAATAAGTACCTTCTGCTGCCCTGGGTTGCTCTGGGCATCATGCTAGTCATCGGTCTTGCCATTTCCGTCATCTACACGTCCATCCGTTTCTACATCTGGGGTGACGCCTTCCAGGGCACCTTGTGGCTCGTCCTTGGTCTTATAGGAGACGGTAAGACATCAAAATCAATATTTTATTACCTGCTATATAGCAGACCTCTATATGTGATCAAAATATTTCTGACCCTCTTTCAAGATTATTAAACGTAGCTCTATAGTGCTTTCTATATGAAATAACAATAATAATATAAAATTACTTTTCAAAAATAAATGTATCGATTGTTTTATTTTCTAAGTGATTATATGTTGCTATAAAAATAATGGAAACAAAATACATCAGCTTAAGTGTAAAAGGACACGCAGAGGAGAATACTCCATGACGTTTTAAACATTTACATCGTTTCTTTTCAAGAACCAAATATAAAATTTAGTAACCATTTGTCATTACATTTTTTATTATTATTGATAAAAGCTATAGTTACACTTATCTTAGAAATTTTAATTTATATACTATCACTATAAAATGCATTTTTTTAATGCCTATATTATAGTCTTAGATTTTACTCAAGTTACACTCTCTCTTACAGAAATGTTTTCTTGTTTTATTTTTATTATTCCACTTTTTTTTTATTTAAACGTTAATCAGGTTTATATTTTTTTATGAGACACCACGTATGTTGTTTTATGTTTCAGTTATTTACCTGTACTTGTGGTTGGTGGTGTTCAGTTACTACCAGCTGTTGCGAGAAGAGGGAGGACACGGTTTCTACGCTAAAACTCGCTACTAAACAGCAAAACTATCATCATTATCATCATTGTTGCTAACTCCGGATCTGGGATATCACCATTATTATATTGTCATTGCCTTAATAATACAATAATAGAATTCTATAATAATTGTCTTATCATGTCGTTTTGTTTATAATGTTTTCATGCTATATCATGTTAATCATATTTAGCATTTTGTTTTATTTTATTATTATTATTATATAATAAAGCTGATTATGCATTGATGGGATTAAAATGCTTTTACATGTCATGGCGTTGAATGGTTTAGTCACTTCTAACTTAAAAAAAAAATACATTATGCTTCATTGCTTGACAAAACGTCATGTGATAAAATGTAAACAATGTTGCACTATGAAAAACTGCAATGAAAATGCATCGTAAATTTACATTAAGAAAATTAGTAAAATGCACCGAAGTTGATAGTAATAAGCAATATCAATATGTATTTCTCATTTGATCTTGTAAACTTTTAATTTAACATCGTTCTTTTATTACATTTTCTTTTTGAAATATGAAGGAACGAAACAAATTGCATTGCGTGGTTCTAGATTTGAATTGAAAACATCATGATCAAACGAAATGATAAAACAATACTAATTCTATTAACACTTCATAAGTAAGACTTAATTAAATATTGAGATTAAAATCAAATATTTTGTAAAAAAAAAATAAGTAATTGAATATCTATAGGTATACTATACTGTTGAAATTGCAATGAAAAGAAAGTTTTATCATAATTATGTTGTATTCAACTATGAAAATTTGTCATTCATTAATATTATAATTATATTATTGTTGAGTGTATTATTGATTAATACTACTTCGCTACTTAATACCTGAATAAGTAAATTGAAAATATTATCACTCAGTATACCATATAAGTGACTTCGTATTTTCTAATAAATTGGATACTTTATCTTTTATTTTACGTTTATAAAAATAAATAAATTAGTAATGAGAAATACAAATAATGTCTTATATAAGACGCAACTTTTTGTAACATCTGTAACTAATTATTTATTTTAAAGCTATGGAAGTCTGAGTGAATTTTTATTGAATAATCTTCTACCTTTTATTTTACTAAAACTAAAAGTCTTGACATTTTCTCGTAGTAAAAATTATTGAATCTTAAATGATATAAATAACAGAAAAGCAAATTTTAATTTTACTGTTTGAAACCTCGTATATACCATTTACCCATACTATTTGATGTTAATCAAACTTATAATTACCTAATTACACTTCCTCCCCCCCCCCCCCCCAAAAAAAAAATTTCTCTCTCTCTCTTCTTTTCGCTAAGCGATTACAAGAAATATAAGGAAACTCGGGTATTTAAATCAAAATATATTTAAAACTTTTTTTTAAAAAACAGAAAAGTTAAATTGTGTTTTAGTAAAGTACGTATATATAAAATGTTTTTAATAATATATTCGTGCTTTTAAAAACAATTTGTAATTTTAAGTATAAAAAGTATTAAAAAAACATAATTTAAAAACTTTTTACGTATATATAATTATTAAAACATGAACGTTTTTATAATTATGATTTTAAATTTTTATATTATACTTTTAAAAATTTAAAAAGCTTTTTTTTTAACATTATGTATAAGTTTAATTAGTTTTAAAAATAATTAAATAAATCTCTTATAATAAAAAATTGTAACGAAGTCCTTGTTATTTTTAAGCTTCTGATTGGAATACTTCACAATATTGATTATTTACAAATTAATTATTAATCTTTGCTTTTTTTTTTTTTTTTTTTTTTTTTTTTTTTCTTCTTTCTTCTTTCTTCTTTTCCTTTTTCTTCAAATAGGCGTTGTTGAAGTTGCGATGTTATTGGTCTTAAAATATGTTTCAAATTTGATATATTTGTGATTATTTCTATCTGATTTTTCTCTTAATATTTTTTTCTTGTTAATTTTCCTTTAAACAAGGTTGCTCTCATTTGTGTGTATTTTTTTTTCAAATTAATTTCTTTCCATTCAAAAATATTAAAATTAATTTTCCTGAAAAATATTAATTATTGGATAAAAAGTATCAATTATATTCAAATCAAGTATTTTTTCGCCTTATGTCATTTGTGTTCTCTACTTTACCAAAAGTTTTGTATGTTAATTTGTATACATATTATACGTTACTGACGTAGCAATGAAAAGAAAATAACAAAAACATACTTTTAATGACGCAATAACTATATATATATATATTGCAATCAGTGAAATTAATATTTTAACTTCTTTTTTTTCTTTCAGTATTACGTACTTTTGTCATCAAAAGTTTCTTTGTCTGATTTTTGTACTCTATTTAAAAAAAAATCAATTTCTTATTTTGTTTTAATAACTTATTTGACTAAAAGCCTCTGTATATTGAAAAAAAAACTGTATACCAATTTTATTATTAAAATTAATTGAAACAAACGATTCTAAAATAATATCCAACTTAAACTAAAAAACTTTTATAACAAAAATTTCTTTTATTAAATGTTTTTGACAGTAAAAAAAAATTATATATATATATATATATATATATATATATATATATATATATAAAGTCATAAATAAGCAAAACATAAAGAGATGTTTACATGGTACAAAATTGCAGTTTTCGTATATGCGCTCGTATATTTTAATAAAAGTAGTAAAGTTTCTCAATATTTTTGCATCTAAATAAGAAAAACATAGTAAAAATACCCCCCACTTTTTTTTCTTTCATTTCCAACACGGAGTATATAAAAATCAACTTCATTCATTTTATTAAACCGATACATTTATGTTACATAATTATATTATATATTTTTTTGTATCATGTAAACAAACCTTAAGTAAAATATATTTTGTTGAAGAAAATATTAAATTAACATTACTATTCACAACTACTGTAGAAATATTCTTGCCTTATTTTGTTTTTATATTATTATCTTTGCTTTATGAAAAATACTCATCATGTTACATAACAATGAAAAGCGGAATTCTGTTTTTATTCTTCTTTATGAAAAAAAATGTATTATATATTTTTACATTATTACTTATATTAAGTACATTATTATTCATTATTATTAATAGGAAAACTAATAAAATATTAAAACAAATCAATTGAGTTTTATTAATATATATAATTTTTATTTTTATCCCAAAGTTCTTAAATTTAAAATAAAAATAAATTATATTTTTGATAATACAAAAGAAACACGGAACATTGCATTTTAAATTAAATAATATAAAACATAACAAATGAAGAGAGAAAAATGTAATTTACTTTCAACAAGTTTTTGCATAATAATGTTATATTTTATTATTTTTTTTAAACAGGAAAACACAAGATAATAAAAAATACTTTTGTTTACAACTACATAACATACTATTGTAGGCCTTTATGAAATTTTTTTTTTATTATTTTTAAGATTTTTTAAATACAAAATCTAACGGAGTACATTAAGAGTCTTATTGTAACAGTATTGATAATAAATATTACTTACGATCTCTGGTATTGTAATGGACAATTACTACAGAGATAATGAGGATTATATTGATTTTTAAATATAATTTATATCAAAATATGCTTTAATGAAACAGCAATAACAAAATAATAACAATAATTAATTACAAACGTTTGGGTTTGAGTAATAATAAAACTTTTTACCCCAACAATAATAAATTAATTACAAACGTTTTGGTTTCATAATAATATAAATTTTTTAACCAATCAGCCAAGTGAAAAACAAAAAGTTAAATGAAACATCGATGCATCCTGCAGACTTATGCAACCAAATATCCAGGAATGTTGAACAAGTTGCCTAAATATAAGGCGCTTAAATTTATACATATCATGGGGTTATTAGCTGTTCCCAACACTAACTCATTACCTTTTACAAGGCTTTAATGGAAGTCTAATTAAATGGGAAAGCTTTTATTTTGATACTTTTCGGGTTCCTGTTTACAAGGAATACAACTAAAAAAAAATAATAATAATTTAAATTTCTGAAACTCTTAAATTTATATTTTACGTATTTTGACAGCAATTGAAATTTTTTCTTAAATTAACACTTTTGTTAAAAATAGACTCAAATACTCCGAAAATCTATTATTTTTTTTTATATTAATCTTTAATTTCTCTCAAAAATATAATATTATGTAGATAAATAATTGAAAAAATAATTTTGATGAGTTTTGAGCGGCTCCATTATCAGTTAGCGGTACGATCTCTTTTGTTTAAAGAAGATAGGACAAGTATGGGCAATTACATAGAGAGTGTACACTGCCAGCATGTGCTTCTATCTACTTTGTGATAACGAGGGGGATTGAAGAAGATGCCGGATACTTGTTGATAACGCTGCCATGGCTACGGCGCTGTAGTGGACCATACACCCTCCACCCATGAGCTGTTCAGACCTCTTGCTCCGGTTCATACTGAAACAATATAATCTTTAATTACTTTTGATTCCAACCATGTTGAGGGAAACACAGGCCCGTAAATATTTATTTAAAAAGTAATGGTATGATTTGGACGTTATATGTTTATGATTTATTTTTCAATATAGCAATAATAGTCCTAAAATAACAGTGTTTTTTAATTCGAAGAAAAAAAAAGAGTAGGCAATAAATTTACATTTTCTAATACATTTTTAAGATAAACTTGTCTATCGTTTCAAACACTTCTCGGACTTTAAAGTCAATTGTAATTCTGCACAAATATATATCCATCACTCTCAAAAATTATGATATAATTCAATTAAATGACTACAGTAGTACTGTAGGCAGTTGTTGTTGTTTTTAAAATCGAGGCTTGCTTTTTATGTGTAATAAAGCTTTCCTCTCTCCCTTCACATACGCACTTTAAAAAAATGTGTTGCTTTTGCTGAGTGGGAATACAAAGTTTGTAAGTTCTCTCTCTCTTTCTATCTCTATCTCGCTTTCCTTTGTTGCTTTAAATTGAGTTTTATTGCATTTTTGTATTCACAATAAAATCGCATTTTTTTTTCAACTTAGAATCAAAATATTGAAATAACTTCTCAATATAAAAGTAGCAGCACAAATTTTTCAGAATCAATATTTTAAACATAAAATTTGGCAATATAAAAATACTATATCAACAAATAAATTATATTTAAAAAAACTATTATAAAATTTGTTGATGCGATTTATTTATTTACGTATAATTTTTACTGCAAATGGTTGTCCAATATTCAACGAAAGATATTAATTGCTGATTAACAATATTCGACAGAAGTTTATATCTTTGGGTTGAATTAATATGCGTATTTTTTTGTATGACATAAAATTACATACATGTCAAAATAATTTTTAGATCACAGTGTAAGCTACACTTTAAAAAGTGTAGAAATCGTGCATGATTCAATATTTTATAAAAATATATCAAACAAAAGCATCAATGTGTTTGTTATTTAGCGCATATTTTACATATGAAGTTTTGAAAAGTAAGTTTTCGTGTTACACCGTGATTTTACTTTTTTTGGGGAAAAAAATCTCTACCATAATCTCTTTTACTTGCAAAATCCTAAAGTAATCCCAATATATGCATCACAAAAATCAAAATATCATATTCCTTTGAATATAAATTTACTTAATCTCAATATATACTTTACAAATAAAAATGTTATTTGATCTTTTAAATCAATAATGTATAAAAAAAAAACTCTACACTTCAAACGAAGTAAAAAAAAAAAATAAAAAAAAAAAAAGAAGCTGCAGTCACATCAATAAAAATGTTAATAATAAATGAAGAATATTGAAATGAAAAGCTCGCTTACAGTTCCATGATGTTAACTTTTTTATATTATTAATAAAAGAACTTCATAATAAATTTATATTAATTTTACCTTTTTTATAATAGTTTTGCTGCAGTGAAGCGACGTTGTATTTATTTCTGTTGTAATTGATATATTTATTTCATATTGCTCTTTTTTTTTTTTGTACACACAATACAATACACGGTACGTGTGTATTTCTGTGTAACAATTTCAAATGGGAGCGTATATTGTATATCATCCGTAAATTATTAAAAGAGAAAAGTAAAGTAAAAACATTGCGAGAAAAAAAAAGAGCGGTATGTTATTGTAAAATTTTATATAAATAAATAAATTTATAAATATATAAATATATATATATATATATACACACACAAACACAGTTATGGATGAATATAATATTACAAAAAAAAAACTTGCAAAAATTACTATTTTTTTTATTACAAATGTGTTATTTTAACACCTATGTACTCATACAATTTTTGTACTCTGTTATCATTGAGAATACGGTAAATTACGTCATATTCCAACATAATTATATACTTTTAACAGCATAACAACTAAATATCGACAAGCTAACAACATTTTAATAAAAAAAACTTTATGGTTGCAAAAATAAAGTATTCGTTTCTTCTGCACAATCAAATAATTATTAAATACGTGATCGTCTAACACTATAAAAATACCAAGGTTATCCATTATTTTAAATAAAGTGGAAATTATATATATATATATATTATATATATATAAAGTTTCTAGAACTAAAATATATTGTTACATAAAGCAAAGCTGTAATATAAATCTTGATTACTCACCCAAAGCAACCACTCGCATGCTGCCACTTGAGGATTTGAGCGAGCCAGTCTGGACGTACAAAGTCGGAGAAACCCTCAATCCCACACACCGCGATCTGTTCCAGCAGCAAGTCTCGTAGTCTCTCTGGGAAATCATGCTTCGCGATGTCCACAGCCTCCCCAAGGATCATTCTGCACGTCCTCTCAACTAGTTGGTCCAGAGGCTCCCCTGATCTCGCGGCCACAGCTTCATCACATCTCTTTCGCTGTCAAAACAAACCGTTAGTATTCATCACGCTACACTTGAGCTGTCTTTCAACTTATACTTTATTAGGTACCATGGGATATATATATATAAATATAAATGTTATATATATATATATATATAGCAGAATTCATATACATTTCACATATTGCTTCGATGTTATATGATTTTATTGCCTTCGTTTTATGAATTATATACAGTACATTGTGTAATATACGATTTATGCTTTGAGACAGAACATGATAAATAAATATCATTATTAAAATTTTCCACCATGAAAGTGCAAAAGTTCAAAATAAGCGAGAACCAGTAATTATAGTAATAGTTCGTTTAGCAAATATGACGAACAGATACAATCTCCAAATTTAATTTATTTTGTCATTATTGGAGTAATATATAAGAAAAACAAACGAACACCAACTCATTTTAACTGCGTCCTTGTAAATAAATAATTCTCTAGCAATTAATTCGGCTCATATTTTTTATTCAGGAAAAAAAAAAAAAAAAACAAAGAAGCGCATATTATACTGTATTTTGGCGTTTATTTTTGCAATGTCGATCAATTCGAACATTAAACATTGCATATAATAATAAAGAACATATTAAAAATTCTTAAAGAATGTCATCGAACGTGAAAACAACTTTAATATATTAAAAAACTCGTAAACGATGGAACATTTTTATATTAAAGTTTTTTTTTTTTTTTTTTTTTTTTTAATTTTGATTATTCACTTCATACTTTATAAAAAAAATTGAAGAAAAAAAATCTAACAGTGTAATAAAACACGGGAAAATAATTAAAAATTTAAAGCTAATCTTGCTAATATTGTATTTATCTGATATTTTTTATGGACTAAATTACATGAAAATGTAATGCAATCTTAGCTGAAGTATTTATCTCAATCAATATCAAATATTCATCAGTTAAAAAAGTTAAGGTAAAAGCTGAGTAAGACACACAAAGTTACAAAGTTCTTGTTATTATTTTTCTCTACTTATTTTTATTATTATTAACAAAAGTTATAAAAGGTAAAATATTTTTATCAGTGTAAAGATGTAGAAAAGTTACAATCACTTCCAAAATTTAATAACGTCATTTATATAAAAGTTCTATATCTTTAAAGTTTAAAGTCAATGAAATTTTATATATTAAAAAAAGAAAAGAAAGAAACTTATGGATGGAAGTGTATATATATTTTTTTCATTTCTTAAGAAATTTATGCTGAAAGAACTTATTATCAGTTTGTCATAAAATTTACTTTTTTAGTAATCCAAAACTTTTTGAAGGTCCAATGTAATTTCATTAATTTGTTAATATACAATGCAAAAACTTTTACCTTGAAAACTTCCAAAAAGTTTTACTAGTTTACCCTGTAACATGAATCTTTTATTTTTGTTGGAAAATCTAAGAAAATTTTGGTATACCTTTGTAGAGGGAAAAACACTAAAAATCTGCAGTTTTCAAATAAATTAGCCAAAATGTTTTAGCAATAGGTTTCTAATGTTGTGCACTAATATTTTGTATCAACTCGTAATTATTGTTATACTAGATATTCGTACTTTCTTCTAATTTGGTACGGTTGATCAGATAAAGTTTAATTTTATATTTATGTATTTTTGGTTCAGTTAGTTTTACGTACCACAAAAAAAAAAAAAAAAAAAAGTTTTGCGCTGTATTTTCTCATGAATGGTTATTTTCTTTTCATATTTTACTGCTGTTCATTGAATCAAAAGTAAAACAAATTATAACTTGATTTTACAATAAAACTCGTATCAGTGTCAATGTTTTATATAAAATCTTTTCATCCAAAGCATTCAAAGAAAAAAAATCACAGAACTTTTTTTTCTACAACTCCACAGGATTTTAAAGAGTTTACTTCTCTGAATACAATTTTCATATTTATTTATATTTTCTTCACAAAAAAATAAGGTCCAAAAATTTATATATCAAAAGAACTCAAGGCATTTTTTTTTCTTTTAAGATCATTGTACGTGATAGTTCATAAGCATCTAAAGAACCGAAATCCTGATAAAATTGAAGATTATTTTTCGTTTTTTATTAAAGGGGAAGATTCAAATATTTTCTTGAAGAAACCCCTTTATTTTTGTGTGCCTTTCATATTTATACGACGTTACGAGCACAAGTTGTATTGAAATTCTTTTATTATTTTTTTGGTATCTCTTGCAAACATTCAGACCCACACCCCAATAAAAAATATCAACAACAACGTCATTTCAATTTTTTTTTTCATATTTCTTTAATATTATTATTATTATTATGCTAAAAGAACAATTTTAACTCCAAAAATGTTGTTTTTTAACTCAAAATTTCAATTTATTTTAACATTAAATATGCTTTTTAAGTGTATGTTGTTTGAAGAGTAAAAAGCCTTAATTTTCATTTAACTAACTTACATATTAGCATGCATATAAGCTTAATGCAATTTTATTTTATGTAGGATAAAAAGCGTTAAAATATTTATGACTTTCTCTCTCTCTCTCTCACACACACACACACAAACACTCACACATACACTCACTCTCTCGTTCGTAATATAATATGATGATAGACACATCGCTCTCTGCATGTTATTTTTCAAATAAAATATGAATAATTAACGTTATAACACATAGTGTAAAAATATTATTTATATCGTTTATTATTGTATTGACATTATTCATAATTTTTATTGACATTGTGAAAGAATTATAAAAATGATATAAATCATACACTGAAAAAAAAAAGTAAATAATATTGATTGACTTATATATTACCGTTGGCTAAATTTAAGTTCGTTTACACTGACAATACATCATGTATGACGCAATGTAATTTTAAGTATGTATTTTGAACGGAGATTTTGATTTATGGTTTTCCTGATCGATTTTTCTTTGTAGATTCTTGATTATTTCTGACTTCAACTCTTATTTAACAAATGTATGTTTATACAGTATCAACTTTATTATGTGTACATGGGTTAAAATTAATACGTAATAATTATGCTATTTTAGCTGTAAAAAAATTATTTTGTACCTTGTTGTACAGCATATAATTATTTATATAATAACGATAAGTAATAATAATAAGCTACTTAATTTCATATATGCGTGAAGTAGGTCTAATGCAAACGACATACTTAAATTTATAAATACATTAAATAATTTTTCTGATTACAGTTTTATTTGCGTTGTAATGTAACACAGAACTAACTTAAAATCATGATCTCACAGAATAGAAATGTGGTACTCACCTTTCTTGCAATTTGCAGGTAAAGCAAACGGTGAGTTAGACTGTATCCAATCGCCTCGTACGCAGTTTCTTGATACCAGCAACTACCGGAAATATTACACGACGGAGCATTTAGCAATTCTCCGATACAAAAGTCTGACATTTGTTCTGAGGGTGTTCCCCCCAAAACAGGGCGGTCCCAAGTAGCCTCTCTAGGCCATGGAGCTGCGTGGATTGCAGTTAGTGGTCCTCGCCACTTTGAGGGACCATTCCAGTACTCAGGCTGTAAGATAGTCTGCAAACCTACAACAAATAATCAAAAGAAAAAGAAAAAAAAAACTTAATACTTTGTCAAACTAAAGTATATAAGTATATTTATTAAGTATTATAAGAACTAGCATTAAACCAAGAAGAAAATAAAGTAAAATTTCAATAAATTTTTCATATTATTCATTATATTAAACTGATATTATATTGCAAAATTTGTTGTATTTGTATCTATAGTCTTGAAAATCAAGTTGAATTAAAAGTTATATTCAATAATATCTCGTAGTTTGAGAAACTTTTCGCCTCTACTTTCCTGCATGTTGTGAAAGAAGCGTTGTATGTACTCTGTTGTAAAAAAGGACTGATAATAAAAGAATTTAGAGTAAGCACTTTCAATTCAATAAAAATATAAAATAACATCACTGTCATTATTTTTTACGTTGTACTTATATGAAATTTGCTCAAAAAATAAAAATAATAATAGTATGTTGCTGTAAATAAAGCTATTATTTTGACAAGTGTGCTTAAATCAGCAAAAATTTCCTTGTATTTTTAAACTCATGCAATATAAAACTATAAATATTTTCCAAGTGCAGTTTCATTGCGGCAATGTTAAATGACAAGCAAGTAAAAGAGGGCATGTGGGGAAAAAAAAAAAAAAAAAAAACTGTGATATCGTAAAAAAAGAAAAATACTGATGCTCATGGTTCTTTAGATTAAAATCGTGTTGTCGAGGAAATTTATTGTCACACATTCGTTATTATCTGGCAAACAATAAAACTCTTGTCACTGCAAACGTAGCAATAAAAAGTCAAGCAATTTACATCGCAAGTACAATTCGCTTTAAATAATGATGCCTATACCATTTTAATCTAGAATATATATATTTTTTTGTAACATTGTATAGAATATACATATAATATAAATATACGAAAAAAAGAATAATAAATTCGGATGGAAATTTTTTTAATACTTTACTTTCATGCTCTTATCATTCAGAGTAAAAAAAGAAAAAGTACAGATCAGAACAAAAGTCTAAGACTATAGCAATTCGAGTTTTTTAATACGACGAACGGTATTAATTACATTTAAAGAAGATGTATTGTTTTAAGGAAAATACATATATAAATTATTGACGATATTATAGAGGTGAATTCACATGGGTTTAACTATATTATAGTGACTGATTATTACAAATATACTGTATTATACTCTAATATACTGCTACAATAAAATACCCTTTTTCTATATGTCGAATCAAGTGACGCATGCAAATGAGTGCAAATTGCTTCATTTATTACTCAGTTTGTTTATCGTTGCAAAATAAATGACGGTTCTTAAAGCCCTCATCGATGCATAAAATGAGTCGTAAGTTACACTCCAATTAATCTATTTACTATAGTAAACGATAGGTAAAATATTGAAATTTTTTTGAAGTTGAATGCACAAAAGCGTCATGTCATAACTTTGAAAAAATAAAATATGCTATTTTATAACTTGAAATTTCAAAGTTTTCTATTACGCGACACCTGTCATTTTACTATTTTAAGGTAGATATTAATTAAAAATACCTTTCATGTGTAACACTTGTCTATTTTTTAAACGTTTGTGTACTCTATCACCCTTTATGTCTGTATTTGTAAAAATAAACTGTCAGCTGTCAAAAAAAAAAAAAAAAAAAAAAAAAAAAAAAAAGAGGTTTGGAACGTGTGAAATTAAAGTCCAAAAATGTTTGCAAGGAATTTATTGAATTTTCCCCTCACGTTTGCTCTTTCTTAAGTTTCAAAAATATTAGTCGGTATACTAGACAACAAGTGGACATAAAAAACAAGAAGTTGATAACATTTTTTTAGGGGTATGAGGGAAAAAAATAATAAAAAAATAAAAAAAAGGGGGAAGAAAGCTAACGTCCCCTGGGATTTTCAAAGGTTAAAAATAAGTTTTATTTTTCTTTATTCTCTTTGAAACAAAAACAAAATGACGCAATTCTCGTTTCTTTTGTTCTTTTTTTACATGAAAATGTAAAGAAAAAAGTTATCAAAGAGATTCAATTACACTGAAAGAAAAAGTTTAATATATATGCATGTTCTGTTGATACATTAAACTGCCTCGTTACTTTTGACTTTTGACACTAACAATTCTTATTTTCACACTGTTTTGATGAATCTATAATTTGTAATAGAATAATAATCTTGCTTTTAGGCTTTGTTTAAAAACATGGAGAAATATTTAAATATTCAACAAATCAAATGAACATTTCAGGAGATAAAACGTTTCTAATAAAAAGGTGGATAGTCCAGAAGGCAAATATCTCTAGATTGTAAACTTAACTGCGAACAATGTGGGTAATATTATAAAGTTTATAGTGTCAAGTACAATATTAATAAAATTTAACATAAGTAATTTGAATATATTTAAATAATTTACCATCAATAGAAATTACAGGTTATTTATATAGTGAAGGGATGCAAAATATTATTTACAACTTAAATTCAGCATTAAATGCCCATTTTTTAATGTTAACTCTCCTTCCCAAATTTTACGTTCATGGATTACTAAGATTCCAAAGGATTCCATTTATCGATTAAATATGATCGTAATCTCTAAATTTGTTCATATAGTTAACATATTTGATTTGTAATTATTAATGACAAATTAATATATTTTGACATTTATTTTAGAAAATTTAAATGATTTTTTTTCAGTGCTTCATACAGAGTATGAACTTTCACTTTTATAACAATCAAAATAACAATAAAAATATTATAATATATTTATGTGTTGAACAAAGAAGTACTTTGATATAAAAAAAAGGCCCTTTATCACTTTATAAATTTATTTTGAATAAAATTAAATCTTTTATTATTAAAAAGCGCAAACCTCTTTTCATATTAGATAATTTTATTGTACAAAAGAAGGAAGATAAACAAACAAAAAAAAACTCTTGATAAAATAAATTACGTTAAGTTTAGCACACAAAAAAAGTGACGGGGAGGATAAATTTTACCAACATTTGTTATCTTATAAGGTAGAAAGACATTTATTATGAATTATGAATAATGTTATTATTTTTAGTACCTCCTGCTTTTTTATTTTAATTTTGTGACCTCTACATAGATTTTCATACAATTTATATACTTGGATAAACAGAAGCTCATTTATGATTTTAAAATTTCTATACAACAAAATGAAATATGACTTAAAATTTCTTTAATTTCTACATTAAAGTTGTGCTACATCCACTAAACTTCATATACTGTATTTTTTTTTAGAAGTGATGTGTTTCAATGGAATTATCGTTTCTAAGTTTTAAAATTTGACATCTTTGTAAGGTTAGGTTGATTTTGTTTGCTTCTTTTGTTTGTGTTTGTTTTGAAAACAGAAACAGGTCAGCCATCATTACATCACAATATAAAAAAAAAAATGCTTGTTCGGCAGAAAAAAAAGGGTACTACTACTAATTTTTGCACACTTTTGTTCTAAAAACCTAAAAGAAAGAATGCCTAGAGTTTTTTTTACGATTTTTTAAGTTTTGTGGAAATCAAATATCTTTAAATGAGCTTAATATGTTAATAAAAAAGTTAGGAAATTGCAATTGCACAAAAAGCAACGAGCTGTAACTAAGAGTTTTAGAAGTCAAAAAAAAAAAAAAAATAGTAATAAAAGTAATAAAATATAAAAGAAGGGAACATTAATGTTACCAAATATATTATTAACTTGTGTGAACTTACCTGTAATTTGCACTTCAAGGCCTGAGTCAAACATTGGCTCCGCAGCACTCAGTATGCGGGTGCTAGTGTCGTCTAGTGACTTGATGAGGGACATCAGCGGTGCTGGAGCGGATTTCACCAGCTCCTGCAACTGGCCTGAACACCATAAAGAAAAGTAAAGTCTCTTTTACTGCTCGCTCAAGATTGCACACTCTCATCTTGTAACGAAATTTATCTAGCTTTTCTTTCTCTTTCTCTCTCTCTCTCTCTCTCTTTTTTTTTTTTTTTTTTTTATTTACTGAGGAGGACTACTTTTATTATCTTTATACTGTTCACGCACACAAATATTTCGAAGTACGTAACCTTTTGTGTCACTGTTTGAGCTTACGTGTAAGATTTTTAATATAATATTTTTAGCTTTATTATTTTAAAATTTACACTAATAAAATTTTTGATAATTTTTATAATTTCGTATGTAATCAAATAATTTCATGAATGTTTTCTGTTGGGGTTAGGTGTAAGAGTGGGCCAGGCATATTTTATAAAAATTAAAAACTATAAATGTGGATTATTTAAAAAACATTTATTTATAAGTAAAAAAAAAAAAACATTAACATTATGAATTTTGTGTCTATACTAATTTAAAATTGTAACTGACTGTACTGTTAAACAGTTGGGTTAAATTGAGAGGTTCTGTAGCCTGATTTCGCCCAAAAAAAGACGTTAATTATTATTATTATTTATTTTTTTTCTCTATGCATTTTTTTGAATAAAGTCGATTATTTATTTATTTATTTTATTCATAACATGGGAAGAGATCAGATATGATTGCTATTGAATAATAAAAATAATTAACTAAATTAATACGACTGTTAAAAGTAACAACAAAATAGAAAGAATAACAAAATTGTAACTCTGAAAGTTCATGCTCGTTGCTTATACTAAAACTTTCCCAAGGCACTATATTTTTTAGAAAAGCTACGTACGCAATATTTTCACTTTCAAGATTAACTTTACCCTCTATTTTGTCACCTGTTTGCTGCAATTATTTCACATAATATACTGAGCTTTGCAAAGTAAAATATGGCATGTTATACTGCTATAAATTGTAAGTTACACTTTTAAATTTATAAACTTAATTTAGAATGTTTAAAAAATTTGTTTACAAACTCTAATTAGTTTCTATAATAAACATCTTTATATTGTAATATTCAAAAAAAGAACGTTATTTTGCAAAATATTTTTTAAGCGATGTTAAAGCGCCTGTAAGTTATGCAACTTTATTTACACGTCGGCGCAAACGGTTGCATACTTACAAGGCACCATGAATTTTTTTTACCTTAAAAAGAAAAAAACATGGATAATCATTATAAAATAGAGCAAAAATAAAGTGTTTAAAAATTTAAAAGTTATCTTTCTAGAGCTGAAAGAGAATTTAAATATTTTATAAAATACTCCAACGGAAAAAAATAAATCGATATTATTTTTTTTTACTTGCAATGAATGCTGTTTGAATTCTACATTAATATTGAGTAATAGAGACAAAATTTACTATTCGACATCTACGTTTATTTATTTATATATACATTAGCAAGCAGACACGAGGAATTTACTACTATACAGATCTGCAATATTAATTTATTTAATTTTTAAAATATTGAAGCATATGAAAAAATGAAAACATTTTTTTTAATTGTAACTTATACAAAAGTTGACTAAAATAGTAAACTTAAAAAATAAAATTTTAAAAAGTAGAATTGTTATACTTTAAAAAAAGAAAGATTTGTTTTTTAAGAATAAAAACAATAGAAATAAAAAGTTTTAAGTTAGAGAAAGATTTCATTGGATTGTTCTTATAGAACAAAGGATAAAATTGGTAAAAAGTGATCGCTTTTGTGAGCGTAGAGACACGTTCTGGTTTTGAGTTGGATGATCTCCAAACTGGAGGAAAGATCGCGCGACATGAACATGTCAAGTGTATATATATAATAGGGGGAAGGTTAAGAAGAATAAGGGAGAAAACCCAGAGATCAATATGGTCAACGCATTCGTTTAATTGAGAAGTCTAATTTGAAAACCAAGTACTAAGTTTTAGCAACCATATGCTTGAAGGGGCATACCACTTTGAATCTAATGACAATTTAAGTGTGTTTTTGAAGTTTGTTAAAAATACGATAGAATAAATTGAGATTTTATTTACACAATTCTCTATTTCAGATATCATTGGTTTAAAAGTAAAATTCATTGTGCAAACTTTTTTTTTTAAATGTATTTTTGTAACAAACTTTTGGAATACAATTACCATACATTAAGAAATTTATTACAAATTCATTTGAACATAAAAATTAAAGTTTTTACAAAATATATCCTTTTTTTAGTATAATAATGTCATTATTTGCATTTGCAGATATCATTATTAAGGATTAGAAAATATTGCTGAATTCTACTGTCACAAAAACAACCATTACGTATACGATCTACATTTTTTTCCTCGTACGAATTCCTTGCATAACGAATTTTCGAAATCAAATGCTTTGTTATATATAAATACTAATTTTGTAAACAAAGAAGCAACGAGGACTTATAAGGTTTCAAGCTTGCGATGCAGCATAAAACTTTTAGTCTTTCAAATTATTTAATGTAGTGTAGTGTATATTTATATATATATACTGTGCATGCGGAGCAAAGGAAATAGTATTTTAAATATTTAAAAGTTTCTATATAATACTTTATAAGCCTTGCTTCTTTAATAATTATATGTTAGGAATAATGCTAATATCTTTCTACCCAAAGTTAAGTGTTTTTACAAAATTTAGATTATGCAGATTTAAATATTTATTTTTATTAATAAGTGATTTAATTGTAATATTTTTCTTAATAATTAAATGTTTCACAAAATTGTTACTCAATAATTAAATTGGAAATTAATGCCTTTTAATTTTTTTTCAATGTTTTAAAATTACTCATACATTAATTTTATAGTTGCTGATACTACAGGAAAATTTATAGACTTTCATATCGTAAGTGTTACATTAAACTATAAAACTTATACATGTGAAGCTTATGTGTGCAAACTAATTTATGTATATTGAAAATATCGATAAAATTGTTTTCTTGACAATGTTATAATAATTTAACAAATGAATTCATTATAGTCATTTTAGAATTATGCTTACGTAATAAGTTTTTTCAGGTATAAATATGAGTTTTTTTTTTAAAAGAAAACTCTATTTAAAACATTTAAATTTAAAAATATCATCTAGTTTAACTATAACATTAAAGTAATGGTAATTGTATTTATAATATATCGTGCTGTTACACTTTTCACTGTTTCAGTGTTCAAATTATTGGCACAAGACTGTCAAAGTGCATTTTCAACTATAGTTTGTCAAAATTGTAGAGCCTTAAATGAAGTAAACTTGTTTATTTAAAAAAATAAGTATCCATAACTATTATGGTACATAATATCACCATAATGGAAACAGATACACCAATTTTCATTATAAGAAATTCCATATTCATTGACAATTTTCATGAAAATTAAGATATATTTAATTTTTTAAAATTTACAGAATTGATATCGTAAAGATTCATTACCATGCAAAAAAAAGCAATGATGAAGATGAATTAATCTCATGAAAAACTCGTTCAACTTTATAGTTTAAATTGAAAAAATATAAATATTATATAGATTTTAATCATAACGGTTGAACGAGAAAGATAAATTAATGAATATAAAATTTATTTTATTTCTATACAATATATTATAAATATATTTTTATACATACGCAATTCTAGAGCTGAATTTTCTATCTGAATAAATAAATTTATGTACATAACATAACAAACTTTCACAAGCAACACAAAAAAGACGATAAAAAGTAATACACTGTACTATAATAATTTGTATTTCCACGCGCACCTGTGCAAGTTAATATAGTAAATTAAATTTTCACATTTACTTCTCTATAAACTCTGTAAATGTGAACAAAATCATAGCGTAAATACCAACCTTTTTTTTTGTATTAATATATTTTAAGCTATTATATTTTTTTTTATTCAAAAAAGTAATTTAATTATTAAAATATTCATGATTATTATAAAATATTCAAAATAACAAAATGTTAAAGTTTATATTTTTTTTAAATTTAGCTTAAATATTTAGCATTTTTTTAAAAACATCATAATATTTCAGGGGCTTTAAAATTGATTGGTTCATTTATTTATAAAAATGTCAGTATGGAGCTTTCAGAAGCTTTACTTGTCATACGAATGAGACTTTTCTAAAGAATTCAATCTTACTTACTTAATTGATATATTTTGAATAATAGACCAAACAAATTGTAGGAGTCCATTAGTTTTAAAGTTACTTATTAAACTTTAATATATAAGATAGTTCAATCAATAAATGCGATATTAAAATACAAATAAATAAAGTTGTATAAAGTACTTCGAGAGACTTAGTGTAATTTAAAAGACTTTAAAACAAAAACAATATGTCATTGTTTCATAACATATATAAAAAAAAGAACAGAGCACTCTCCTAGTTAAATAACAAAATTCAATTGCTTAAAGTTTAAAACGTATAAGATGTATTGTTTCCTATATACACTTGTACATTATAAAAATAATAATAATAATAATAATGAAAAAAAAATGGAACAAAAATTTTATTTTGAAATAAAAGTTAATGTCTAGACGGAAAGAAAGAGTTTTTAAATTTTTTTTTCTATTTTTTTTATATGTATAAACATGCTCTTCCAATTACACTTTATATTTGAAAAGAAAAGTCTCTCACACAGAAAGATCATTAAGTTAAGCTATAATTTTGACTTACCCTTGGCCATAGCGACTCCAAAGAAACCATCTGCGATAAGTTTGCTTGAATGTTCCTCAAAGTACTGCAGTAAACGTCCTAGTGCCTCAAGGCACTCGGCAGCTAACTTACTTCGTTCACTAGAGCACAATTTTAATGTCACACATTACCTAACTTTTTAATATACATAATATGGGCATGAATCATTAGGAGAAGATTTGGAGGGATGTAAAAGGATATAACCAAAAAAAGACTTTCAAAATAGTATTTTACACTTGAGTTTAGTTGTCTCTTTGATGCTAAATCCCGTAAATTGCTACCAGCTAATCTTTTGTTAAATATGTTGATTTTGTTGTTGTAGTAATAAAATAAACAAACTTAACATAAGATTATATGGTTGTATGTAACTAACAGGTTTAACGTTCCTTTTGCAAAAGGGAAAAAAAACAAAAAACATAAACAATTCCATTATATTTTTAGAGCTTTTTTTCCCCCTTAAATTTATCGTTTGTTAATTTCTTTTAATTTAATAACAAGATATTTCAAAAAAAAAAAAAAAAAAAAAAAAAGAAAAGAAAAAAAAAAAAAAAAAAAGGTTTTAAACACAACTATAATATATTATAGTCGTCTTAAAGCACAAACCGTGTAACAGCAAAAACAACACACAAAACGATAAGATTTTCAACTTAGCTGCTTTTGTAGATACACGGTTTATGCTCTAACTCGATGAAATGTATTATAATAAAAAAATAATATTGTAAAACTAGAAATAACTTACAAAAGCGAATCATACAGGCTTTCATTTCGATACTACAATCAATAGTATATTCAATTGTAAATGATAGTTAATCTGCATAGCTTGAGGGATGATAAATATACTGTTTATTTGCTTTATTTACCAACGTTGTATAAATTATTAAATAAAGTATATAAGTTTTTATTCTTTTATATATATATGCTATTTTCTATTTTATAACTATAAAAATCGATCACTTTTTGCTCTAACTGTATATTTTGTTAAAGGTTATTCTATTACCGCATATGTATATAAAAAACTGTTTACAAAAAAAAAAAAAAAAAAAAAAAAAAAGTTTACTTTTTTAAGGAATATATTATTTTTTCAATTGAAACATGTCGACTCGATGTAAATTTATAGTACGTTACTAAATCTTTTTTAGCATACAAAATAAGAATAAGTAGGTATACAAAAAGTTATGAATGCAAATTTAAGTTATATTTAATCTATATTATACAGTAGAAGCATAACTATTGACATTTTAATAACATTTATTTATCCTCGCGAGACATACAAACATATTATTTTGATATTTATATACATACAATGCAATAAAAAATATAAATAAATTAATATAAAAAAAATTTAATAAACGATTTAACTAATAAAATATGACATTTTTAAAGTGTTACATTGACAATAAAAAAAGAGTAAAAATAACAACATTTCAAACTGCCAGCTAATTAGATTTTTTTTTTTTTAAATTCACTGATAATAAAATTACGTTTTAGATTTGTATTTTTGTTTTAAAATCGAATTTTGTTTTATTAACTGTTTTAACGTGATTTAAGTGTCATTTTGTCACTCATTCCAACAGTAAATTAAATTATACTGAATAAATAAATTACGATTTGAAGATTTTACTTTCACAACATTAAGCCTGGTATTTACAATTATATAATGTAGTATTGCTATTTAAAATCCTCATTATCAAAGCTAATATTATATGTGAATAATGCTCAACATACAGCTATAATTAAAATACTAATAAACTCAATTTTATGGAATATTGAACAAAAATAATAATTTAAAAAATATTAAATATTTATTTTGAGGTCAAAAATATATTTTACTGTAAGTCTATATTTTTAAAAAATCTATCGTAATTTATTTTTCTATGAGATAAAAATACACACATGGAAGTGAATTTTCTATTAAATCGTCCAAACTTATAGATTTATAGATTAATTTCCGGATTTAAAATACTCACCTGTCAGTCGCAAGCTCGTTTTCTTTCCGCTTTTTGTGAACGTAAAACTTGACGTTTTTGTGGTGCAGTGGTGAGTCAGGTGGGGTGGTAAATTTCTTGCGTACTGATGGAGACTCGTCTTTCTGCCCCAGCAATTCTGCCTCCAGTACAAGGGCACGCTCCGAGGCTTCCAAACGATCATCCTGACGCACTATAACACAAGGAAAAGCAAGACTAATAGCTATAATATGTTCTTTTACTTCTTTGAATGCAGTTGACAATTTAGTTGGTTATTTCCTGGATCACTAAATGAACGATCAATGCTTAGACCTGTATTTACTTGACACAAAGTAAGTTCCTGATAGCAACTTTACTGGACTTCCTCCAAGAAGTCAAGATTTTACCTACATACTTGTGAAGCAGAAAATAATTAAGCTTTTGTACTGGTGAGTGGTGACCAAAATATTGCAAAGTCTTACACTTAAATTTTTATGAATATTTCATACTTTAAGCCTGTTTCATAGTATAGCATAAATATGGCACTATATGAAATATATACTTCACTGAAAAAGTTAATATACCCCCCTCCCCAAGCGTAGTATAAAAGTTTTTTTTTTTCCTCTTTTTTTTTCTTTTTCAAATTTCAGCTTAGATACCCATCAATATTGTGACACGTGGCATGAAAGCATCACATAGACTTAAATGCACTTGAGTGGTGATAAAGTCTCATGTCAAAGTTCATGAGCAATCATGAGGAAAAAGAACACTTGCACTGGTGTCACATTTCAAAGTCAAAAATTCCTATCTCGTAACTTTTTCTTTTTACTTTGTCGTTCCTCGCGTACTCATACTCTCACTTTTATTACTATATTACATCGACTTGTGCTTTGTCTTAAGAACCCGCCCGCATTGTAGTACGTCAAATATCTACAGTTAAAATATTCTAGTATGAAGATTAAAAGACTTTCTGCTACAACATTTTATTTCGATCAGAGTAAAGATCGCATCAGTTAAATTTCTTCATGCATAATTCCATTATTGACATACAAAAAATGACTCGTAATTACTTTAATAAAAAGCTGAAATTTGTATTGTTTACTAATCAAGCAAATTTATTACACACTGTGTGTCGTTGTGACAGAAATAGGACAAAATACGATTTAGAAAAAAAGAAGAAGAAGAAGAAAAAAAATCTAAACAGGCAGTATAGGAATTTATATCCTCCACTTATTTCCCCTCAAAAGTCATGATATATTATGTGCAACGACACTTCAACGTTTCTGTTATTGAAAACAAAAAAAGGAAGCATATATAAAAAAAAAAAAAAAAAAAAAACAGCGAGAGAGAAACTATAAAATAAATTGATAGAGCTATAAATCTGATATAAAACTCGTAAATAAAAAAAAAAAAATTGTATTGTATCATAACAATAAAAAATACACATTTTAAAATGTAATTTTCACTGACAAATTTAAAAATAATACAAAATTAATATTTCCGATTATGAAATTTTATTGTATATATATATATATATATATATATATATATATATATATATATATATATATATATATGAAATTTAAAATTAAATTGAAGTAATTATAAAATTGATTATATGTCATTGTGGGTTTATTCATATCGTTTATATGATATGCAAAATTTATCCAATTATTTTAATTCACAAGAGTGTTAATAATTAATTATGAAAATAAAATTTTAAATAATATATATAATTAATTTTTAATTAAAAAATAACGCACATATATATTAATTACTAATTATTTAAAGTGTATTTTATTCAAATATAAAAAAAAAAAAAAAAAAAAAAAACGCAAACAATAATCACAATATAACACGAATTTTTGTTTATAGTTTAAAACGTTGTTTTCTCTTGCTATATTATACTATGTTGCTTCTACTTTTGTACAAAAACATACATACACACATACATGTTGTTTATTATAAAAATTAAGGGTGGAGAATAATTTTAATCTCACGGAAAGTGAATTACAAAGGCTTGTTGTTTTGCGTGCAAAGGAATCTAAAACTGAATAAGTATAATTATATAAAAATGTATATGATATTAAAGAAGCATTTTGTTTATATTATACAACTTTATTATTCTTTATTTTTTTCTTTTTATAAGATCACATAATACTCTTTATACTCGTACATAAAACACACTCAACTTGGAGTTGTAAAATATTTAGACTGTAAAATTGTCAGATTAATGACATTTTTAGGGCTTGTATTATTCATATTTAAGGTAAATTTATAGGATTAATTAGGAATTATATCAAGGAACCATTTTCATCTACGAGAGAATAATTTTTCAGCAGTTTTTCATTTTACGCATTAAAAAATAATTAAAAGTGTAAAGTGAAGTGCCATAATTATATCTTATAACTTTTTTTTTTGTTCTTAAAAAAGGGAAAAACTTCTTTTCAAATATGAAATTTTAATTCAAGAAACGTTATTAAAATGATTATAGTTAACTTAAAAATAAAATTGCATTCTATATTTATCGCTCAAAATATACCTGGATACATTTTTTTATAGGTCACAGTTATAATACTCGTAAGATTTTTAACTAATTAACCGTTTGCGTAATTGAAAGACTTTTATATTAAAATTGTAAATACGTCACAAGCAGGGGAAAATTACAAGTGGGAGAAAAAAGGTGGCCTCACACCAGTGTGTGTGTACTGTGAGTTTTTTTTTTTTTTTTTTTTTTACGTTCCCGAAGCTTGAAAAAAATTTAAATTAGAGATACTGCGGATACACTTTTACTGGTTTTAAGTCAATAAAATTTTTGACAAAAAAAAAAAAAAAAAAAAAAAAAATCGCCAGTATAGCACCCCATCAATCATTTTGTTAAACAAAATCTATAATATTGATAGAAATAAAAACGCAGTACAATGAATTTCTAAAGTAAAATTGTATGATAAATATAGGCCTTTTTTTATAATTATATAAATTATACATTAAAATATAGCATTACAAACTACAGTCCGCGCCACCTAAGGATGCTACCAATGAGAGAGCGCCTAAAAACTCTCCATTTAGTTAACAGTACCCCACCTCCTTGTGACCTTGTGCGCTTGAGCGTCTATTGGCTCGTTGCTCGATTTCGATTAATCGCAAACATCCTTAGGTGGCACGGACTGTATGTTTCAATATTAATAATGGAAGAGAAATAATATTATCTTCATCATGTATGTTTGGCGTGGTTTCTATTTAATTAGTCTACCTGCTGCTCTATTAGCTTTAACAAAATACGACGCTTCATGTGTTTTTCACTTTTTTTGTTCCTTCTTGTAAAATGTTATTTTATGGTTGCGGCAAAATCACGTTCTGTTTCATCATTTATGCACAGATTTTAAGAATTGTGTGCGTTGATTTTTAAGCTGCTTACCATGTTAAAACTAATTAAGAACAGCGGCTTGGAAGCCGATGCCATGTATTGTGTTGTGTTCATGGCAAAGAATAACTCTATGATGAATGAATATAATAATTGAGAGTCTGCCTTATTCAAGCTACAAGATAATTTGTATTATCAATTATTTCAAACTAACTTTCTAAAGTCGTAAATTTTACTGTTATAATTGGTATTTTTTCATATACTCGCAAAATTTTTAAAGTTCTCACTAAAATGAAAATGGGCTAATTTATAAGAAAAATAGCTTCATTATTTAAAAATAATATTAAAGAATTTTTTTTATGTCTAAAATTTAATAAAGACAAATTAAATATAATTATAAACGATTCCAATTTCTGTTTTATATATTAACTAACTAAATAACAGTCTCACCCCATGCTCTGCTTGACTGCAATAACCTACAAATAATAGTGAATTATATAAAAAAAATCTATTTACGTAAGCTATGTAATTATGTGTACCTCAGGTGTTGTAATCGATGAACAGAACTTTATAATACTCTTTTTTTTTTTTTTTTTTTTTTTTTTTTTTTTGCATGCATAAAGTTGTTCTTGCATTTTTTGTGTCTTCTTCTTCTTCCGATTTTTTTTTTTTTTTTTTGCATGCATGACGTTATTACGTGCATGAAAAAAAATTACTGTACAAGTTTGCGCTGTAAATAAGTTAATTTTTTACGAAGTATTCAATATAATGTATTGTGTATTGTTATTTAAATTTATACATTGTTGTAAAGCTAAGTAATTAGTTTTGAAGTAAACCAATTTTAATTACAAGGTCTTTTTCCTATATATATTTCTTTATTTATACTAAATCAAAAAATATGTTTGTTCAATAAGTTGACTTTCTGAATTTGATCTTATATGTTTATGTTACTAAAATAACATCATTTGTTACGTGAGATTTGTTGTTAAATCTCTTATATATAGACAGACAGACATATGTGTAGGTGTCATTATTTCCTTGTTTCAAAAATATCAAATTTCATATTGATAAATAATACTTTCCGTTTCTTTGACGTTAAATCAAATCTTCGATCGTTTCTCTATATAATATATATTTAAAGGTATACAAATGTGAGAAGAATAAAAATAACTAAATTTCATATACAACAAAAACTATTACATTTTTTTTTCTAGTCTGCATATTATATATTGTACACTTTATTTTCTAAGAAAGCTAATTTCAGTTCTTCTTTCTTCTATACAAAAAATAGTAAATATATAAAAACATATTTTCTTTTAAAAATTATTAACATTATAGTTACAAAAAAAAAAATTGATACTCCAATATGCAACACACGCAAAGCAATTTAAGAAAACAAGCACGCTCTATTTTTTTTTGTCATTTTTATTTGAAGTGTACATGCAATTTGTATATAATATTATTTTCTTTGTAATTGTAACCAATTTTGCAGATAAGAGTGTAACTTTGTATATATGTATATATAATAATAGACTCGGATATTACTTAGTTTTTTGTAAAGCAAAATCACTGCTCATAACATTAACAAACAACGACACCCATGTATAAATTTTATCTTTTCATCTTTTATCAAAAGAAAGTAAAATAATATAACTATAGTAACGTGACTTAATGGTCTATTAAAATATATATTTGTTACGATTGATAAAAGTAGATTTGTCATTTATCCATTCCAAATGGATTCCTGAAATCAATAAGCACAGCATTCATTTTTTTTTTAAAGTTTAAAAGAAAAGTTGAATTAGGTCAGTTTGTGATGTTAAAAATTTAAGAATTGATTATCTGAAAATAAATCTGGAAGTTGTATAGTCATAGACTATATTTGATATCTGATTTTTATATTTCAATAATTTATACAAGAGAATTTATATCAGCTTGAAAGACGATTCATTTAGCAGCTATTATTGGCATTTGATTTACATATTTTAAAATACTTTTGTGTTCATTTTAGAACTTTAAAATATTGATATAAGCCCAGTGATTACACAATCACTTTTTACACCTACATTTTAAAAAGAACAAAAATGAGTAGAAGGTATTTAAAATATGCAAGTCCCAATAATGCCGATAACTAGCGCAATTACCATAATATATTATAATAAATATGTATATTAACTATATATAATTAATTACACTGTACTTTAAAACAAATTTTTAGTCACATTTTTGGAAACAATACAAATTGGTCAATAACGTATAATTTGGCTTAAATATATGGCTGTATGTTTCGTAATAATCTTCTTCTTTATTTTTAAAATTTAGTCTTATAGTTTGGGAGTAGATGAAACATTCATGAACCTTATTTTATATGACATTGCTTTTAGTAGGATTTCATAAAATAGGTGGAGCCTTCATCTCGCCAGTTTATTAAATGGTTATTCAGTCTCATACAATTAAATAATAACACTTAACATTGAAGTTGAAATAACTTTTAATGTAATTTTTTATAAAGTTATATAACAGAACAATAGTAAAAAAAAAAAAAAAAAAAAAAAAAAAAAAAAAAAAAAAAAAGAAAAAGAAAAAGAAAAAATGAAGAAAAGAAAAAATTAAATTAGAATCATAAAGTTTATTACAGCTCCACGATAAAAAAAAATTAATGTCTTAATAAGAATTGTCATAACATGAAGTTATAAATTGTAAACTTAAAGAAATTTAGTACTCATATAACTTTAACCACAATTTAATTTTGTCCAAAAAGCCGAGATGATTTGATTTTAAACAAAATAAAGTAGACATTATTTCTCCAAATTAGAAATTTACCCACGAGTAACTACGTGGGAGTCTGCAAACTATTATTAACATATAGTTTCCTTGGTGTAAACCGCAAAACTAATTAACAGCTTCGACAAATTTTGCTTAAAGTTTAACACAATCTTTAAAAATAATAATTATACAGTATAATTAAAAAATCAGGAAAAAAAATTTTACTGCATTTTTGCAACGAAAAAAAAAATGAAATTTTAAATAGTTAATATAAAATATTAATTTTGAAGGTGGTGTAAATTTAATACTCTCTCTCTCTCTCTCTCTCTCTCTCTCTCTCTCTCTCTCTCTCTCTCTCTCTCTCTCTCTCTCTCTCTCTCTCTCTCTCTCTCTACCTATTGTACTTTTTTTTTAGTAAAGTGAACATATTTAATTTGCTACTATTATTATTGATTTTTAATAACAATAAAATATTTTGTTACGCCAAGAGTAAGTATATTTCTATACTTTAGAAAATAAATCTGGCAAAGTTTGTAAAAGTTTCATTTTGCTTTTCAATATAAGCGTGAATTCAACTTTATTTTTAATATACAAAAAAAAAAAAAAAAAAAAAAAAAACTTTTTTCCTGCACTGCACATATTTTTCAAACACTGAATATATTTTTTCTGTCTCAAAAATCTTAAAGTTTGAAATATTTGAACAAAATACAAAGTAACAAAGTGACAAAAACACGGCAGCAAAATTTTCCTGGCATGCGTACTCATGTATTACTTTTTTTTTTTAAGTATTTCTTGGCAGTAGTTTTTGAATATTATTTGACTTTCTTTCTTTTCGTACAACCTTGCTTGCAAAAACATACTTTCGTATACTAATATGGAATAAAATATCTTTAAAAATAATATTTTAGTTATACTTATCATAATAATTTAAAGAAAATTCAACGTGAGGAAAAAAATGTGTTCTAGACAAAATTCACGAGAGAGAGAGAGAGAGAGAGAGAGAGAGAGAGAGAGAGAGAGAGAGAGAACATTCACAATTTTTCATTAACTCAAGTCTTGCGTTAATTTGTTACTTTTGTTACCTGTTTCAAAAATCTAGTCTGTCTTTTTATTTTTATTTTTACTAACTACAGAAACCCTTATCTCTGCTATATCTGCTTATATATCATTAATTCACGAGTACCTCTAAAAACAGACTCACTTGACCTACCCAGAAATTTTCATTTTAAAACAGAAAAACCAAGGAAATGTTGAATCAGTAAGCTTTAGTGAGACAGTATAGTAGAAATGGTTAAATACAAAACTAAACAAAGTATGAAAATACGCATTAAGACTTGAAAGTCTATGACAAGGACACAACTAAATGCGAACTAATTGTTCACTAGCTTAACTCCAATGTTCATAACAACATGATGTATGCTATATTGCATAAAGAATAATATATTATATAGCCTGTATATTGTATGTAACAAAGCTAGTTTATTTTACTACAACAAATACTTAATTAATTATTTTCAATAATTCCTGTGAAGATTATCAATCTAATTATGTAAATTTTTTTTTAAACTGCTGTAGTTTAAACTATTTTAACAAAATAATATAAAAGTTACCAAATATTATGATATTGTATTGATGAAGGCTTTCACGGTTCGATGTGAGTTATTGCTAGTCTCATTGACCCTTGATATGATATCCCTCTAACAACAAGAATAGTTATAGATCACTTTAGAGGATTATGTACCAATTGTAGCCTCGCAAATAAAAATTAATACCTGTAACATATTACAGCATACAGCTATTTTGCACAGCATAGAAATTTATACCATTCGAATTTAGCAACATTTGTGTTATAAAACTAAGTTATTTTTTAGTTTAGAATAAATTTTATAATTTACGAATAAGTTTGGAACAATAATTTTCTAATGGATTACTTTTAAATTTTTTTGGAGGTTTTATCACACAAATAACGTTCTTTAAAATTGTCATGATAGGATTACGTCACATTTGTTTTATTACTCTAACAATTTCATATAATGAAACTTAATAATAAAATGTTTTTGATAAGACGTCTGTTAATTTGAACACATTTTCAGTCTTTTGTAAGTAAATTTGTTGTCATTTTTTATAAACAAAGATTACAACAACAACTAACATTATATAACCTCTATGATAAAAATTTAAAGTAGTTTTACCACAAGAGAGAACGAGAGATTATATTTAGTGTTTCATTTTCCTTTTATGTTTGTTAGGATTAAAACTTCAAACGCTCAATGAATTTTGAATGAAATCTTTTCCCTTGACTCAAAATAATAAATATATGATAATAATACCAAAATAAGCATGAAGAATTTTGACTTTATATAAAATAAGATTTCTTTGCATATTGGCATGTTATAATAATATGCTCCATCCATATGATAATGAATTATAAATACGATTGACGTTATACGAAATGTTAATGAATGATTTGATATAATGCTTTATAATTCCTGCTGTTAAAACATACATATTCAATGTTTTATGTAAAAGTGGTTAGTAATTATAATAATTTATCATCACTTAGCAAAGTTCATTATCGTACAAATAATACAAAAGTATGTATAAGAATATTTTCAATGAAGTTGAATATGAATTTGACTTTGAGCTGAAGGCTGAAGCCAACTTAAGTTATATGTAAAACAAACCCCATTTTCTGTAGATTGTTATTTCTTCGTTAACTATAGAACATATGAAAGCAAAACTTAGCACGGTGTTACGTTTTAGGTTCAATGTCAAAGCAGTAATTTACTATCTCTTCTTCTATACAATTCTCTATAATATTTTCGTCAGAAGTCTAGGAAATCCGTAAGTTTTTGTGTCTTTTTAATGTATTTAATATTTTATTGTAAAATCTTACTTTGTTAGTGTATCAATTAAA
Source organism: Ecdyonurus torrentis (assembly GCA_949318235.1). NCBI lineage: Eukaryota > Metazoa > Arthropoda > Insecta > Ephemeroptera > Heptageniidae > Ecdyonurus > Ecdyonurus torrentis. The sequence goes on along the minus strand of OX439130.1, from coordinate 41,716,126 downwards.
AGAATAGATTTTAAAATATTTACAGCTAACGTAAATTTATAAAAATTCAAAATTTCAGTGCTCATTGAAACGTTTACCTTACAAAATTGAAACTCTTTCTTCTTTTTTTTTTTTTTGGTGTATGAATTACAGGCAATTAAACAAAAGGGAGAAGAATAACAAATGATACATAATTAATATACGGCACATTGTGTGGGTATTTACCTACGGTTACAACGCTGTTTGTATTCTCTTATTATGTCAACAGCTTGAGTTAGTGCGGGACATTCCCACATTGCTAATTTAGCGCAAGAGAAACAATTACGTTAATTATCCAACTGGATTTATCACTAAATTTACTTTTGTTAATTTCTATTAAAAATTATAACAAAACAGTGATTCAGTTTAAAATTTAAAATGCCAGTTTCATGTTGTGAAATTATTACAGATATATCCGTAATAATCAGCTAATTAAGCAGTATTTTTTTATCATTTACTGATTCATATTCTACATATAACACCAGGAAATAGTGGTTTAACACAAGACACAGAGATAAAAAAAACTTCATGCTAAGTAAGTACTGTACAACACACAAAACAGAACTAGTTAAATAATAATATGTATATATGGTATAAACAATATAAATAATTTTATATGATTTAAAAGACTGTACTTATGTCTCTCAAATATTATATTATGTATTAAAAATGAACTACAGAATATATTTTTCTTATATGATTTTTATAATAATATATTTAAATGTAATGAAGAAATACTCTGGCTTTTGCAAATTATTTTTAAGAAAGTCAGAGGACCATATAAGTGGGTTTGTACCTTTTTTGGCCTCTAGTAAAAAACATTTATTATTATTAATAATAGTACAGATTAGCTTCCTTTGAGCAAATTTACAGAGTAAATATATTTCAATAAAAACAATTTATAGAACTGTTCCTCAAATGTTAAAATAATAATACAAAAAAAAAAAAAAAAAAATTGTTGTACGTTAAAATTACTTTAATAAGAAAAATCAGTGGTTATGAAAATTTTGATATATCAAATTTATAATTATTTGCCATCTCATACAAAAACGTTTTTTAATTAAATTTACTTTATACGAACTTCTTACTTTAAAATCTAATAATTAAAGAAATTTTTAATTTAGCATAATATGCAGCAAGGAGATAAATTTGTAATTTCTCTCCTACACTTGTCAAGAAATGACCACAAAAGGAGCGGATAAAAAAAATAATAATAAAAATAGAAATAAATTTATGACCTTAGGAAAAATAATTAAGGAAAAAATTCTTAAATTTCCTCGAACAATTTCTAATTTTTCAAATATCATGGAATATTTTTTCTTTTTAAATGATTCCGAAATTAAAATTTTCATAATTAATATACAAATTGTAGCTAAAATTGTTTAGGCTTGAGTGTAATAAATTTTTGTGACTATAAATGAATAATGTTTACCTGTGGTGATTTGCTGCGAGTGTTGCGAGCACGTCTCGGTGAACACGAGTAGGATGCTGACGAGGGCGAGCACTCGACGTGGAGCACTCGGCAGCCACATCGTTACTGAGCGCGGCATGTTTCTCTCAGATCTTTTCATTCTCAAGTACATACACCGCGGGAGCGTGCGCTCAGCAGCAAGCGATAGAGAGCGAGAGGATATTGTGGTCCCGCCCCGCTTCCGTCCTCCGTAAAATTACATTATACCTTCATTGTTAATTACTTTTATTTTATTTTATTTATTTATTTTATTGCCATAATGTGTTATCATCTCCCCTGTCCCGTCAAGATAGAAGTCTTATCAATAAGCTGTACTGTATACATAATGAAAACCGCAATGCCGGTTTGTCCATGCATAGCCTTATCTTATCAACTCTTCTCTTTATGTTAATCATTTTTTTACCAAAATTTATATAATTTCAATATTTCCATACATTTAAACGAAATATAATTATCTTACTATTACATCTTTATAACATTGTTATCAAGGCAAGGCTTTAAAAACAAAAATCTGCAATTGTAGCTCAAGCTTAGTATTATTGTAGTTCGATACAATTGGTTCAATAGACCAATTTTGCAGTTTGGCTAATTGAAAGTTTTCGTGACATATTTTACTTTTTTAAATTAACAACTTTATAAATGTTATAATTTGTACTAATTGTTTGAAAATACATACTGTATATTATTATGCTTTCTCAATCTACTACTCTCATTCATGTAAATCTATTAATAAGTTAAAGATAAATAATAAATATTGAGTTAATTGAGTAATAATTATTCTTACTTGTATATTGATTGAAGCTAGAAAAAGATATTACGTTGAAAATATAGTTTGTACAAATACTCGTCTTTAATAATAATATTTTACATTAGAATACTATTTTGTATAAAATATTATCATATATATACGTTCCAAATAAACAATGATATTTTTATTGACCATAAAGCCACATATTTTTTTTTCTTTTGGATACAAAATATTTGGACACCAACAAGTTAGCAAGATACAAAAGACAATAATAATGTCTGTGGTCTATTATAAATGTATATCGATAAACAATAATCCGATATTTTATATATTTTATAGTGGTTCTGTGTATTTGTTCAAGCAAAACGAGAAAATGTATTTTTATAAAACCAATGATTTTAAATCATATAAAAAAAAAGTGCTACAAGGAAATGAGATTTATTGATTTATATTTTCCTTTTTATTGTATTTTTCTTGCAACACTCAATTTAATGAAAATCTTATCTATGTATTACTATGATAAAAACATGACATAATAAGGACGTAGTATATTCATTTCCTATTTAATACCATACTTAATTTACCATTGTTATATTATAGTGAATGAAATAATCCAAATCAATGTATAAAAAAAAAAGAAAAAAAAAAAGAGTTAAAAAATACTATAAAATTTACAGTTTTACTATCATTTTTTTCCTCTTGTTAAAATTTTCATGCGATATTTTGCTTTTGATCAAAACCGATTTATCCATTTTTGCAATAATTAAAAATTTAAAAGAGTATTTTGTTATACCTGCAGCATAAGAAGCTTTGTAAAGTGTCACTACTTGTATAAGTTCTGTTGAAAAGTTGACAAGAGTTGGCAATTAAATGTCTGATGAAAAGTTTACAAAACTATATAATAAACTTGACGTAAAATATAGTTTTTGTGTTTTTTACAGTAGCTCAGGTAGGTAATCATGCGTAGTTTTCTCTCTCGCATTTGTAATGAATTCTCGAGATTTACGTACCTTTTACATTCAGCAGAGTAGAATAATTATAACCATAAACATCTGTATGTGAGTTTCAAAAGTTAATATATAGTTTTATTAAAAGAGGTTTGCTCTTATTTTGATATTAGAATAGAAATAAAGCAATGTTGCCATAATTAAGAAATAATAATGAATGTCAAGAACAAGAGTATATTTATATAAAAATTAATAAAGTCTGGTATAGGGTATAATTTTTAACATCACTTTTTTTATGTTATATGTATACAATGAATATGGGAAATTATTATTTTGGTAACAAACTATAACACAAATGAATCAAATTTCTTTTAGTTTTCAAATAATTAAAAAAAAATGTCACATTTTTCCTTAATTATGATGCGTTATATTAATATAAGTAGTAAGTGTAGTAGTAATGTAGTTTTGACATGGACAAAGAGCCTCTTTCTGACATCAAGAAATGAAATCAGACTGTTGATTTATACTGTCATCTGAAAACAGAAGACTTCTCTTTGTGTATAAGAGTTTCCAAATAATTGATTTTATGAGTACGTATTATCTCGTCTTTATTGTTTTATAGATCAAAAAAAGTTGAACGGTAAGATAGGGATAAGAAAAAAAGAAGAAGAAAAAAAGTAACATTCAAACACTATAAAAGTAAAGTGCAAACACACCTGTCGCATAAAATAAAAAGAAAAACTGAAATAAAAAGTCAGTGAAATAAAAACTTAAAAGTTTATCGTATTTAATTTACATAATCTCAACACACAACGTGCACCTCTTTATCATAAATTTTAAATTAATTTCCTTTTTTTTTTTTTTTTTTTTTTTTTTTCACTTGAAATATTTTGATTTTATTACTTCTTTATTTTTGCAAACTCAATGCCACTGAAAAAAAAAGCAATATCATTAAATTAAATTTATAAAGTATATATTTATTTATCATTTCAACGCTACGAAAAAGTGAAACAACATTGTTTTCGCATTAGTAAAATTATTAATTAAAACTCTAAAAAGATCTATAAATAGTTTAGTTATTAAATTAAAGTTTTTATTTTGTTAATTTTTTTTTCCGTGTTATTTTAAAAGTTTTTTTATTTTTCGTTTTAAAGATGAGAATAGAATTTAAATTATATAATATATATATTTTCTTGCTGAATTTCTTTCAAAAAGAAATCCTTTTAATAATAGTACATTATCATACAATGCTTTAATTTAATGTTTTTTTCCTACATTCGCAGAAGAGAGAGCTTTGCGACTTTTCTTGCTACTTTACATTTCGCTCTCTCTCTCTCTCTCTCCCTTCCTCTCACAGAGATACTTTCTATATTCTCTCTATTCTTTCAATTTAAAAGACTTTTCACATACAAAAAAAATGTTTTTCTTTCTCAAAAATTTCAATGAATATGCATGCAATTTCAAATATAATATAACACGTCAAAAAGAGAAAAGAGTGGAAATGAAAATTTAATGAAAACACTTCTGAAATATCATAAAATTTATAAACTGAAATGGAACAAAAATTCCTTTGAAAAATTCTATTATATCTTGTTTGAATAAGAAATTAATTCGATGTCTTTATAATACGAGTTTCAAATTAAGAATCCATAAGTGTCATGAAAGAAATAATTGAAAAATAAATATAGTAAAAAAAAAATATATATATAAATGTAACAATGTTGGTTTAACTAAACTTTGTTTGTTAGGATAAAAAATAAATTTATGGTTTTGATGGCTTATTTCGGCTATAGATATTTTAATATCTGCAATGAAACTTAAGTTGATAAATTCACTTTACAATTAGAAACTTAGAAATTTCAAAGATATAAATCATTTTCAACAACTAATATTCAAAAGGTCAAGTAAAATGATATATAAATCGAGATTAGTGTGAGTGTGACTGCTCTAAACCCTTCAAGGTTATATTATAAAGTACTTTCGTACATAGAGAACATAGATAAAGGATTATTGGCAAAAAGATTATTATATAAACTACTATTAAACTAGAAGAGAACAAAGAGTAAAGTTGAATAATTTGGTAGTCTCATGAAATTTGAACAGCAAAGCAAACTAATCAAGAATCTTGTTAAGCGTTTCGTTTGTATATTTATTTTGTTTTCGTACAAAATATTCTGAAAGTAGAATGTATACACACAAATTTTATTTAGTTAACAAATTTACACAAACTTTGTAATTAAAATTTACGTGGTTTAAATATATAAAAATAAATATAAAAGTTTAAAAAAAAAACAAAAAAAAACAACAAACCTGTTATGACGTTGGATTTATACAACATTATTATATAATTTTTGTTATACCTCTCTCTCTCTCTCTCTCTCTCTCTCTCTCTCTCTCTCTCTCTCTCTCTCTCTCTCTCTCTCTCTCTCTCTCTCTCTTGCTCCCCACACTCCTACACTTATGCACTACCACAATAAATAGAGATCAAGGATCAAGTAATTTATAAAAAAAAAAAATTAATAAGTACTAATAATAAATGCAAAATACTTTTTTTAGTCTAATAAGGGGAAAAAACACCTCAAAAATGTCAAAAAAATCTCGTGGAAATTAACTTTGAGAAAGTTTTTTGTTTACAGAAATTTTAAATGTATTTTTTCATACTTTTTTGACAGAAATGTGTACTTTTTTTTTTTGCTATAATGTGTGTGGGGGGGGGGGGGGGGGGATTTTATATATATAAAAGTAAAAGATGTAATTAGTAGGTTCGTATTTCTGAAATTTCATCACGTTACCATTTGAGAGGGGAGAAAAAAATTAACTAAGGCTTTATAGAAGTAAAATTTTGTTGCAATTAAAATTTTTGAATTGTCAGCCCCCAAACACTTTTACATATTTGGAGTAGACTTATCTCTAATTATTTACAGAGAAAAAAACGATTTAATTTTTATATAACAGCCAAAACAAAGCAGTAATAATGTTGACAAAAATATAATTATGCATTGTGACAACTTTTTATCTAATCACAGCGTACGTGTAATGTAATCTGATTTTCAGCTTTAATTTATTAATTTTTTTTGGAACTTTCTATTTGATAATCTGAACAATTTGTTTAATTTTTAATTAGTTTAATATTTCTCAATCTCAAGTAACATACATTTCAGTGTTTAAAAATTTAGTCATTGAACTATTTTCATTAAGAGACTTTTATAAATAATATTGCGTATATATAAAAAACTGATTTCAATTATCTTTTGTAATTTCTGCGCGTAAAATATATGTATTGAACTCTGTAAAAAACACATTTTTTTATTTGAATTTTTGTACTATTAAGTATTAACAATAAAACAGAACAACGACAGTTTTCAATTCACTTCATATAGTTAAATTTAATACTTTATTTACAAAGCACAAATAATGAAACAAATTTGAAAGCAAAAACAGTTTTATAAGTACGCTAGACGAATGAATATATATATATATATATATATATATATATATATATATATATATATATATATATATATATATATATATATATATATATATATATATATATAATATATATATATATATGAAACAGTAAAAAATATTATCAAATAGAAAGCTATTTACATGAAAATTATTTTAGTCGAAAAGCAGTCAAGAATAATATGTTTGTTTTTTTACCATTGATTATTAGTGTATTGAAAATTTATGAAATAATAATTAAAAAAAGTTAAAATATTAATCAATTTTATTGTATTTTAAAACAAACAATATAATTGTGTTTTATGTTACTGTAAAAAAATCATATTGAATTTTTATTTTTTCTATGTTCTATTTTTGTTGAAACAATTTAAAACAACAATATTAATTACACTTTTATATATATAAATATAAAAGTGACTCTTTAAAAATATAATATTCACAAAACATTGTACATATTGTAATAAATTCAACAAAATAAATATATTAATTTCAAAATAATTATATGTAAATATGAGTTCATGTATTTCCTGTGTTTTACATTTAAATAAAAGTAGTTTCTATGCCAACAATTATTACTGCTGTGTTTTTGACTATTTTAACAAAAAAAGTTTTAATTTTATATTTTCTCTGTAAATAATAATAAAAACAGTAGTGATAAAGAAGCCTTAATATTTACTTTTGTTAGTTGAAAGTAAATCTTTTATCGTGTCTAGTTTTTATATTTTTAAATTATGGCAGAAATATTTAATAACCAAAAAAAGTGATATCAGTAATTTTATATTACACTGTATAAACATTAATGCTGTTCATAAACCCTGTTCTCTTGCACCAAAAAAATGCGCATTCCATTTGAATAACCATAGGCGATCGTCATTTTTGGTGCAGATAACAGGGTTTACGAACAGCATTATTATTACCATAGTATAATATATATATTTATACTATGTTATTACCTTAAGGCGTAGAACACCTTGAGCAAAAAACTTGCCTAATATCCTAACATACCTAAATATCAACGTTAATTTGACCGGAGTCATTGATTTCTAATTTATTTTCCATTTACTAAATGACAGCTGCGGGTTTGTGACGTCACAGCTCACTAGTCCACGCGCTCAGAAACTGGCGAGCTGTGACGTCACAAACCTGCAGCTGTCATTTTGTAAATGGAAAATTAATTAGAAATCAATGACTCCGGCCAAATTAACGTTGATGTTTAGGTATGTTAGGATATTAGGCAAGTTTTTTGTTCAAGGTGTTCTACGCCTTTATAATATAACTATATAATATATTAATAAATTAATTTTGATTTTAGGAGATGTGATATTGAAGAACTGATATCAGTGATAAAAATGAATTCTGTACCACACAACAAGATAAATCCAACAATACGTGATTTAATAGATATGTATGAGATAAATTTTACGTGGGACACACTGGCATAATAGGGCACCAACGTACACAAAGAACACGAGCACGCGCAGGCAGTGCATACCATGACCTCTGACAAAGCTGCATTGAGAAACGAACTCGTAATCTTTCGCACGTGAAACCAGCATGCATTGCATACATTTGTGCCAGGGGCTTGGTGTTTTGTTTTTTTACAGTTTGTTCAAGACGAAATCAATATTTCCATAGCCTTCTGCAGGCAAATGTTGGAAAATCAGTATAACTTGATTCATTAATGAAGATCTTGTAGTTTTAAGAAAGTCATTTAGAGGGCTCTTAGTATTATGTGCCAGTAGAAGAATTTTTCTAAAATATTATAAAAAAATATTTATATGAAGTGATATTTTTCATTTTCAAAATTATATAATATAAATTTTGTTACATTATGTAAAACAACAAAAACACTTATTTATACTTCTAATTTGAAAAGCCACAAAAATCCCTAACGTGAAATACATATATATTATGTGAGTACCAAGTTAAATTATAGCTAATAAAAATTTAGTACTAGCTTTGACTTTTCAACAACCGCGATGTTAAATCAAATTGACGTTTGCAGAGAGAGCAAAAAAGTGCTCCCTAAATCCCAAAGAGATTTAATAGAATTTGTGGCTTTCAAATAAAAACTCAAATATATGTGATGAAAAGAAAAGAGGAAAAAAAAAAAAAACTTATATGTTTGTTCAAAATTATAGTTGATGACGTCACGTATAATTTTTTATTTGAATCTAGGCGATTTGCATACTCTGAAGAAAAAAAAATACCCTGAACAGATTTTGTAGGTTAAAATCAACAGCTCCTGGTAACATTATACTTATGATATTTTAATTATTTGTTTTCTCAGTTTCATTATTATACTTTTTTTTTTGACGAAAAATAATTTTAAAAATAAACAAACATCCTATTTTAAAAAATTTCTGAAAAAGTTATTCTTTGTGTATTTTATTTATCATACAACTTTTTAACAGTTTTTTTTTTTCCTACTATATTTTTTTTGTTAGTAAAAGATGGCAAAATAAAATAAAAAAAGCAGAACTAGAAAATATGCCAAATGAATATGTAATAAGTCAACATGATATAATATATTTTTCAAATATAATATGAGCATTAAAATAATTATTTAGTTATACTGAAGGAGCAAACTTTATAATATACATAATAGTGAAAATAAATACAAAATATTAAATTTTAGTTTTAAAGTTTCAAATTAAATTTAAGTAAAATATTAAATTAATTAATATGAAATCCTTCCGTGGGCAGTGAAATGACATTTCTTATTACGAAAGTTACCATAGATTCAAATTAAAGACGATATTAAATTAATTTGACTTAAAGTAAAGTACATATATTAATGGTAGAAATTAATTAATTTTACATTATGGTTAAAATTATCAACTAACAATATTATTCATTATTTTCAAGATTTTGACCATACATTTTAGACAGAGGGATGGATTATTTGATTACTTTCAAATGTTGAAATTTATAATTTCCTAATACTAATATCTAATATACTAACACCTCCATACTTCTAGTGAAAATCTTGAGCAATATCTATACATGAATATATATTTTTTAACTACAATTCTAATATTTTAGAGACTCTGAAATTGAATTAAATCAATACAAAGACTTTCATCCATTCCTACATAAAAATCAAAGAAATAATATAAATTGTATTTATTGCGGCAAAAAAAAAAAAAAAAAAAAAAAAAAAAAAATCATAGTACAGTACATGTACAGTACTTACTTACATGATCCTCGAAATACATAAATTAAATTTTAATTACAGTATAATGATCACAGATACAATCATATTTTTAACTATATTTTCAATAAATAAATAAATCAACAAATCAAAGAAACCACAAATCAATCAGTCTTCTGCTAGTTTCTTCTACGTTTCGTGTACTCTTAACTGAATATCTATTAAAGGTTTTGTTTATTTTTAGCAGATCAGAATTGCTTATTGTGATTTAAAACCCCCATTTTTTTTTCAAACGAATCATAGGAGGCTCAAGGAGTCGATGCTATTTAAATTTTGTTTTTCAGCCAACTTTTAGCTTGCACAATTTTTTTTTTCTTATCTTACATTTGGGTCCATAAAATGTATTGGTTGAATTTTCATGAATAAAATTCCTATGTGAATATTGTTACATGTACTTTACTTACAGACATAGACGTAGGCAATTTACGAGTCAGATAATAAAAAATTTCAAAACTTTGAAAACAGATAAAACAAAAGATAAACGTTTAAGAGTAGATTTTTTTTTTTTTTTTTTTTTTTTTTTTTGCCATTGAAAATGGTATTAACTCTAACGTCATGAATACGGTTAACCAAAGAGTTTGATGATACACATCGCGTGTGGTGCTGGTACTTCTCATTCTCATCGACGTAAACTGAAGTATACGTACTTCACAAAAAGTTTTAACTTTAAATTGCTCCGTTATAAATTGAAACTTTGTGCGTGTGTGTATTTTAAAACTCTTCTATATAGCTCTTACATTTTATATAAAATAGTATATAAGTATAAAAGTAGCAAGTCAGGGAACACATCTCTAGGCAAAGAAAGTATGAGGCAGGCAAGCAGGAAAATCATATTTTCTATAAACGAGGAAATTCAAGTGACGCTTATATGTATCCCATATATATATATATATATATATATATATATATATATATATATATATATATATATATATATATATATCTATATATATATATATACACTGTATATATATATATATATATATATACTTTTTGTCATGTAATTTATTGTCATTGGGTGTTAAAATTTGTAGTAAAATTAAGTTTTAATATCGTTATTATGATACGTCTAAAAAACTTTAAAACAATTTTACGCGCACATTTTAGTATAAAAAATTGCATAATATAAATAATGCTGATCACTTGTTATCATACAGTATACAAATTTTTTAACTCAAGCAAGAAAATACCAAGGATGCTAAGCAATGATTTTACAGTATAATAATATATAAGAGAGAGAGAGAGAGAGAGAGAGAGAGAGAGAGAGAGAGAGAGAGAGAGAGAGAGAGAGAGAGAGAGAGAGAGAGAGAGAGAGAGAGAGAGAGAGAGAGAGAGAGAGAGAGAGAGAGAGAGAGAGAGAGTTTAGAATCTATAAATAAATAAATAATAAATAAGATGTTTATTTAGTTTTCACTAATTCAGATACATCAATATTACCTTTTTTTTAGTACATTTAGTATTTCTGTTTAAGATTAATTTTAAATAATAAATATATCAATTAATAATATATTACATTTGCCCACATAAATAGTCACATTTTTTAGTCTCATTTAAAAGATTCGTCAACGTTTGTATCATACATGGATTCGTGTTTGTATAAAATTTAAAAAGTTTATTGCGCTATCCAAATATTGATTATCTGTATGAAATTAAAAAAAAAAAAAAAAAAAAAAAAAATCAAAATAAAGAACCAGCATATCGGATATCCCTGATAAATAAATTATTCCAAATGTTTTTGTTTTATATATATCATTGAATATATTTTTATAGTCTTTTATGTACGTTTAAAGTAAATAAATAAAATTTTATTATTCTGAACATAATATTGAATATTTTCTTGTTTTTACGTTTATATATTTATAAAATTGAAATAAAATACAATTCATCTGCATTACTTTTATTGTTTTGTTATTTTCTTTATATAGATTGCTATAAATTATATATATTTTTTAACTAAAAATAAAAATGCATTATTTATAAAATATAAAATTTGAAATGCTATTTTAAGGATAAATCATATAAAATTATCATAATTCTCAAGAAAGCCTATTGTAACGAATGTTTGTTTTTTTCTTTACTAACAAAAAAACATACATGTATAAAAAAATGTATAAAAAGTTAGAAGAGAAAAAAAAGTCAATTTGAATTCTATTATTTGACTTTTAACATAAAAGTGTATGTTGAAAAGAAGTTTAACTTTTAGTGTATCCAAAAATATCTCCATGGAGTCTGCTTGTTTATATATAAAAACAACTCCAATTTTTATTTACTTTTTTAGGTGAGTAAACGACCAGGGACAAATATATATTTCTTACAAAGACTTTACTTTTTTTTTTTTTTTTTTTTTTTTTTTTTTTTTTTTTTTTTTGAACGGACAAGCGTAGAAAGATACAACTTCTCTTTGTATATTTTTTATATTTTTTTTTCTAGCTCCAGCGTTATTATATAATTTGGCATGCCAAATTTATACAGAGCTTAAAAACTTAATTTAATGAGAGAAAATACCAAATACTTTTACTTTTGCGTGTTAACTTATTTGTTTCTTATTGTAGTTGATTTGTGATTACACAGAAATTGTGATATAAAAAAAATCTATTGTCTTATGAAAATACTATGGGTATGGAATATTGCTGTAAAATCTAAATAATTTTTTAATCTGAATTACGGATTAGATGAATTTTGCGCACTCAATTTTATCAAGATTGCAAACGGATAAAAATTAAAAATATATATAAAAAAAATTCGGAGAAAAGTCTCTAGAAATTAGCTCGGACCAGTTTCTTATTTTCCCACTTATCCGGATTTTTTCTCCGGATTACAAAGTCTGATTTTTTTTTGCTTGTAAGAATTTGAAACATTGCGTTAAATAAATAAATTTATTATAATGCTCATTATAGACATGCAGAATAATTTCTATCACATTGCCTGTACATTTTAAAAGTCTGAATATTTCATTTTTATATTCCCGATCAACGTAAAAGATCCTGCTATGAACAAAGTAATTTTCTGAGTTAAGTTGACCTATTAGAGCCATAATAAGCAAAGAAAAAAACTTGACATGTACAAAAAGCAGAATATTATCACGTTATATAAAATTAATTGTTAAAAGCTCAATTGAAATTAACAGAAGTGTTTATTGATTGGCCGCCATATAACAATGAGATGATTAGAATGCACGGCAAGTCCAAAAGATATAAAACAGATTAGAGTGAGTGGTAGTGAAGCTCACGTAATGTGGAGAATAATTGCATTAGAACGTGCAGTGACAGGTACAAAATCAAATTTATCATCTATATGAACACCTACAGTATTTGAAGGTATTCACACAGTTCGATTTAAATAATAATGTAGAAGATTTTAGAGATATTTGAAGTGTATCTACTTTGTACATTTCTGATAGTAAAATTTTGTGTACATTTTATTATTCTTTGCAATTGTATCTTGGATAAGTAAGAAAATATATAAAATATTCAAATATATTATTATATTTTTAATAGAAAATATAACATTTTCAACCTTTTTACTCAATTTACCCCCCATAATATTGTAAAAAAAAAAAAAAAAAAAGATACATGGATAAAATAAATTACTTAATTTATGTTGCATTTATGTCATACAGTATAGCATAAATGTAGCTGTTTTGGAATAGCTTAAAGGCGTAGAACACCTTGAACAAAAAACATGTCTTATACCCTAACATACTTGAATATCAACGTAGATTTGGCCGGAGTCATTGATTTATAATTTATTTTCCATTCATAAACCCGCAGGAATGTAAAATAAATTAGAAATAAATGACTCTGGCCAAATCAACGTTGATATTTTAGGTATGTTAGGATATTAGACATGTTTTTTGTTCAAGGTGTTCTACGCCTTTAAATAAGTATAATACTGTACATGATATATTTTTTTAATGCTGTGCAGAATAACTATTATTTAATATAATGGCATATTATGGCATAAATTGTGGCTGAAATCGTGCTAAAAAAATAACAGTGTATTTTTTTCTCCATATATATAAATATAGTCATTATATTATAATATAAGTAGTTTTGTTTTTAGTATAGTATTTTTCATAGTACGGAAATGCTAACCACTGTAAGCTATAAAACTTTATCTCTAGTTCAACTTAATATTAATTTAGTTAAGTTTGTTATTTTATTGTTACAACAATAATAAAAATAATAAACAAAGGTTTAATTACAAGTTGCAACTTATCGTGGTTACTGATTTTATTTGGTAATTAAAATTAAGTAGAAATCGACCAAGGTGATATGAACAGTTTCAATCATGACGTCTGCACTATACTTATTAAAATTATACACAATATACAGCTCCTCCCACAAAAACTGCTTCGTTCATCCATGCTTTAGTATGTACTTACGTATCACTTTTTGTGAAGAGAGGTGTATACACCTAAAAGTTTAACATTCAGAATTACGTTATAACATATTTAAATCTTTACTAAACATTTTAATGGTTGAAAAACAATAGACTAAATAATACAATTACTGGAGTTGAATTGTTCTTAATTGCTTTTGTATAACCTCAATCCTCTTTATATACTGAAAGTGCATTTATAAGAGCACCATTATGAATCTACTTTATAATGCAAGAGAGTACCTTACCTGGGCATTAAGTTCTTAATGACAATACGAGATTATGTTTAAATTACACTGAAAAATAAAGTTTTACAAAATTACTTATCTGAAAAACACTAAACTTTTTTTTTATTGAATTAGTTCATGTTAGTTCAACTTTTCAAACTAAAAATTTAACTTTAATTGATAATTACGCAATAATGATATTCAAAGGTAGATAAAGTTTTATAATGAAATTAGTTCACAACGATTGTGAAGGAACTAGACAGAAAAGGTTTGCACTTTTTAATTTTTTTTTTAAATTTTGAACATTATATAATTTCAGTTTTATGAAAAAGTAAAGATCATTTACATTACTTCATTCTTATCATCATGCTTAACATTCTTTATAAGTGCATTAAAAAGTGCAACTCCGTATTTGTTGCTATTGTGTATAAACACGGTGTAGCTTAAGGAAAAAATTTTTAGAATACGCAAGAAAATAAAAGCGCAACATACAGCAAAATGTACCCCAAAAAAAGTTTTTTTTTTTTTTTTTTTTTTTTAATATTTAGATTTGCTTGAGAAAAGTCTTTTATTCTCTCTTCCAGTGTAAATAATTTATGTTAGCTCCACACAATTTGTAAAATATACAAAAAAAACTCTTTAAGCTGTTTAATTGTTGCAGTAAAAGCTTTCATGGCTCCTCTGAATGAACTTAAGAGTCGTTTATCTTTGTCTCTCTCTCTCTCTCTCTCTCTGTATTTTTTAGTGTGCAGGAAAAAAAGTTTTTATTAAATGACCCGCGTGGTGTAATCAGAAATTCTCAGTGCGTAAATTTACGTAGGAACTGTCTAAACTTTTCTCCCCTTATTCATATAAAGTTGAGAGGGTAAAAAAAAAAAAAAAAAAAAAAATTATAATAATTACCCATCATAACAAACCACAAAAACTTTACACATTTTTTTTTTCACTTTAATTTCAACACCTTTGTTTAGAGTATTTATTTGTGAATATTATTTTAAAATAAAATTAAAATCAAGCAAGAAGAAAGAAAAAAAAAAAAAAAAAAAAAAAAAGAGGAGGAGGAGGGGGAGGAGGAAAGGACAAGGAAGGAAAGCCAACAAGAATTTTGAATTGCAAATGTACAGAGATGCAAAAATTATACACATGAACATTTTATAACAAATTACGAATCGTGCTTATAGGAAAAAACAATAATTAATAACTACAATTTTTTTTATTTACAAAATTTCTTTCCAGCTTATATAAAATACAGAAATAAATTAATATTTATAAATAATTTTTAAGTATATATTTCTCATCTTTCATTTTTTAATAATTTGTGCTAAAAATGTGGCTAAGATTGTATGAAAAGCCCTAATATCACCCTAATAAGGTTACAATATTATTACAAACTAATTATGCATTATGAATGAAAATAAGAATTAACCATTCTATTTCAAGACTTCATTGCTTGTTTTTTTTTTTTTTTTTTTTTTTTTTTTTTAATAAAGATTCAATTGAAAGACAAATCTTATCAATAATTCTGGACATTAAACAAACTGAATATAATGCAAAAGCAAACAAACATTATACTCAAAAAGCAGAGGAATATATAAAACATTATAACCAATCATAGAACTTCCAGCAAGGTTCATCAATTTTTCAATAAAAGGAGAAAGTCAATATAAAACTTCTCAAACAAAAAAGTCCGTCTAGAAATGTTTGTTAAGAGTCAAGTTTCAAATTATGATCAACAATAAAAATTATTATTATCTGCCTCTATATGTAATAGGCCTATATAACAAAGTTTAAGTCTACTTATAAGACTACAAGGAATGAAAAGTTTAAAGGTCATAACTTGAATCCCAAGAGAGATACTCAGTTGTCATTTTTCTATTAACTTTTTGTTTTTGAAAGGGAAGGGAGAGAGAGAGAGAGAGAGAGAGAGAGAGAGAGAGAGAGAGAGAGAGAGAGAGAGAGAGAGAGAGAGAGAGAGACAGACAGACAGAGAGAGAGACAGAGAGAGACAGAGAGAGACAGAGAGACAGAGAGAGAGAGAGAGAGACAGAGAGAGAGAGAGAGAGAGAGAGAGACAGACAGACAGACAGACAGGCAGACAGAAAAAAACGACTTCATAGTTTGTCATTAAAACGAAATTTAGAGACACATTCATCAAGCATTAGAAAAATAATAAAGTTATCCGTTAATTTTTCAAATTAAAACGATTTCAAAGACTTCATATTTGCCTTTGATATGTCAAATTTGAAATCAATTATTAAAGGAATATACCAGAGAAAAACATAAGCATTTGTATCACAAAACACTTGATGGGACTTACATAAATAACTTTAGTTTGTCTCAAAACCTAACTGTAGCTCCGTAACAGCGATCAGAAATTTCGATTTATGCAACCCGCACAATACTAATTTTTGCATGTTTCTGACGTCATAAACATGAATAGTCACGCAAATTGCATACTTTACAGTATTTTCACGTTCTCTCGTGGGGCTACATTTACATTCTGGTAAAAATTGTCATCAGTTTTGAAGATCCCATTTTGTGTTTATTCATAAAGAAGCACATGTTGTTTTATGTAATCTATGGTTTTAATTATTACTAATTATTATTTATTTATTATTATTGTCCTTTTTAATATTTTAATTAATTAAATAATTATTATTTAGCTAAATAATACTATTTTTATGCTGACAATTTGCTTTATTATTTTGTCTCCTTATTTTTTCTCGTCAAACCTCTGCAATCTCCATGCATTAAATTTGTCGTGTAAACAAGGGACAGAATATAATGTCACATCACCATTAATATAACATTAATGTCGATTAATGTAACATAGTTACTTAGTTCAATAATTTTTGATTGAAAAAAAAAAATAATAAAAAACTAAAAGATATGACGTTAGTAATTAATATAGTAAAAAATTGATTAAGTTTCCAATATTTGTGTTTGTAAATTTACTTAAGAAATTGATTTTTATAAATTCCAAATATTACATTTCTCTCTGATCCGCACCCTTATTTCCTTCAGTTAAATTATACGAGCATTCTTTACTTTTCCGATATTCGATACATAAATTTTCTTCTTTGTCCAAACAACTTTTGTTTTCACAATCAGCGTTTTAAATTAAAGATAAATTTTTTAGTAAGTGTACATTAAATAGAAATTTGCATGGGAAACACCAAACATAATTTACGCTAGCAAAATTATTGATCGTTATAACTAGAATTTAAGTGTTCCATTTTTAACGGTCTCTAAAACTACAACATTTCTTTAAGAGAACAAATTAGTTAAAAAAAAAATCAGTTCTTGACTATAAAGAACAATGGATTTTGTTACAATGTAAATAAGTTCACCTTGAAGAAGAAGAATTTTTTTCATAGTGGCGCCACTTTGAATGCTGTTTACACATGCATGTGAACTGATGCTCAACTTTTTTTTGATTAATTTGCTCATTCTTTTTATTCTTCCACCTAAAAACACAAAGCTTCCAAGTGAACAATCGTAAATTTCAAAGACAAAACGAGGTTAAACTTTTATATTCTTTTCTCTGATTTTAAACTTTTTTTTATATATAATATAAAGTAATATTTACAAAGATATGAAATTATCAAGGGTATTATATATTTCCTCAAAGAAAGAAATATTATTATTATTATGAAGTTATAAAGATATAAAAGCCGAGTCGTAAATTTGAAGAAAAAAATAAGACGATTTTTCTCCCTCTTGTGATTGTGTATTGCTATGTGGATTGCTATTCAAAAAATTATTTTATAAATGGATTCGTATAAAAAAAAAATCTTTTACTGATGGATCGTTTCATCTCACTTACAACGGATTCACCCTTTTTTCTCGACTTTTAGTGATCGGATAGTAAAATATTTGCCAAGTTATTTAAAGTACTATTGAACCTAATGATGTGCAAATTTTAATATAACCAAATAATTAGATTAAAAAACAGTATTTACGGAGTGAGGGAAACTAAAAGTTCTGTTGTTAAGGGTGTACATGTACATGTTCTGAACTGTGTAATATAGAGACATTGCACAACTTTTAACATTAAAATATTTATACTCTTGTCTGATGACAGTACTATGCATTTACAACGAAACTTTCATATATTGTTAAAATTTCTAATATATTTCAAAGCTATACTGTATCTGACTTCGTCCTAAGTGAACCATTTCAAATTTTAATAGCGTCATTTTTTTTTCTCATTTTTTCTCCCTTTCTCTCACACACATACTATTTATGTTTATGTGCTTAGAAATTTTTTATCCCTTTATTATTATTTTTTTTTTCAAATCGAGTGTGTATATTTAAAAATGAAATATACTGCAAAATAGTACTTTTTACTGTATATAGTCACTTTTACTGGAATATTTAAAAGTTCAGAAGTAATCATCGTCGTCATAATTTTTTTTAAACACCATAATCTAAGATGGGAATTGATCTTGAATATTTTCTAGACTCGTGATAAATAAAT
Source organism: Ecdyonurus torrentis (assembly GCA_949318235.1). NCBI lineage: Eukaryota > Metazoa > Arthropoda > Insecta > Ephemeroptera > Heptageniidae > Ecdyonurus > Ecdyonurus torrentis. The sequence continues at coordinate 41,697,173 of OX439130.1, read as the reverse complement.
TCAGAAATGACCATTTATCATTGGAACACATAAATAAGTTAAATTCAAGATTATTTTATTCTTACCTTTCATCCTACAATCATAATACATAATATATTTAATATATCAGATTATGTTGTTGCATCGTTTTATTTTTATTTTATGAAATAAAACAAACACCAGTTTACAGAATCCAACAGAAAAACTGCAATATTCATAACTAAAGTTACTGATTACATGATAGTGTTTCTTTTTAATAGATTTAAATGCTGTATATTGGGAAAAATATATAATTGTACAAATAATATTAAACTTTTTGCTAAAAAATTAACATATCACATGAATAAGTGAGTAATGGCCTGTAATAAAAATAATTTATTATCATTAATATTGTATCATAAAATATCAGGTTAATATATTGCAAGAAAGTAAAAGGAAACTAAATTCAAATATAAAATATGTTAACGTCCGTAAAACGTATATCATTTTATGATAAAATAAATAACTTATGAACATTTCATACAAAATTTCAAACTTCTATAAAATACTACATTAAGAAATGATAAAACAAATTTTCTGTTTACGATCTTGAAGGGGAAAGATGTTCATATTTTATGTTTATAAAAATAAAATTTATGAAAGTAAAAAAAAATTGATATTAAATGGACCATAAAAACAAATATTTCATATATAGTATATTATATGAAATAAATATTATATATAGAGATGGATCAGATTTGATTGAGTTATATTGGTATATATCAAAATGTCTATCATATGTCTACTGTATATAACCATATCGTAACATTATATAGAGTAAGTCAACTGAATATATTATAAACTAGACATTATGAATAGATTTTCAATACTTTGCTCACATTCATATCACACACAAAATATAACGAGTTGTGTGTATAGTGTATATAAAACCAACGCTGTTCATCTCTGGAGCGATTCCAAAAAAAAAAAAAAAATATGTTCATTAAATTTTCAGGGGAACATAAAATACATTTTACTTTACCCGTTACACTGGAAGAAAAGATAAAGTAAAAAATATAAGATTTATGTAGCAAAAAAAAAAAAAAAAAAAAAAAAAAAAAAAAAAAAAGCTGGTAAGAAAAATGTGACCTAAAAATAATAATAATAACAAAAAATCGCACCAAAATCAACAATTTAACTAATTTTATGTAGTATTAGATTTTAATAAATTTGTATCTACTAAAGTAATGATCTATTTAAAACTGTAGCTACAAAATAATAATTAAGATTTTATTGTAAACTTATAATATATAAGCATATAATATATACTTTATAATATAATAATTATAAGTAATTTTTAAAAATACACATATGTGCACGAATTTTGATCGTTATTAGTTTCAAGTCAACCATATACGAATTTGTATTAGGAACAATTAAGCAGCAAGATAAATAAATATTGAACAAAATATATATAATTTTTCGTTTTTTTGTCAACTTAGCATTTTTTTTTTTTTTTTTTTTGAGCACGCTATCTTTTTTTTTTTTTTTTTTGGTATTATTTGCATCAATATACTGGCTATGAAATATTCTATTATAAACTGATTTATAGAATCAAAGATAAAAAGTTATTTAATATTATAGAGAATGTTTTTTATATAAAATTTTTGGCAGTTCTATAAAATTTATTTCACTTCGAGATTTGGAAACATATTAAATTTATCGGTTTCTTCTATTATCTTTTCCTAAAGAGAATTTTAATTTCTCACCATTTCTCTTATAATTTATGAGCAGCGATAATGTTTGTTTCTGAAACTATTACTTTGAATTAATTATAGAACAAAAGTTGGAAATTCTTTACAAATAAAGTATAGTAGAGGGAGAGAGTTATCTTTTATATTGATTGAATAATTAGAAATTCACATTGTATGCTAAAATATCTCACATTGTTCATATATTATTATGGTGTAAAATTTATATTTAATAGGAATAAATTTTCAAAATTAATGATACATTCACCATACGTCCACTAGTAGACAAACGGAGTTGAAACAATGTAAACAAATGAGCACAGTCACATGCGGACATGACGTGTAAAACGCTCCATTTGTTTACATTGTTTCTACTTTAGACGGACGTCGGTGGACGTAAAATATACTTTAATATAATAATATGTAAATATAGCAAAAACACTACTATATCTACAGCTAAAGGGCTAAAAGCAGCATAATACATGTTATACTGTATATACCTAAATATACTTCAATTATTACTGTGTGTAACATTTTGGAACAATAAAGTGATCAAATCAAAATTAAATAAAAATTATCACTATAATACTTGACTAAAGACTATATTAAAGAGAATAGAGATTATACTAAAGACTAACGGTCTGATTGCGTGCTATGAAAGTAAAAATCATTGTGATAGCATTTCACCAACCTTTTCAAACATAAATCAATTTATAATTAAACAAAAAAGCAATTATTAACATTGCATATTATATTACGAAACATTATTATTATTATTACGAAATACTAATGAACGAAAAATAATTAGTGGTAACGTTTTGGTTTCCTCTTGCAGTACAATGAATGAACGATACGTCTTTAGTAACCTCCATTGGTATAAACGTCAGAGTACATTTAAAGTTGATATTCGGTGATAATGTCAAAAAACTAAAAGTGTTCACTATTTTAATATAATCTATTTTTGGTTTTTCTTTTCTGTTAATAGAATAAAGAAACCTCTATTTTTTTTTTTTTTTTTTTTTACACTGAAAACATTAATGAACTTTCTTGTCACAATTTTAATTTGTTTTGGAAACGATATAGATTACAGACCTTTGGGAATCATATTATAGAATTTACTAAGTGCGACACAAAAAGTATCATTAAGATGAGAGAGTTTGTTATCTACATGGTCATTATTCTACGTTCTAAAAACAAACGGATATATATACCAAGTCATAAGTTAAATCCATTAGCAAGAGTTATTTTCCGTAACCAAAATTGTTAGCATAAAAATATGAATTTGTATCTCGTCGGGGAGGAAATAAAACATAACACAAACAAAACACAGCATGAATTGCTTGTATGTACGATAAAAATATTCAAAGTTTAATAAAAAAATATATATTAATAAAGTATTTCAAATTGTTGTTATATTTTGTTACTATACTGTGTATACGAGAGTAAGAATAATATTAAATAAATCATTTCACTTTCAGGGAAAATACTAAAATTTTCATAATGTTTACCTTTTAAATCAACAGGAAATTGATGTTTATGAAATTATTGAATAAATTATAAAATTACACTACCCTCATAATGATATCGAGAAAAATAAGAGAGAGAGAGAGAGAGAGAGAGAGAGAGAGAGAGAGAGAGAGATTCAACTTCAACACCCTCATTCATGAGAAATTTTTAAAAGCTCTTCATTAAAAACAAAAATATGAAAGCAACTCTGCATTATTATTAATTTTTTTTTATTTTTCATATGGGAATTTTATGATAAAATAAAAAATTATTAACATTTAGACGTATTTTAACCAATGAAAAGAGAAAATATTAATAATTACAATGATTTATTTGGTATATTATATGGTATGGTGTTATACAAAAATATTCAAAACAAAAAAGCAAAAAAGGAAATAAATGAACTTGGAGTAATGATT
>OX439130.1:41293539-41688539 GCA_949318235.1 Ecdyonurus torrentis | reverse complement strand
TTATTATTATTTTGAAAACATGAAAAGTTGTGTCACTAAAAATTCAAAGTGTAAAAACTTTAAATTATTATTTTACTATTTCCGGTATTTCATTATTATGCTTTAAGGATTATCAATCTAGAAACTTTAAATATCTAGAAGGTTTGCCGTAATTTGTAATAAAACATGAGTGTAATTTATTATTATACGTAATTTTTAAACTATAGAGGAATTAGTTGTATGTTGCTTTTTTGTATTAAAATGTAAAAAAAAAATAGAGAGAGAGAGAGAGAGAGAGAGAGAGAGGGGAAACTTATCAATCAAAAGTACAAGAAGCAAAATAATGTGACTTTCTCAAATTCTAAGGAAAAATATTATAAACTCACTCCTGTTTTAACATTTTGATGTATATGCGTACCATATTTTGTTTCTTGAAATTATTTAGTTCATTAGACTAGAAATTCTAAAACACAAGTTCCCCTTTATAATACAACAAATCAAACACTTGTGATGTAAATAATGAACATGTTTAAGTATTTCTTCAAATAACAGAAATGTTTTTTAACAAATAATGCATACTTACTTTGAAATGTAATACAAATATTTCTTCACAACACAATCTTGAATTTTGCATAATAAATAATTATTCTTATTTGGTTCCAAGTTAATAAAAAATATAGTTCTAAAAAGATGAAACCCATCAAAAAGGTATATATAATATATATAATATATATATGTATGTATATATATATATATATATATATATATATATATATATAAAATGTATTTTATTAACATAAAACAAAATAACACTATTTTTATTTTTAAAAAAGGGCACATTTTCCTTGTACACAACAAAAAAGACTTTATACAGTATTAATTAAAAATAGTAGCCTCTATTTAAATTCACATAAATATAAATAAATATATACACACTCAGAGAGACAAAAAACAATAAAATTTATAAAACTTTTTCCACTATATATTATAACAAAAAAAACAGTGACAGCGTATATGTAAATCTGCTGTAACTATAATTTATTTGATGTAACTTACATGTTATTAAGATGAAACGCTTGCAATAAAACCACAACCGAACTATATTATGTGTTTAGATGAGTAGAAACTGCTCATGTTTTATATTATATACTCGCAGCGTGACAAAGCATATCGTTGTCATGGCAACTACTCTCACAGTTAACTTGTTGTCATTCATGTAAGTATTATCAAATTAACAAACTTGAGTTGATTCTAACTATTCAAGTTGTCAAACCAAAAAAGAGAGTTTTTTTTTTTCAATGAATTTACTTAACTAGAAAATGTGAACGTTCAAGATGGTAATTTTTCTACTTGTTAAATATTACATATTTTTTTTCATTTTCTTATCTCTTTTTTGAAACTTAAATTAAACAATTAAAAGCGTCCTAAAATATTGTACATTTATTTTAAAAAAATTATATGATTTAAATAGCAAAATTTAGATTGCAAAAGTATTATTTGTATTGTTCGCTGATAAATAATACTGATAAATTAATTGCTTTCAACTGCAAGTATAAAAATGAATGTAAAAAAGGCTTTAAAAATTCATCATGAAAATAAGAAAGAAAAAAAACTTTTGTTTCGTATCTGCAAAATTATTTAAACGATATTAACTGTAAATATGAGACATTTTAGTGCAAAACAGTCTACGAGCAGTTTAGTATTAATTCTATTAATATTATTAATCTTTTGCTATGTACTATATCGAGCGTCGAGCATATGATTTTCAAATTTCCTTAGGCAATTTAATATAATAAAGAAAAATTAGAGGAGGTGTTTACATATTAGAGCAAATGCAAATTTTACAATAATGTAACAAAAAGCTCTTGTATCGCTTACATATAACAACATCATTATAAACAACACAGCGTCGCGTCGTTTTTGTTTTCATCATCACAACGAACGCCGCACCAGACATCAAAGCCGAGGATAAAAGATTTTTTATGTAAAAATATACCCGGGGAATATTTTATTGCGTCATTATAAGGGAAAATGTTTGACATAATATTTAAAAAATTATATAGAGGTAATTTGAGCAAAAACAAACATCACATTGTTATTTTAATAAAAAAAAGTTGTCTAATTTATAAAATGGTATACTTTAAATTAGTCAAAAAATACAATGCATTATTTAAGCAATAAAATATATAATGCATTTGAAACCCAAATTTTAGAAGATTTTCTATGTACTATATAAATTTAGGAACTTAGGAATTTAGGAACGCAATTTTGGAAACGATGCTTTTTGCGACTTGCTAAAAGTAACTGCCTGGGTCAATATAAATATTCTTATTAAATAAAGTTATACTATTTAAAATATTGAATAAAATACATTTTAAAATTTGTAATTAAATTATAGCAAACTTACCTATAGATACATTAAACATAATTAATTTTCAAAATCAAATCAACAGATCTTAAAAGTTTTACTACACAATTTTAGATCTTGACAAAATGCCATTAATGTTAATGAAATTTCTCTTAGAATGTAAAAGTTATTTTATGTTTGAAAAGAAGATATCAATGACCAAAAGGAATAAGATGAGATCACTGAAAACAACATCAAAATGAAGATTACGTGTATATATCTCACAGCAGGAGTTCACATAATGTTTTCCTTCGTGGTTTGAAAAGAAGACTGATTGCTCACTTCACAATGATGTCATCGTGTCATGGAGCGCAATCAACCTCCTCTTGTGTTGTATCACTTTGTTGTATGTACACCCACATATATCTAGATGTAATATTATAGCAAAATAAACTGACAGTACATTATCATATGAATTTAGTCTATCGAGTGTAGTAATAACACATTTTCGAATATTATTTGTTAATAATAGATGTTTATATAATGGATAAGTACTATTAATAATATTAAATATGTTCTAGAGTAATGTTATTAAAATTACTATACTTCAATTCAATTACTTTATAATTATATTAATAATTGATTTTTATTAAGATTTTTATAATTATAATAACTTTATATTATAAAACACTTATATAACTTATATTGTAAAACACGACAAAAGTATCATATTCACTATATTGTAGTTGACATAAATAAATGACCTCTTTTTAATAAAAAACGTCTTTATTGATGCAAGCTGTAAATTCCTTGTGCCCCTGAAAATCTGCAGCATATGCAACCTGGACTACATATATGACCAACAATTTGCCTACTCAATAGGATGAAATATTTTTTTAACTTTTGAAGGTAGCACAGTTATAATTATTGTATTTTACAAACTTTTAACGTACATTATTTTGATACATTTTCCTTGTATACGTAAATACCTTTTTATTAAAAATTAAATTTTAATAAAAAATGAAGCTGTTAAATACGCAGAAAAAAATAAAAAGTTATATTAATTTTCTGTTAAACAGCTTAAAACATAGCTTTATTATTATATTAAATAAAGATTAATTTTTAAATTTTTATTAAAAATTTTAATAAAAAGATACCCTACAGCTATTTTAATGTTTATACTTTGAATTATTTTTTTCATTATAATGAAGTTGATGCTTATACTTATCTACAGTTCTGTCGTGATATTTTCTTGTTAATAAGATTAAATGTTGAGAAAATCCTTACCTCTGGTGGTAGAAACAAATTAATTTGAATTTTCCTCTCTTTTCTTGCATGATAAAGAAAACACAAACTCTGCAATTGTAAATAAATTTTGACATACATTGATAAAAATATACACATTGATAAAATGTACAACAATTACATATATAAAAATTATTTTAAGAATATTTACCGTGTGAAATATTTTATGCTAACATAATTCTAATTATATATGAAGGAATTGGGTTTCAACGGTGCATGTAAACGTATTGCTTATGCCTTAAAACTATATCAACTCGAAAATTCTCACTTTATGAGACTCACTCAGTAGCAAATATAGAAAAAAGGCAAGTGATTGAATATTTTTATAAGAAAATCATATAACAAAAAATTGTTTTTCTATAAAGGTGCCAAGTTGTTCCCAAAGATACCAAGGTAAAACGATAAGAAAAAAATCTAAATATCAATTTAATATTCTTAATTACTTTCAATCGAAAAAAAAAACATTTTGTATTTGCGTAGGCTTGAAAAAATTCTATGGTAGAAAGTAGAAGAGAGAGAGAGAGAGAGAGAGAGAGAGAGAAGAAACCGGCAGTGAGTGACACTTAATTAACACTAGATGTTCAAGTTGAGACGCCAACACAGTTCGCACCCGCAATGTACACCTCTTGACATGCAAATTAATTAGTCGCACTCGCACAACAACTTCATCTTCATACATAATATTTGCATAACAAACATCAAGAAAATAAATCATTTTTTAACTTGACGTTAAAGTCATATATAAAATATAAGTAACGGCAAGAGGGTATACAACATGAAATTTTGAATTGAAATAAAATATTTTTAAAGAAAAAACAACAACTATATAGTTTTTTATAGAATTTAATTTTCTTGCATTTAACTTTTTCATTTTTATTTTAGAAAAGAGTTTTTATTATTTATCCATGTTTTTCACTTTAATAGGTAATTTGAATTGCCAATTAAATTCTCTCTTTCTCTCTCCGTCTACAGCATTATAAAAATATGTTTTACTTTATAAAGTAATATAAAAATAATAAAAATCCGTACTGCTAATAGCCAAATATTTATTGATTTTATTTTTACATGGTTTTGTTTAGTGATATAGTAATAAAATACATATGTTTTTACTTTTTTACTTCATAAAATTTAATTATTAATTATTCTGAAATATCAAGTGGGGTAAAATTAAATTTTGAATTTTTTGACCTGGATAAAACTACTAATTTCGATGTTGTGATTTAATGGTTTGCGTGAGGACAGTGACTATGAGGTTCTGGTCTCTCGCAGTTAACTCTCTCGGCGAGGCACGCAACCAGTTCACCCAATGTACGGTACATCATTACACGATAATGTGGATTTTCCTTGAAGGCTTGAGCTGCTTTTTTCTTCAAGTCAGATTTAGGTGGTAATTGTGGATTACGTCGCATCAATTCTTCTGCAGTATATCGTACATTTGCATTTCTCTCAAACGATGTATAAGGATCGTAATCCAGTAGACAAGCAAAACTTGTAATCAAAGCTCGTCTTGCAGCACCTAAAATCTTACATTCGTGATAAGTTTCCTTCAATTCCGATAAGCTTAGAAGTCCATTTGGTAATGGCAAATTTGTATGATATTTTAAAAGTGATTTACGTAATGTTTCTAAAAATTCATCGTGATAGTAATCAATAAAATAATTTAAACTATCATGTTGTAAATCATTCTGTGTACAATTATATAATAATTGTACTAAATCAATTACAGGTCTTGAATACTTTACATTGTGAACATCTACAATTTTACAACTTTTTGGATTTTTTCGTTCATCATATGAAAATGTAAATGAATTTAAATCACAATGAATTAAACATAATGCATTAACATGGGTTGCACTTGGTTTTGAAGTATCTTCTAAAATATCCCATAATTGTCTCATCATTACTCGTACAATTTTATATAAATCACGTCCTGGTAATAAGACTTCTTCATCCATCATAGGACCAATAGCTGAAAATATTTCTATTGCATTTGTATACTGTTCATACCATTCTGAATTTATATACTTGTTATAATATGTTTCTTCTGTTAACGCAGGAAAAATTTGAGTCAAAGATAAATTATGTGATGATCCACGTCTATTCAAAACTACAGACATTCCATGTAATTGAGCTAAACTTTTAATTGCTAATTTTAAATGTGCCATATCAAAATATGTATTTGATGTTTGGAATCCTTCTCTTGTTACATCTTCTAAAACCAGAATATCCACAGAACCAGGTAGAAAACAACACGGGGATGATTGAGTTGCATTATATAATGACTTTTCATTAGTTTTGGCTAAATAACAATCAGGAACTGGTAATTCACTTCTATTTGTAGGTAAAAAATCTCTCATTTTAGGTATTATACATCCATAAAATAAGATTTCTTTAATAAATAACTGTTTTTTAATTAATATTTTTTTGTCTTGATTATCTGTATCTTGTTCTTGTAATTTAAAAAAAAAATTTACGCGATGGTTTTCTTTAGAAAGTTGAAAATTTACTTTTAGTAAATATGTTTGTAGATTTTGTAATTTTTGTGCATCAGCATATTTTGCTTCATAACTGATTAATTGAAATTCTTTATTATTTAACGTAGAAAATGTTGCATTTCCACGATATTGCTGAATAAAATTTGCTACTGCAACTTTCACATCATCTTCTGTCAAATCAGGAATAACTAATTCTGGCTCTCTTGGTGGTTCATATTTAGGATCCCAGTAATTCATTTTGAAATGCTATGCAATTTACATAAAAAAAAATTAATGATATTGATACTTATTAATCAAATAGCTATGTGATAGAAAATACATACCTGTTAATTTACACGAAAAATTTAATATATATTACAGAATACAGAATCTAAATTTTGTAGAGGGAAAAAATAGGAACGTCTAAACTCTATGAAAAGGCAGTAACGACTGATTCAAAAGTTATTTTGTTGTAGAAATTTCATTGTTAGGAAAAAAAAAAAAAAAAGGGTTGGTATTATATAATATTGGAGCTTGATTGACAAAAATACGATCTCGACAATCATAAATTATGTCTTAAATACATGCGATTATATTTATGTAGCCCCGTTTTACCTTAGCTTTAATTTTTATGTAGTAAAAAGATTATCTCCTAAAAACCGCGGCCAAAAGGCAGTGATTATTAGCACCGTAATAATAAAAAATTAAAATTTCATATAGAATTTATTTTGTTTAATATAAAATAGTGATATAATATAAAATAATAAATGCATTCCAAATTGTGTGTGCTTTATGCTCTCAAGTGCAGCAATACATATAGAAATACAAAAAAAAAAAAAAAAAAAAAAAAAAAAAAATTCCACGTATATGCGCATAGTATCCATAATAGGACAATAGTTACTGTGGTATGCGCGATCGAAAAATAGATTTCCACTATAAAGATTTTAATTTCGTACGCAAACGATTACAGTTATTCAAAGCTTAAATTAAATCATACTGCTACAGTATATAGCATGCATTTTTTTTCAATAATATTTAAACATATAGTATAGTAGACATAATGTCAAGTAACAGAAATCTTTATGGAAAAACTTGAATAGTGTGATTAGTGTGTGTGCGTATGACGTCATAATAAAAGCGCTTCGATGCCATAATTGAGCAACGAATAGACAAATATGGGTTTTCGTTAATTTCTTAAAAAAAAACGTTTTTTTTGTCATTATTATTTAACAGCATGCTCTACAATAAAAAAAAATGCTGCATTTTTAAACTGGTAAAATGTGTCATTTTCCCATACCAGCCCATGTTATTTTGTGCTTACTTATGGCGTTGACTTTAACATGAATGCAACCACCCTATAGGGTGTGTACGCATGACGTCATTCTGAGTGCTTTTCGATGCTCTTCTTGAGCAAGGAATAACATTGCTCAGCATAGGACAAACCTAGTTTTTGGCTATTTTCTTAACAAAATTAGCTATTTTTTGGTCATTATTATTTTTCTTGCATACTTAAGGTACTAATTCAACCTGTTAACAACATCATAATGCTCTCAAAAAAATTGTGAAGTATTTTTAAACTGGCAAAATGTGCCATTTTCCTATACCGGCCAATGTTATTTAGAACTCACTTATGGAGTCGACTTTAACATGAATGAAACCTTATACCAATAAATTTGCGCAAAAAGTTTTAAAAGTACGTTTTCCCGCGGTAAAAGTGTACCACCGTACTAATATAAAATGTTTTTTCATAGTAGCTTGCAAAAGAGTAAAGCAATAAAAGAAAATACAAATTTTAATAAAAATTAAGTATCTAAGTAAGTATAATTTTTGTTAAATAACTTAATAATCTTGATAATCTTAATTATTGGTACACTGAGCGGAAGGGCGGGCGGCCATATTGGAAAACACCTCCAAAAAAACATCTGTTTATCTGTCAAAAAATTTACAAATAATTTCAAGTGTAAAAATGGCATCTAAGGCTGAAAAAGAGAAGCAGAAATTAATCCAGGAGAAGTGCCAAACTATCCTGAATACTTTATTGAGAGATGAAGATAACAAGTACTGCGTAGACTGTGATGCAAAAGGTAATATCATGACCCCCTGCACATTTTTTTTTCTCCATTGCTAATGTGTGTCATCAATTTGATAAGGCTTTAACTACATGTAAGGCTAACTAAAATGTCCAAAATTAAATACAAACAATTAAGCTATAAGTCCAAACATAAAGCGTTGCATAAAAAATATTAACAATTTTATTTGCATAAAAATAAATAATAATTTCAATGTTATAAATTCCGCATTCCAACGTCTGACAGAAATCGGCTTTCTGTTTCAATAACTTTTATTTTAAAATTACTTATGTATTATTCATATCTCATTATATTTATTTCAGGACCACGTTGGGCATCATGGAATTTAGGAATATTTCTTTGCATAAGATGCGCAGGAATTCACAGAAATTTAGGAGTTCATATTTCCAAAGTAAAGTCTGTAAACTTAGACTCGTGGACACCAGAGCAAGTTGTGGTAAGTTTATATCTTGCTTCTTATATTATTGTGAGAACTTTTACTTAGTTTTTGTAATGCAATACTTATAAACTGATCACTATGCACTAATATACTGGTAACATAGGTACATATGTACCCATATACTTGGTCATACTGTTATTAAATACAGGTTTTATTAAAGACGGTGACTTTTTAAGTTTTTGTGCAAAAAAAACTTTGATTTTAGAGCTATATATGTTGTTTTATGTATGTCCTCAGAGTTTACAACAAATGGGCAACAGCAGAGCACGAGCTGTGTATGAAGCAAATTTACCTGATAGTTTCCGCCGTCCTCAACATGATTCCTCGTTAGAGGCATTCATTAGAGCTAAATATGAACAAAAGAAATATATAGCCAAAGAATGGGTTCCTCCACCACTTCCTAAGGTAACTGTGATACAGTAATACTAAAATGGTTTGTTTTCACATTTTTTTTTTCTTTTACAGAATTTTATTTACAGTAGTGTGCAATCATAATTGAAGTATCAGTCAACATCTTAATTTCTTTCTCTACTTTGAACAGTTTTTCCTCTCTCCTAAAGAAATAATCAAATAAGTGGAATTTCAGTTTTTGCTTCTTGACATTTGTTGTGTGTATTTACATATATTTGCTGGATTACAAATGTAATGATTATTTAGGTGAACTGGGACCGTGAAATTGAAGAGAGTCGTAAGAAGAAGGAAGGCAAGAAGAAGTCAGGCATCACTTTACCTACTCCTGAGCTACATGCAATCCCCAAACCCAAGTCTCCAAGCAGTACACCCAAACCAATCAGAGCAGCCGCGACAGTTGCAGCTTTGGAAAGTGCTGAGGCGGGGAAGAAAGCTGCATCACCTGCTTCTTCTGCAGCTATAGATCTCCTGGGACTGGGTAAATACAAACATAGCTCTCATCAATACTACTGTACCTCTACTTTGTTTTGTTACTTTCATGAGTATACAAGACACTTATAGACAGACTTTTCTTATGATTTGTATGCATTTCTGTCACTACTTGATCATTCTGTTCAGCTTTATAGCAATAAAAGCTTGACTGTTCAATGTTATTTAATTTATTTATTTATTAAACACCAAGGTGTACTTATACATATTTATATAGGTCTACATTTTTGCATATTGACTTAATGATAGGGTCCGAGATGGACAATGAAGTAAGTGGTACCTAGTACATAGGCCACTACATAATACACATACACATTTATCATTACACTCGTGATATTCTTTAATTTGACAGATTACATGGTGGAAACCATGCACCGCATAACGGGTAAAAACATGCCTGTCTGTACAGTTTGGGCCTTTCCACCCATTAATATTATTAATATTAAATGCAGGGGTATTATAGAAGGCCAGGCTGATATCTTCAGAAGTAGAAGTTCTATGAAGAGGTCGAGATCTCTCATGTTATACAGTAGTTACTATAACTCTGTGCCACATGAGACCTCAACCTCTAGTCTGCATACAACTGCTACTGTGGTAAGACCCTAGCTGGAAATTATATCCCTTTCTCTAATATTAATCCCAACTGTGATGGTTTTTACCTTAAATTGTGTATTCACTGCTGTATGATACTTAAATATTTGTGTCTTGAACAGATGCCCCTCTGTCGTCAAGTCAAAACAATGGAGGTGATGATATCTTCACCAGCTTCTTGAGTGCCCCTGCAGCTCCTGAGGTCCCTGCAGTGAGCACAGCAAGCAGTTTAGACGATACTTTACAGGGTAAACGTAGTGCAGAGGAAGAGAGCTTCTTCAACCAACCAGCTACGTCAACCAGTGACAAGAAGCTGCTCACCAAGGACTCTATCATGGCACTGTATGCTCAAGGAGGCACCACACAGCAGCCCCAGCAACAACCTACAGTTTTTGGTATTCCAGGTCAGTTTTGCAATATGCTACCATACATTGTACTATGCAACATTAATTGCTTGATTGGTGAAAAATGAGGTCAAGGCCACAAGAAAAAAAAATCAATAAATTCTTGATAGAGTTTGAGTTCAAATAGCAGTTAGGGGTGTGGTGCTGTGTTGTGTAATCTTTTAATTTTATTTTTCTACTCCAGGGGGAATCTACACTCAGCCAGCATTCCAGCCTGGTCCTCAGATGGGTAACATGGGTTTCCCTCCTCCTGCGATGTCTAATGGAATGATGGGAGCTGCTCCTCTTGCCACTGGTGTTGCTCCTTGCATGACTGGCATGCCCCAGGTACGTTTCACCAACATAATTTATGTTGTCACTGTCCTGTATAACACAGGGCTTTCAATAGTAAAACATGCAAAATCTTGCTAGCACAGAAATAAAGCAAAATTTTAATTTTAATTCATAACAATGAACCAAGAAAATTATTATGCAAAATCAATTAGAAAAAAAAAAAAAAAAAAAAAAAAAAAAAAAAAGCGAGAAGCATAACACCAAACTATCTTTCGTGCTGGCTGCTGTGACATGTTTGAGCATTTCCCATATTAAGAATGTTATAATAAAACTCTAATGAGGCTGTAGACATATCATTATTCTTAAGTTAAACAGCGTTAATGTTGGGAGGTTGATTCTGTAAATTTCAGAAATGTGGCTTAAAAATGACATTTGCCGGCCCTATTAAAACTTAACTTTAATACTGTTTTGGTAGTTGATTAAATTATTAAATTTCAGTTTTTATGTTCATTACTTTTTACCATGTACTATTTGTATTTCAGAATGGAGTATTTGCTGGCAATGTCCCCACAATGGGTATGGCTTCCAATCCTTTCTTTGCAAGTGGAATGCCGAATGCTACAGGAGGTAGTAGTTTCCCTGGAGGTATGGGACAGCAGGTACCTGGTATGATGCAGGTTAGTCAAGTCAGATGTACAGCATGCATGTTTTGTGTTGAGTAGTTAGTTACACAGTAGTATGTATGTGTGTGTATAGGAGCATGCTCAGCAGCCGTCAAGTCAACCACAAGATCTCATGCTTGATTTTGCATCCTTTGCTACACCAACTCAACAAGCACAACAGGTTTGTAGTTCCTTTTTATGTTTTTATTTTGTTTTATTATTATTATTTTGTATTAAGTGTTCTTGTGAAGTTAACATTTTGTGCTTAAATATGCCTATGGACAGTGAAAATTTATGTGACGTTCAAATGCAAGAGGGCATGTGAAATTACACTTCATGCAGTAGCAGTAGACTAGAAAACAATGTTAATTTATGTTTTGATGCATACCATCCCGCATCCAAAAATAAGGTTTCGAATGATTTTAAAATTATATTTGTAAAAATCGGAAGAAAGTCTTCTACAGATTTAATTTGTTTCAATTTTTAATGGTTGGAAATGTCCATTCAAAAAAACTAAATAAGATTAAAAAATAAAGGAAAGGTTGTAAATCTTAATGAAAAAAAATGTGTAAAAATGTCCAAAAATCTGTAGAAAGCTTTTACAATAAAAATCATAAAAGAAAAGCGAGGACAATAGCTCAAAGACCGACCGCGCGCCGCCCCTAAATAAAGACCTGCCTGTCAATTATTCTAGTCCCTAGCGCTACCTGCCTAACATTTCGCATCTATTGTACGCACGCATATGTGTTCGACACACATTTTTATGTTAAAGTTTTTAAAAATCACTATATAAGGCGAGAGTTTTTGTAGGCCTAACCAGTTTGATTTGCAGAACTTTTAATGAGTTTGTAATTAAATAAGCCACCGTGCTAAAAAATTAACCGACTAATACATTAAAATGACATTTTTGTCATGAATTACATATTTTTTTAACAATTAATACGTTTTGTATGTCTGATAAAAAGTGACCAGATACTTGAAACAGAGCGAAAAAACTTTTATTTTTAGTGACTTGCGCTTTACTTAAAAAAAGACAAAGTCACAGACAAATCTACACAATAAGTATAATACTGTATTTAATATAAAATATTATATTTATTTTGCTCGTAGAATATAGTACACGTAAAATATATAAATATATAGGTATTATCAAAATAAGTTTAATTTACTTTTACTTTGTAACTTATTAATAACATATTTATTTGTGTGGTACAATGAAAACAGAGAAATATATTAGCAATGGCATAATTTTTGTTAAATAATATATTATATATAGAGCAAACATTATGCAATTGCTATATATTTCTCTATTTTGATTGTACCACAAAAATGAATCTGTTAATAAGTTATAAAGTAAAGGTAAATTATTATATTATATTATAAGTACAAAGACGAAATTTAAGTAAGTTTTTTTTTTTTTTTTTTGTCGTCTTTATTTCAACAACTTTTAATACATTCTTTCAATGTTCAATTTACATAATTATTCTTTTATAAATTATATGTAATGTATGTGTTAATAATGAATAGAAGATTAAACTTTACGAATAATATACCTCTATCATTTTAAAAAATGTTTCATTTTCTTTTATAGTAAGAGCAAAAAAAGAGATATTATTCCGATACGACCTAGCGATGTACATCCTAAATAATTGAAAGTAATTTAATATAAACAAAAGATAATGACAAACTAATTTTCAATTTTTAAAGAAGAAAAAAGTTAAGCTGTAAAATATACATATTAGTTACATAATAAATACAGTAGATAATTTACAGCACAAAAATATTAATTTTATTTGCAGCATATCAAAAGGATTGATGCATACGAATTTTTAATTCACGATGATTAAGTACTGAAAAATTGCAAATATACTAATTACGACCAATTTTTTTAAAACATAAATTTTAAAATATTTTACAAATATTCGGATGTATATGTACATATTTCATTTGCATTTTTACAAAATCTATTATCTGGAATTATAAATTTATTTACATCGCATTTTGCTGCGCTGCACATTAAATAAATATTTTTGTGCCATCCTATCTATTAATAATCTATAAAAAAATATTATACTTTGTTCTTATTCTGATAAAAATAAAATTGACATCATATTTTTGAAGAGTTTGATTCAATTCATTATTTGTGTATTTGCGTATCATTATTGTAGCGTATAAGCGCATAACATCTAGTTAAATTTCAGTTTATATAAATTTTGTAAAGCGACTTATTTGTTTATTTCTCACTACTAAAAAAAATTGAAACTTTTAATTTTTTGTTCGTAAACAATATAATATTTTAATGAGTAGGACAAAATCGAAAAAGACAAACAACATAATTATAGACGTATTTTGTCTTGCAAGTACATATTTTAATAACAAATTTATATTTATTTTTAAAAAATGTTAGTTTTGATTGTTTGCCGCTTGTATATAAACCTTTCTTCACATTTTAACTCAATTCATTTACATAATATACAAAAAAAAGAAAAAAAAAAGGAAGAAATCTTTGAAAATTAGAAAATTGTTTAAAATGCTGGAAATCTTTTTCAATTTTTATACCTGCCAATGTGCTGTCACTTTTATTGTATTAAAATGTGTAGAAAACCTACTACAGATTTCTTACTAATTTTACACAATAGCTGCAGCGCGCGGTCAAAAATCATTTGTTCTCATATCTATTGTTTGCACAGGTATACAAGTAAATAAAATTGCGTGGAATATGTAAGAAATTTTGTAAAAATCTTTTAAAATAAATGAAAATGTTTTAAAAAGTCCTTTTTATGGTGCATCTGTGAGAAAATCTTTAAAAATCAGGCATAAATTTTAGGAAATGTCTCTTTTCTATTGTTTAAAATAAAAATAAATCTGTAGAAAATATTAAGAAAATATTTCACTATCTTATTTTTCAATGCGGGATACACCACAATAGCATTAAGCTTGTTTGTAAACCTTTTTATTGTTATTATTATTATTATTATTATTTTTTGTGCTTTAGAAAATGAAAACATGACTATCACTAAATGACTTTTATTCAGTGCAAAATTTTAATATTGTGTATTTAATGTCCTTTTCTTAGGTTTATCATAACTATTATTATGACCACAATAGTAAATATGTTTTGTGTCTCTACAGCAACTGCCCCAGCAGATGGCAAGAATGGGACTTGGCACTCAGCCCAACAATATTGGTGCAATGGGAGGTCTAGGAGGAGCCTCACTTGGAGGATTTGCTGCTCCCTCTGCAAACAGTGGGCACACATTGTCCACCAACCTGTGGCAGTAACTTAAACAACAACTTCCACATAAAATAACGGACAATATGTACTTCAAATTTTATTATTCCTTTTCAAACAAAGTATCCCCCCCATCCAATATAAATAAATTTTTAAAAGTAAGTTTCATACAATTTTTTCACTAAAGGAGTGACTAAAAAGAATATTACACAGAGATACTCAAGTGCTCCAATGATTTAAAGTAATAATTTTTTTATTATTGTACTACAAGAAATATATACAGGTATACGTTTCTTTTTACTATTTTAATATGTAAAGTAAAAGAAATGTTAAGTGGGACGATAAAGAAAAAATGAGACTTTTTAAATGGATTTTTTTTTATGTGAGTAGTTTTTTAATTTTAAAATGTAATTAAAGTTAATGAACTAACCTATATATCAACTACTGTTAAATATTTCATAAAGTTTTAAACTAAACTCGTGCTTGTCTTTAAACAAAACATAATTAATAAAAAAATAAAAGATTTTTTGCCAAGAAAAATTGCATGACTATGAAGTTTGAAAACTAAAGTAATGCAAAATATTTAAGCCTGTCTTAAAATTAGCATTTAAAGCACTTATATACATTTCAAACTTGCATTCTGAAGTCTAGTTACTTTGCTGTGCTGCATTAAAAATCTTCAATTTTTCTATTAATTATGACTCGTCTATTAAATAACTTCTAAAGTAAATAAAAAAATATCCTCAAGTTGACTGTTGATTGTTGGTAACCTTGAAGAGTGTAAAACGGTAAAGAAATAACCTTTTAAAGTAAATAAATGTTGTATTTTGCTCTTCGTCTAACAAATTAAAGTAGTTTCCTGTCCCATAAGCAAGAAATTAATAGAGATCCTCATAGAAAAAATATACATAAATAACGGACTGAAATAGGCATTTTTTTTTTTTTTTTTTTGTCATGATGAAATGTCTTAGTTATGGAGCTAATCTTATTTCAATCATACTTATGTGCTAAATGAGAACAAAAATAATCTATATTTATACTTGGTCTTCCTCTTATCCATTATATAAAACATAATTTTAAATATGTATGAATGCTTTGAAAAGGAAGATACTGTGAATCAGAAACAAATATTGTTAAAACACAAAGTACGAAAATTTGATGACTTTATTGTTCAATAGAGTAAAATATTTTACTGGATTTAGCAAAATATTATGGAAGACCAGAGTATTTTAGACAGAAAATTATTACCCTTTTTTAATTTTTGTTTTAACGTTGTATGTTTACTTTCTTTTTTGTGATAAATACATTATACAATTTTTAAAAAAGAAATTTATTTTCTCTTTTATGTTGTTTAATAAAATTGTATGTAGTTTACACTTAATTATTTATATTTTTGGTATTTTTGCAATATTTCTCTTCGTGAAATGAGTTTCAAAGAGGATGTGATGTTTTATCTGTGTTTCATTGCTTAAGAAAATGAAAAATTATCCTCTTGACAATGTTATTGTTATATCAATCTTAGAACTGAGGAAAAGAAATAGTTTTTTTGTTTCCCCAAGTTAAGAATATTATTTATTTGGTCAAATTTACATAGTTTTGAGTATTCATATTTTCTGCTCTGTAAATAACAAAATTCCATGTTCCAACTTCCATAATGTGTTTACCAAAGTTTAAACATTTTTTGCAACTTTCAAATCATCCCTTATCATCTTGTTAGATATTGAATGTTGGGACTTGGATGCTGCAAACTCTACTGTGAAGGTAGTAGTTATTTGTGCTCATCAACCATGTAAAACTCACTCTAAACATCTACAACTATTGCAGTAAAAAAATAAAAAATGTGACAATTATACAGGAAAACTATATAAACATACATATCCCACCACAAATTTAAGGAGAGTGGAGAAGAGAGGAGAAATCTTTGTCACCAACATCGAGACTTTCTTTTTGTTCTCCTGAATGTTGCATAGAGCAGGCAGATAGCTTGGGAGCTCTGTCTGTGTGACATCCTAACCTTGCATTACAATACAATGCAGCAAACTGCAGACAGTTTAGAAATCTAAATGACAAATATTTCTCCTCTCTTCTCAACTCTCCTTCAGTTTGTGGAAACTGATGGTTGGTTTTACGAGGCTATGTATACATAGCATAACGTTAATTTTAATGCGGGTCTTTCTTTGACCCACATAGCCACAATCAATTTGCAGTTAATTAATAGTAGCGCCAAATTTGGGGTTTTGGTTTATGGACTATTAACTGGTAAAAAGGTAGGTGGGATAAAGGATTTGGGTTTTAAGTATTTTCATAAAACCACTCTTGTATATGGTTTTCCCATATAAAAGCTGCACATTTTTGCTAACTATATACAGTAGCTATGCTATGGTGATTGTTTGATTCAGTGAAAGTAAATGACCATGGACTGTAATTTACTGGTTAAAAGAGACCTACTGCAGCTCATATCAAATTATTAGTTATTATCTAAACATTTTTTTTTCCAGTTAACATTTATCTGAACTTGGAATACAGTATATTGTCTACTCAGGCTTGAAAACCTATTGTTTCTGTGCTATTATAAAATTAATTTTATTACAATGCTACCAGAAGAGCTTATTTTAATTATCGATCATTCCAGTAAAATTAGAAAAAGAAAATGCTTTAGTAATTATTTTAATTATATTTTATTTGCGTCCATTTATTTGTATTTGTCAAAATTTTATGTTTCAATGTTATTGTAAATGTCTATAATAAATTGATTTTTATTTAATAAAAATATTATATCTTATTGTTAGTTGTAAATTTGTGCTAATGTTTATATTATAAGTAAGGCTTTAATTTAGTTTGTTTTTTCTTCAAAAATAAACATCCGTTATCAAATGCTATTGTTCATTAAAACTTGATTGAACTAGAGTGAGAAAAACTGAACTGTATAGGAGAATTGCATTGAAACTTTTGTTTCATTGTTTGTGGTGTAAGTGCATTGTCTATATAGCTTGTAAAATATTTTGCTTTTTCATCTTTACCTGTTAATAAAACTATCACAGCAAAATATTACCTATTGTATAGATAAACAGGGTAACACTTATACCCTTGATTGACAATATACTTTTATAAACATGTGAAACCCTCTCTAAAGGTGAGCTGTTTTATAAGTAATACTGTTGCTAGAAAACAGTGAATCTAACTATGCAGTTCAATAATAAATCTCTATAAATATAAATATTGCATTAAAATGAGAAAAAAAAAAAAAAAAAAAAAAAAAAAAAAAAAAAAAGATACCAAACGAAGAATATTCATATCAAATCATAAGTCAAATGTAGATTTAGCAAGTATTAAACTTTAATGCAATTTTTTATATTTGACTATAAGCTTTATAAGTTTTTTTGAACAAATTGTTAGCAATGGGATGCTTTGATTTCAGTTGATGTTCAAGATTGAAAGCCTTAGATGAAGAATATTGTATAAAAAAAGAAAGTGAAATTTGTTGATGTGCTTTCATAAATTTAATCATAATATATTATAATAGATGCACCAATAAAAACAAAATATGATTATTAAATTATTGTGTTTAATTTTTTATCTAAAAGCATTTTTTAACTATGAAACAAAAACAACCGAATGGCAAGGGTGTGGTAAGATATCAAATAAATAATATACTGTGACATTAAATATTTTATAACACTATCTTGGTTTTATATAAATATTAAAAAAATAAAGTTTAAAAGAAAATAGTATGTAGATGTAGAATGATTAGAGCACGTTAAATTTAAAAATAATCAAACGCGAAAAATTATTTAATTTATAGATTATTGGGAATAGGGATCAAATTTCTAGCATAGGTATGTGCTTAATAATAGAAGTTAAAAGGATGGGATATCTGTGTCAATGAGTGTGTACATACCTAGTATCTAACGTCCCAACAGCACACCAACGGTTGTACATAAGTTTCAGCCTATCTGCTCAGAATTAATTAAAGTACAATAAACAGACATAGGTCTTCAGCCTCGTCAGCAACCTTCATAGCCAACGAGTGTGTACTCCCATAATATATATTATATATCATGTGTGTTGCACACTTGCTGGTCTAGATTAGAATGAGCCAGGTGAGGTAGTCACAAGCAAGTGCATGTTCTCCCCTCTCCCACAAAAATTCCCCAATTTTTATCAACACACCTAAATTGAGTTATACGTATATCCCTAGCTCGACGAGCTGCTTCATACCCCATACAAAAGCGTGTTAAATCAAGACAGTTCAACACAAAGTCATCTGCTAGCATTAAGTTAGACTTGTTGGGCTCTGGCTTTGCTAAATTTTTTCACAACTTACTTTTGCAAGTCTTCTATTGGATATTAAATTTGAAAAGCTGTGAGACCTTGTAAAAAAAAAAAAAAAAAAAAAAAAAAATGCAGCACCCAACCTCTTTGCAAAGCAACTTTGCTTTAAACTTTAGGTGGGAAATCAGGTACTGCAGGATTTGACTAAAAAATTGCAAAGAAAAAAAAAAAATCGGAAATTTCCCAGAGGTATACATTAGGATATGGTATTTTCAAAAATGTAAAAAAATTGAGGGGTCACGATGCTAGATTTTAAATTATGATTTTTTAAAGTGTTAGTCCCATAAGAGCCCATGTTAATTTCAATAATTATTTTCTCTCTTATCTGATGGTCACAGGTTCTGAAAATTGTATCATAGGTAGCTGTTACTATTAACTTTCAAGTAACATCATACATCATAAAGTTTTGAAGTTTTCTTTTTAAATTTTGAGATACAAGCCATCTATATACAACCCTTAAGTACACTTGAAGCAGATATTCCCCAAGTACCCTCTTTTTGCAACAAACAAACACAAAAAGCTATGTTGAGAGATCCAGATTGTTATTCAAATATAAGTATTTTATTTGCGTGAATTTCAATTATAAATTTAATTTTTTAACATAATCTATTATTTACATAAAGTTTTTTCAGCAATATATAAATAATTTGATGAGAGAACTTGATATCTTATTTGCACTTAAATTTGGCCTGACAGCCTTTAATACAATACTGTAGTGTATTTGTATTTTCAAGGGAAAGTACAAAAACAAATAAAAAAGCACTTATAAATTTACAATAATTTATTTATTTACTATTGTCAATTAATCCCTCTAATTATCCTTTCATACCTATTATATAATTTAATTTAAAATACAAAATGTTCATTTTCCCTCTATCAATAGTCTCACTCTTACTGTGCTATTATGAGGCTTTTAATAAATGTACAATATTTGATTTCACTTTTATAATTGAGTAGCAGATGTCAGAAGGAATTAAAATTATTGTAATTAGGCATGGCATAGTATATGCCATAACAGGGGGTCTATTCTGTAAGGCTTCAAGAGAAACTTGGTGTTGAGATAGGGGGCATGGATCACAAGTTCTCTATAATAAACAAGGGTGTTACGCCCCCTTTCTTGGTATCGTGAAGACTTAACTGAACAGACCCCCAGATTTGATAAGTCGAACGTGCAACTTTTGGCTTTAATTATTAACATCTCTACAGTTCTACTACATACTTAAAGACATTAATTAATTTGAAGAAATAATGTTCATCAACATTAAAATAATGACATAAAAATTTATGGTTGTCTCAAGCTACATTTTACTATTATTGCATGTTGTAAGTTTAAAAAGTCAAATTAAGTTTTATAAAAACTGTTTATAGATTCATTATAGTCATGTTTTTTAGTCAAAAGTAAATAATACAAGAATTTTTACAACTAGATCAGTGAATATTAATATATATTTACCTATATATACTGTATATGCAAACTTTATTTAATTATTTTACCTAGATTAAATATTATACTAAAACAATAGGATAGTGATAGGACGAGAGAAATTAGAGCACCGGTAATTGAAAGTTAATGCAAAGCAAAATTCTCTAATTTTGATAGTTAGCTATTATTCTATCTATTCTATTCTCCACTAACTATCAAAATTAGAGAATTTCACTTTGCATTAACTTTCAATACATGGTGCTCTAATTTCTCTCGTATTATCACTATCCTATTGTTTTAGTAGCATTAACCGCAATGGTTTTTTCATATATTTATAGATTAAATATTATAATCATCAAAAAAATGAATAAAAATGAAGTACATATAAAAGAAAATACTGTAGTATGAAGACTGTCATAACCTATGTACTATTTTCTTTATATGTAATTTATTTTGATTTATTTTCTTAACATTTATATACCATCTGCAATGGATTTTTCCTCAAATATACATAATGTAGATTTAATACAACATTTTAGCCATTTTCAATGGTCTTTTCAATTAGTAATTACCATAAAATCTTTATTTGTAAAATTCTTTGACAGAGAATTATTCCATTATATGGAGTGATGAAGGATAGTATTGAATACAGTAAATAGTGAAATTTTAGATTGCCTTTTTATATAATATTGTCTTTTCTAAACACCACTGTATTCAACATTACAAGTAACGTTACAGTGAATTTTACCATTAAAATGTGATCCAGGGTAAAGTGGGACAAAATTTCATATAGACATTTCATAGGTTATTTTATATCATATAGAATTTTTTATTTGTCACCAGGTAGGTGCAACGAGTGCTCTTGTTTAGCTCATCAGGCTGGCTGTTATCTCTCGCACTGCATGCATAGTAGTTAAAAATCACCAAAAAAACACCTTCCTCACTCTCTTTCTTGCAAGCATTTAAGCTAAAATAAAGTTAATGTTATTTAATCAATAGGATAGAAATAGTACGAGAGAAACTAGAGCACTTTGTATTGAAAAGTAATGCAGAGCGAAATTCTCTAATTTTGATAGAATAATGGGAATGGGATTCAAATTAATTCACTAGTATTGTAACTAGGACGTTTTTTAATGAAAGAAATTAAAAGGATGGGTTATTCTGTGCGAAAACTAGCCATACATACCAAATATCGTCACGTAAACTATCTCTCAATCTGGCTGGACGCGTTTCGACCTATCCGTTCCGAATATTGTATATTAATAAAATTAATATACAATAAAACATCGCGGGTCTCAGGTTCTCTTCAGCAGCCCATGGTAGTACAATATGCTCACCTATACCGAGCATCACCGCTTGGTACGTGTGGTTCATATCGCACGCCATGTGAAAATGAGATTTAGTCAGAGCGCTTGCTGAGCAGTGTCCGCCGCACCCCCCTCCCCACATTCCCCAATGCAGAGAAGGAAGCAGCCGCGACCACTACCCCGCAAGACGACACCTGTTTCGTGATACATACTTGTATGTTTGGCGAGTCTTTGCACAGAGAGGAGAGGAAAAAGTAAAAGATGATAGTGGTTAGAGATAGAAATAAAATGCAACCAAATGTTGCATTTTTTGTATGCACTTACGTAGCTTTCGCTCTGGCATATAACTCGAATAGAATGTGAAAAATATTATTTACAAAGGAAAAAAATCGACATTGCGATAAATATAAATATATGAAAAAACCATCGCGGTTAATGCTACTAATCAATAGGATAGAAATAGTACGAGAGAAACTAGAGCACTTTGTATTGAAAAGTAATGCAGAGCGAAATTCTCTAATTTTGATAGAATAATGGGAATGGGATTCAAATTAATTCACTAGTATTGTAACTAGGACGTTTTTTAATGAAAGAAATTAAAAGGATGGGTTATTCTGTGCGAAAACTAGCCATACATACCAAATATCGTCACGTAAACTATCTCTCAATCTGGCTGGACGCGTTTCGACCTATCCGTTCCGAATATTGTATATTAATAAAATTAATATACAATAAAACATCGCGGGTCTCAGGTTCTCTTCAGCAGCCCATGGTAGTACAATATGCTCACCTATACCGAGCATCACCGCTTGGTACGTGTGGTTCATATCGCACGCCATGTGAAAATGAGATTTAGTCAGAGCGCTTGCTGAGCAGTGTCCGCCGCACCCCCCTCCCCACATTCCCCAATGCAGAGAAGGAAGCAGCCGCGACCACTACCCCGCAAGACGACACCTGTTTCGTGATACATACTTGTATGTTTGGCGAGTCTTTGCACAGAGAGGAGAGGAAAAAGTAAAAGATGATAGTGGTTAGAGATAGAAATAAAATGCAACCAAATGTTGCATTTTTTGTATGCACTTACGTAGCTTTCGCTCTGGCATATAACTCGAATAGAATGTGAAAAATATTATTTACAAAGGAAAAAAATCGACATTGCGATAAATATAAATATATGAAAAAACCATCGCGGTTAATGCTACTAATCAATAGGATAGAAATAGTACGAGAGAAACTAGAGCACTTTGTATTGAAAAGTAATGCAGAGCGAAATTCTCTAATTTTGATAGAATAATGGGAATGGGATTCAAATTAATTCACTAGTATTGTAACTAGGACGTTTTTTAATGAAAAAACGTCCTAGTTACAATACTAGTGAATTAATTTGAATCCCATTCCCATTATTCTATCAAAATTAGAGAATTTCGCTCTGCATTACTTTTCAATACAAAGTGCTCTAGTTTCTCTCGTACTATTTCTATCCTATTGATTAGTAGCATTAACCGCGATGGTTTTTTCATATATTTATATTTATCGCAATGTCGATTTTTTTCCTTTGTAAATAATATTTTTCACATTCTATTCGAGTTATATGCCAGAGCGAAAGCTACGTAAGTGCATACAAAAAATGCAACATTTGGTTGCATTTTATTTCTATCTCTAACCACTATCATCTTTTACTTTTTCCTCTCCTCTCTGTGCAAAGACTCGCCAAACATACAAGTATGTATCACGAAACAGGTGTCGTCTTGCGGGGTAGTGGTCGCGGCTGCTTCCTTCTCTGCATTGGGGAATGTGGGGAGGGGGGTGCGGCGGACACTGCTCAGCAAGCGCTCTGACTAAATCTCATTTTCACATGGCGTGCGATATGAACCACACGTACCAAGCGGTGATGCTCGGTATAGGTGAGCATATTGTACTACCATGGGCTGCTGAAGAGAACCTGAGACCCGCGATGTTTTATTGTATATTAATTTTATTAATATACAATATTCGGAACGGATAGGTCGAAACGCGTCCAGCCAGATTGAGAGATAGTTTACGTGACGATATTTGGTATGTATGGCTAGTTTTCGCACAGAATAACCCATCCTTTTAATTTCTTTCATTAAAAAACGTCCTAGTTACAATACTAGTGAATTAATTTGAATCCCATTCCCATTATTCTATCAAAATTAGAGAATTTCGCTCTGCATTACTTTTCAATACAAAGTGCTCTAGTTTCTCTCGTACTATTTCTATCCTATTGATTAGTAGCATTAACCGCGATGGTTTTTTCATATATTTATATTTATCGCAATGTCGATTTTTTTCCTTTGTAAATAATATTTTTCACATTCTATTCGAGTTATATGCCAGAGCGAAAGCTACGTAAGTGCATACAAAAAATGCAACATTTGGTTGCATTTTATTTCTATCTCTAACCACTATCATCTTTTACTTTTTCCTCTCCTCTCTGTGCAAAGACTCGCCAAACATACAAGTATGTATCACGAAACAGGTGTCGTCTTGCGGGGTAGTGGTCGCGGCTGCTTCCTTCTCTGCATTGGGGAATGTGGGGAGGGGGGTGCGGCGGACACTGCTCAGCAAGCGCTCTGACTAAATCTCATTTTCACATGGCGTGCGATATGAACCACACGTACCAAGCGGTGATGCTCGGTATAGGTGAGCATATTGTACTACCATGGGCTGCTGAAGAGAACCTGAGACCCGCGATGTTTTATTGTATATTAATTTTATTAATATACAATATTCGGAACGGATAGGTCGAAACGCGTCCAGCCAGATTGAGAGATAGTTTACGTGACGATATTTGGTATGTATGGCTAGTTTTCGCACAGAATAACCCATCCTTTTAATTTCTTTCATTAAAAAACGTCCTAGTTACAATACTAGTGAATTAATTTGAATCCCATTCCCATTATTCTATCAAAATTAGAGAATTTCGCTCTGCATTACTTTTCAATACAAAGTGCTCTAGTTTCTCTCGTACTATTTCTATCCTATTGATTAGTAGCATTAACCGCGATGGTTTTTTCATATATTTATATTAATGTTATTTAAGCATATTTTATCAATACTGGGAGACAGACGCACAAAGAAAAAAAGTTTTTTCCCTTTCTTCTCTTCTTTGTCTGTCTTTTTTCTTTCTTTGAGATTTCTGCATTGTGAGATGATGACTGTGCATGCTAGGCGAGAGTAATTACAACGTCTACCTGGTGATTTAAAAAAAAATGGTATCTGATATGTAAAATACATATCCTATGAACTGCTTCCAAGAAATTGTAATTTTGTCCTGTTTGTCATGGATTAAATTTGAATGGTAAAATATGTTCATTTCCAAGGAAATGTACACCAATATCATCAACTTCAATAGAATCATGAAAGACACTTTTATTATATATTTCTAATACTAAAAACTGCATTTTTTTTAAACACAACACTTTTTTTTTTTTCTTAAGACCAACGATGAAAATTGTTTTTGCTTTTTTAATTATAATGTTTTAGTTCAAATTGTATTAAAAAACGTTACACAAAACGTTATTTTTTTTATTTCAATAGAAATAAGTGTTACCGGTATGTTGCACAGTGCATGCAACAACATAACATGGGGATAGCAGACAAATCGCTCATCATTCACAGCCGTCTGCCACGGCCGCGAGAGCGAAGCGACCCTCAAATGCGTCTTCTCTTGGCAGGGGTGGGGGTGGAAGAGCGAGAGCTTGAGGAGAGCACAGTAACTGGGCTGGAGGATTTTGAGCTTGTAGGTTCAGGAGCAAGGGAGCCTCTTGTTGAGCGCTTCACTCCACGTTGTTTGTCTTCACCTCTGCTACGAGCTGCAATTATTAAACATGCATGTTAAGTTAAGTAAAAAAACAATCAGCTACATATCAAAATAAGCATCACCTATTATAATATACCAAAATGGCACATAAAATATAAAAAACATTGGGGAATAAGAGATATGCACACACTTTGGGGAAAAAAAAAAAATTACGGTGTATCACCAAGATTGAACAAAAACACTTTCTGGTATAAGATGGCAATATAGTAAAACGATTGGACTAACCTGGAGTTTCTTCTTCTTCTTTCTTAACCTCCCTTGGCTTTCCTTTAGGCGTACCCTTGGGCTCCTTGGTATCTTTGATATCCTTTCTAGTTTCTCTTGTCTCTCTTTTAATGTCCTTTGTATCTTTCTTAGCATCCTTGGAGTCACGTCTTGCGTCCTTAACATCCTTCTTCACTTCCTTTTTCTCATCTTTCTTCAAGTCTTTCAATTCTCGAGATTCTTTCTTAGGAGTAATTTCTTTCACTTCTTTCTTTGTCTCACGTTCTCGGCTTGCTTCTTTAGCTCGAGTATCACGCTTAGAAGAGGAGGCTTCTTTACTGTCTCGTGAAGGTGTGGCTTTACTATCTCTGCTATCACTCCTGCTATCTTTTCTACCATCTCTACTTTCAGATGACTTAGCTTCTCTTCTGACTTCTTTCTCTTTTGTATCTTTTCTACCAGAATCCTTAATATCTTTTTTAGGAGTTTCTTTGACATCTTTATTGTCCTTTTTAGGAGTTTCCTTGGTTTCCTTACTATCTCTCTTATGAGTTTCTTTTGTTTCCTTATGCTCCTTCTTAGGTGTGTCTTTCATTTCTTTTTGATCTCGTTTATGTATTTCTCTATGATCTTTCTTGGGGGTCTCCTTGACGTCTCTTCTTGGTGTTGCTTCCTTGCTTTCTTTCTTTGTCAGTTCCTTCACTTCTCTCTTGGATGTTTCTTTGACATCTTTTTTAGGAGTTTCCTTTACCTCTTTTTTAGCTGCTTCTTTTGGCTTTTCCCTTACTTCTTCTTTTACTTTTTCATGATCTTTCTTTTTCTCTTCCACCTCTTCTTCCTCCTCCTCTTCTTCTTTCTCAATTTGTTTTAATTTCTCATGAATCATGTTGGCAAAATCTAAAGTTTCTGGAAGACAGAATTCTTTCTCATCATTTGGAAATGGAAGCACTTCAGAGTCATCCTGCAAATCAAATTATGAAGCCAATTAATACATATGATTTCATATTTACATACTGATAATAGTGGAGAAATCACTACAATAATTATTATTAAATCAATGAATGTACATACATTAACGATTAACCTCAGACGTGGCGGAATGTTTTTTGACTTGATATATATATTTTTATTTTCAATATAAGTTTGTATTGCCGTCAATAGCATGTGTAACAAATTTCAAATCAATTTGTTCTTAAGAAATTGAAAATGAAAATAACTTGGTGAGCATAGGATGTCCTATGCTCACCATGTTATTCTTTTCTACATTACCAATGGACAAATCAATTTGAAATTGGGTACACATGCTATTGAAGGCAATACACACTAATGCTGATTTAAAAAAAAAAAAAAAAAAGTTCTGCCACATCTTAGGTTAATCCTCACGTTAGGGGGCAAAAAAATATTGCACTACATTGAAAAATTTACAACATGATTTTTCATGCGAAATATTGTACTAGTAATATTTATAGGCAATATATTACAAACTCCCAATATTCCAATTTTTTATTCTATGATTTGATTTCCATGTTACCATTGTATACTTTCGATTAAAAACAACAACTAGAAATTAACTAAAAAAAAAATTTTTTTTTATGGTACAGTACTTATTAAGGCGGTGGGGGACCGACTTGGACCGGAAATCGCTAAAAGAAGAACTATATTTTTGCAATAATTTTTTGTACATGATTTAATTGCAATAAAACAAACACTATAATTTTCAAATAAAATCAAGTAAATTGAAAATATGTTTTTTTATACCAAAAAAATTTTTAATGATAAATTTAATTTTAAAAAAGTTTCTAATTTTACTAAAATTTCCTGCTTAAATTTAAATATCCACATTTACATGTTATCTTTAAAGTGTAATAACTTAAATATTTGATCGTGTTTTCACATGTTTGACATAACTGAATTTTTTAGTAACATTTCTTCTTTACTTTGTGTTATTTATTATTATTCGCAACCGTCCTAGTTTGCAAGATATCAGTCGGTCACCTACCCCCTTAATAAAGACACTGACTAAGCTTGTTCGTAAACCTGCTACCTTGCACCCCCCCCCCCCCCCCCAAATCCCATTTAAAAAGCATTTCGATGTTGTAGTGAGCAATATGTGTAACTAGTTTTTTGTCAAGTTAAGCAAAATGTGTAAGACATTTCCGAATGTTATGTAGATGGCGCTCGACTTACACATATTGCTCGCAACAACATCAATTTTAATAATCATCAGTCATCACATTTTTTTTTATTTCAAAGCACAAAAAAATAAATAA
This sequence comes from Ecdyonurus torrentis, assembly GCA_949318235.1. NCBI lineage: Eukaryota > Metazoa > Arthropoda > Insecta > Ephemeroptera > Heptageniidae > Ecdyonurus > Ecdyonurus torrentis. Next base: position 41,660,463 of record OX439130.1, on the reverse strand, counting down.
TAATAATAAATAAATAATAATAATAAAAAAAAGTTTATGAACAAGTTTATTAATTATAACCAATACTTGAAACTAGTCAACTAGATAGAAGAGAAAATAAGAAGTACGGTATATTTATCACAGTCATTGGGTATAGTACATATTGAATAGAAGACATGCAACTTTGAATTTACTTGAATAACACTTTAAAAATACCCGTGTCTACATAATAAGATTGCATAAGATGTACTGTAGTAAAAAAACAAACAAACAAACAGTGCTTGTGATTGGTTGTTCAACGTTACACTCCATCACAGTATTACATTAGCTTTGAAACCTACCAGTGCTTGTAGATCATACATGGTGTCCAAATGTTTCCAGATTGTTGCGGAGTTAATATCTTTATTGATGGAATTACGGAATTTCTCCCATATACATGCCATATGGAAGTATTTATTCACACCTGTAAAATACAAACCATACTTATTAAATTATCTTGACTAGTTATCGGCAGCTTAAGGGTCTTAAGGTTGAAATTCCTTTAGTATTGTTGAGAAATGCAACCAAACCGACACTGCCGCAGTTATCGGCACCCCTATTTATCTCGGCCCCCTCTAGTGATAAAAGAGTTTTAAGCAGTGGTATGGCAAATGGCAAGTATAGACGGAATTCCAAGATGGGTTTGGTTCTAGTTAAAATCTTGTAAACTTATTACTTTCACCGTAAAAAGAGCCTGCTGATAACTGTAGCCTCCCGATAAATAGTACATATACAATACATATGCAATGAATAATGTCGTGACTATACATTGTGAGAAGGTATTTACAGTTCAAACTCTTTAGAAAAAGGTATGTACCATGACCATAAACTAAGAAAACACATACATATCCACAGAGAATCTAAACCTATTTTGTCTAAGACTGTACAGAACATATATGTACTGTACATACATACTGTTTAGAAATCGATAGAACCGAAGTTGGATGTAGGCTGATGTGATGCCGATGTTTCACATCCTTTTATGTCACACCCAGATAAAATTACAACGTATAAATGAATTATATCAGTTGAATGATATCTTACCAACAGGTTTATGTCCATTCATAGCTGAGAAAAGATGTACTTCGGTGTCTACATTCCAATCAATGTTGTCGGCAGCAATTTCATGTTTATCTTTGACAGCCATGTTTGCAGAACTACAATGAAAAAACAAGTGAAAATCACAAAATCAAAACTTCCCGCAGATTTGAGGCAGCCGGAATATTTGTATGATTTTTTTTTCCCTGTACAATGCTGCGCCCTAGCGATTAATAATAAAACTGTTTAGTCAACGTTGAGAGCCCGCCTCGACAGCATGGGTATATTTTGATTATAAACGTGAGGAAAAACTGCAAAGATTGCTTGCCGGCGCGTGTTTTGTCAACTTTCAACGTGTTTGTAAGCCTTTTAATCAGGCTTTACAAGTGTTTTAACAACCACCTAGTCATCAAAGAATAAAGTAAGTATGTCTTCGTATTATGAAATATGCAGTGCAAATCCATATTTCATGAACATTTAAATTTGTATAGATCGAGTAAATTACTAATATATGTCTCGCACTTTTCTAGAAATGAAAAGCCAACATGATGAGTATAAAGGATGGAAACCTTATTATATAGAAAATAAAAAGGCACGTATATAAATATTCTTTTATTTCTATGGTGCAATTATTATTAAAAAAAATCAGAATACATATACATACATATTTATATATATGTACATAATACATACGTTGATCACTTTTAAAATATATGTTATGTAATTTGATTTGACTATAAACCCTGCGGACTAAACAAAAACTATATATGTACATATTTTATTATATTATTGTTTATAGTTAATAATATGTATGTACAATTATTATTGTACATACATAAGTTACTCGATCGTGATTTTGAGCTGATTTTGAGAAGCACACTGGCGGCTGGCGGGTAGTTTTTGACATACACGTACATGTATGATATGATCATGCATCGTCGTGTCGCACCGTGTTACCGAAAGGAATGAATAACCCTTTGCCATATATTTTAGTGTTTTATTTCAGTCTATAGTTCATGTGCAAGAGTTTTTGATTTCCTTTTGCAGTACTAACACTAAAACACTATATTATCATCACATATAAATGGTATTTATTTACATACAAAACCATATAATAATATACGCGTTACCAATTTATATATGGCATCATTAGGTATCTCTCGGATCGTTATTTGTGAATCGTTATAATAAGTAAAGTGATATAGAATAGAATCTGATTATAATAGTAAATTTTATATGTACGAGAGGGTACAGAGTACAGAGACAGAGAGACACAAAGATATGTAATAAAGCCAATTATGCTCTTTTACATAATGGATTCGAGCTGATCGATTTAGCGTGCGAGGAAAACTAAAAGGTCCCCCTAATTTAACAATAAACTTATTATATGGGCAAAAACTCGTTTTTTTGTTGCGATTTTTGAAAAAACTTCTCCACCGATTTCAAAAGTAAAAAAAAAAAAAAAAAAAAAAAAAAAAAAATTAAATGAGAAAGTATGATACAGTACTGTACTGTACTAGACATACTTTTACGTGTTTTAAGCCATTGAAAAATTTTAATAATTTTTTACACCGATAACCATAACAAAATGTGTTTGCTTCTATGGATGTGTGTTATTTATTTATTATAATTTTTTTAATAAAGCTACAAAAGTATATAATGACGGGGTGCACTTATATATTTATACTGTAGATCATTGTAGATGAAACTTCACCCCCGTCATATCATTCAGGAACATTTACAGGGCGAGGGATTCCCAACCCCTCTTAAATTGCAATGGATAGAATGTTCGATTCATTCTATACACCAGGAAGTAAAAACGTGTGAATGTCTGCAAACGTTAAGTTTTATACTTTTTAAACAAACCTGCGTAATCGTCGCTGCATTTTTTTTATATTCAGAAAATTGAATTGGGGTGTTGTTGTATATTATATAGAACTATAGAACTATACTATATAATATATAAATACGAGTATTATATAATATGCAGTATTATATTATGTCATATTTATACATAAATATGCATATTTCTGTTGATAAATATTAAAACTTTATTTTTTTTTGAACTTTTAAGCAATACAATTTGAAAATTAACTCATATATGATTATAAGCCAAAAACCAGAGAGAGAGAGAAAGAGCTAATTTAAAAACCATGAAGCGAGGTCTTTTCGTACAAATGAGTTTACTTTTGTGTGAAGGAGAATAATTGCATCATATATTATGTACCGTGTACTTATGTACATTACTATTTATTTTGGTTGCATGTACTGAACATTTAGTTTGTGCTGAGATACATAGAGGAGAGAGAGATAAACTTAATTATATTATACGTATATTTATAAGGATATTTTATATCGAATTTATAAGTTATAAAAGCGATTTCAAAATAATTTTCAACTTTCAACACAAAGTAAAACATATACATACTTAAAAAAATTAACAGATCATTTTATAGTATCGAATCCCCCACTCTTTTGGAAATCAAATAAAGTAATTGATGTTTATATGTAAATGAATCGGGCCGACAAGTACTTTATGTATTGCACTGTACTTGTATAGTGAGAGGTGCCCAGGTGTGAGTAAGGTGTAAATAACTACTTTGACCACCTACAGCTGATGCAAATTATAACTTTTCTCTCTGCACCCACACAACTTTTGTTACCGGGTGTGTTTTTGCCGCGCGCATGTTGTACAGTACATACATATGCGGCCGATAGCAAAAAAATAAAAAATTTAAATATACAACTATAACTCTGATTCATATTTCATATTGTACATAAAGACAAAATCACAAAGAAAATAATTTATGAGTACTCATTACATTCATAGTAATAAAAAATTTTATTACATAAAATCAATTACAAAAAATTTCACGCAGAGAGAGAGAGAGAGAGAGAGAGATAGAGAGAGAGAGAGAGAGAGAGCATATTATATCTTTTAACAAGTCGATACACTGCGATACACTGTGATTTTATATCATTCTTACATTAATATAATTTTTATTAATGATAAGAACGCATCAATAAATTGCAACTCTAGAATCGTGGGACATGTCATTTTAATTGCTTCTCATCTTCATTCTTCACACATTTTTGTGTTTCGTTTTGAATATTTCTGAAAAAGTAATTAAATATTAAGATAATTATTATTATATTATATATATATATTTTTTTTACTACAGGATGTTGTTATTACATTATGTTTCTTTCAGTCATCACAGTGAAACAAAATTTGAATGAAAACTTCTACTATGGGAACAGACAAGTATATAATTGATAGGCCGAGTCAGAATTTATATGTGAAACTTTATGTTTTAATAAGCTCGTAACAGTAATCAAAAATTATTTAGTAAATAACATATAACTTTAATTATTTGCAAGCAATCCAACCAACATCGAGCAATTTATTTTTGAATTAAAATTTTTATCTCATGACATAAAAATTAAACCGATGAGCTTTTCTTCTTCTCTCTCTCTCTCTCTCTCTCTCTCTCTCTCTCTCTCTCTCTCTCTCTCTCTCTCTCTCTCTCTCTCTCTCTTTTTTCAAGAATAATTATTTACCGTATATGATAAAATAAAATTCACTGCAGCTATCTTGACTTCTCTTAAGATTTTTTAAATTTATTTTTACGTATATCGGTAAAAAAAAAAAAAAAAAAAAAAAAAAAAAAAAAAAAAAAAAACGTAACAACATACATAATAGAAAATAATTAAATGAAATTACACCGTAATGTAGATGTTTCCATTTCTAATATTAACACAATTGTTCTAAATACTACAAATATACACATGATATTATTGTATAATTTCTACTCTTATACATATCATTAAGCAAAAGTAATACTTTTCCATAGTAAATGTCTAAGAAAGTTTCAGAGTCATCATCAAAGAACTCTTCATGGCATGTACCCTGCATATACAGGGGGTACATTCACACGTAATCGCAAGCATTTTTGACGTTAGTTTGTAAATAATAATATTAATTTAATAATAAATAGAATCTGCATTCGTAGCAAACATTAATAAATAAACAAATCATTTAAAATAGAAGTATAAATATTTTGAATGAAGATGGAAGTCAATTAAAAAATTAGGTCAAAAATTTTAGTCTTCAAGAGAAGAGGGATGCTATCTTAACGCCGCGAGTCATAATAAATGAAGTGAGCGAATGATATGCGAGATAGGTATAAGAAAGAGGGAGCGAGGGAGGGAGAGAGACGGCGGCACCATTGACCTGCTACCCAGGTCATTGAACTTTCTTCACTTTATTTGCACTTTTTTCACTGTCTCATTCAATCCTTTCGTATATTTACAAACTGTTTTGTTTTGCTTTAGTATTTTTAATAAATAAATGCTATTTCTTAATTACTCTCACTGAGAAACTATATATAGAAAACAAAAGTCTATTTTATAATTTTCTTCAAAACAAAGAGTGTCTTTTAGCGCATATGTGTTTGTTTTTGTTATAACTAACTTTGGGGAAAAATCTTCATAAAATTTGGGTGTAATTTTTAAATCTTTTTAATTTTCTTATTGTATTTCTAAGGCAAAGTTATATATTAAGTTTCAATAATAAAAACAATACTAATAAATTTATTATTTTTTATGTATAGTTGAATAATAAAATTGTATTCATATATTATTGACTCTTTAAAAATATAAATTCTACATACACGACTTATGTACATTAATAATTTTTTTTACTCTCTCCGCTAAGGGGCGTTTTTTTATTAAAAAAAAAAAAGAAAAACAAAAGTTGACTTATAAAGTGGTTTTATTCTATGCTGCGTAGTAAAGTGTAATATTTAAATAATGTATAGCTTGTTTTATATAAAATATAGTACATTACGTGATCATATAGTAATGTTAATGTAAAGTGAGAGAAAAATAAGAACCATGTATTTTTGATTAACCATCACATGCGGTCTCTTGTGTGGCGCTAATTACGCACAATACGTGCCTATATTTCATTGAATAATGAATACTAATAGTATTATCAGCAGGGTCGGACTGGCACTCAAGGGGCCACGTCCGTGAAATGGGCGTAACACCCTCTAGGGGGGCCACAACAGGGGACGTAATAACCCTAGTTACGCCTCTTTTAGGGCCTTAGGGGCCTCCAAACAAGGGGGGCCACGTCCTCTATCGCGCACTTGCTCTTATGGCTACTCCGAGCCTGATTATCAGAATTGAAGAAAATATGAGTTTTTGAATGGTATATGAATAAGGCAAGCATCCCTGAAAGCTAAATGGAGGGAGAATAACTCTATGAGGGATTATCTGTGAGGTGCTTGGAAAAATAAAAAAACTTATATAGGGTCCATATATAGGGTTCATATTTTTTTAGCGTTGTTTTAACATGGTGAACCGGCTGATATCTTTATCTATTTTGTTACTCAAAAGTTATTCTGTGTCAAACACGATCAAATATTCAAGTTATTCCACTTCAAACTTCAAAGATAATATATGTATCAAATTTTAATCCCAAATTGTAAGTCAAATTATTATTATTTCTTTTTAAAATTTAAAAATATAATTAAAAAAAAAAAAAAAAAAAAAATCTGGGAAAAAATATATAACGATTCAATTTTATTTGAAAATTTTTAGTACTTGTTTTCATTGTTTTGCTATAAATAACGTAGAAAGACATACTGTACCGCAACGAAATAAAAAAACTTCACAACTATACACTGAAATGCATTACTAAAATTGAAAGTTATTGATTTCGTTTCGGTACATGTTTCACGAAGAAAGCCGTATAAAATGATAAGAAATTTTCATCGTCGAGTACCACCATTCTATTTATTTTTCATTTTTCTTAATAATATTTGGGGAGTTTTGTAATTTACATTACGCTAAAAAAATTAATCTTTTTAGATTTGCACTTTAAATCTAATTTTAAAGAGACACATTTTTGTACGAGATAAAATATTTATTATGATAATAATATTACTGAAAACAGTCTATAATTACGTTTTAAAAAAAGGTTATAAATTGTTCATAGTTTTTAGCACAATAATAATCGCACACCTAATATCTAGCAATAACTTAAAATACTTTATCAACTTTTTACCATATTATAACAAATTAAATATGATAATGAGTGTTAGGAAGATTATATACCTTAATATCAAAAGAAGTGTTGCATAATATTCATAAATGTTCTTGCCTATATCATATGTATATAGAGATCACGTTTAAGTAAAACAATATTAGTTATTGTATAGCAAGTCGTGTAATATGACGCTTTTGTCACATCACAGGAATATCCTATTTGTTTCAAGGATTCTTCAGTTGCATTCTAGCTCAAGCTCAACTGACCACAAACATAATCATTGAAAGTAAAAAAAAAAAAAAAAAAAAAAATCGTGAACAATAATTTACATGCGGCTTAGCTTTTTTCCCTAGCTCATTCTGAGTCGATTACATGCCGCTTTAGTCTCAAAAAAGAAAAATACCAAATAAGGTTTTTGATGCATTAAAAATTTAACATCATGTTTATAGTAAATGTGTATAATAATAATAATAATAATATTTAAATACTTTGTAGAGGAGAAGAAAAAAATAAATACTATTAAAAAAAATAATAATAAATAAGCAGATAATTTTCTTTGGCATATATTTAAACTTTTAAAACCAACAACGATTATTTTCATATTAACTTTTATTATTTTTTTTATTCATCCTTTGCATAACATAAAAAATTATAATATTTAATGTTTCAACACGCGCAGTTTAAACTGCATTACTGTACCTTTTCTTTTTCTTTTTTTCGTATCACTAAAAAACTTCAATAAATAAAATAAAAAATAAAAATAAAAGTCAGTGCAAAAACAAGAAATAAAACAATTCGATGAAAATGAAGTCGACAATCAGAGGCCAACAAAGCGAAACTTGTAAACGCGGAACGCAGCAAAGTAGAAAATTCTACCTAAAAATTGCATTATTTGTTTATGGTCTTCTTGCATTCTATGTCTCAGAATTCTGTGAAATAGGTTTGTTTTTGTTTAAAACTTAAATTTGGCGTGATCGTGCTGTGAAGCAGTTGATTGTAAAAATATTAATCTTTTTGTTGGCGGTATGCTTGTTACCGGCGATGACGTGAAACCAATCAAAAGTGCGCTGGAAAACTAGCGCCCCTAGTGCCCCTAATTTCCTATATCCTTTAATAATAATACATAAGTTTTTATTAAGAGGCCACAAAAGGTACAAGCCCACTGTAGCGTGGTCCTCTGATATTACAGAATAATTTGCCGGAGTAATTTTAAATACAGTATTATCTTAGTTTCTCTAACTTATATACTTATATTCAATACATATATTATATAATCAATAAGAAAACTGAACTATTACAAGTATAATAGATATATTAAAATATTTTTATAACTTACCATACCATGATTTACTTGTATTTATAATTAATTCAAAAACAATTACTATTTATATAATACAAATATACAAATATAGGAGTATGGTATATTTTATGCTACTTCATGCAAATAGCAGTAGATACAGCATTTTATAAAAAAAATCAGCCGTATATGTGAAACATTATATTAATTTACACAACTTAAAATTTCGAATATTTAACATTTTCTTTATAATACTATTTACAATTATTTTTGAACCATTACGGAACAGAACATGAACTTTAACATTACGGAACCATTCTTTATAAGCCCTATATAAAAAAACAAAAACAAAAAAACTATTACTACTGCAGTTCTGTAGAAATTTAAATGACAAATGTAAAATGTTTTATGCTAATAAAAATGTTAAGCAAAATTATGTGTTCACCGATATGAGAAGCATTGCAACTAAACATTATAAAAATAGAAGTGCGGTAATAAAAGACATTTTGTACATCTCTTTAATATATACATATATATATATATATATATATATCGAACTAAATTTTAAATAATTTCAAACAACATAATATATCTAAATTCTTCTACTTTTTTTTTATAGTCAATCAGGTAATAATTGAAAATTGATGGCCAATGAATTGTATAATGGCATACAATCGATTCATTTAAGGGAGTAGGGTACCGACGTCGGCCATTAGACTCAAACTTTTATCGTAAAAAAAAGCTAAAATTTTGCACAATGATACTTGAGATTGAGACAGTTTTAAATGTAAAATTTTTGGGGGGTCACCGTGCAAATTAATGTTATATGATTTTTTGAAATTTTAAGCCCATAAGGCCCAATGTTAATTTCAATTTTTTTTCGGGACGGTTAAACATTGAAATTTTTATCACGACTAGGTGTGACCATAGTATAAATATATATATATTTATACTATGGTGTGACCCTTAGCTACACAATGACACCAAATTTAGACCCAAAACACGTTCTAGTTTTTGAGATATAAGGTCGGTACCATACTCCCTTAAAAGCATTTATCGCGCTTCATAAAATTTATAAGCAATTGTTCCATTTATTATTTTTTGTATTTGAGAACTTTTCCAGCAGTTGGCTTGATGTAGGTATACTGTATACTTTTTTATTGTTTAGTAAAGACGACTATTTATTTATACTTCATGAAACTTTTTAAGTTGTATAATAATAATAATATATTATTATTGTATGTTTGTTCTCGGCTATTATAAATTATAACTATTTATACATACATAATATAATATACTTATAATAATACATACATACACTCTTAAATTATAAAAGTAATAATCCAGTGTATATAGTATCAAGCATTATACTTCTTTTATTTCTATTTAAAAATATTGTATAAATTTTCGGGTATTTATTTCACACTACAGCACTTGTTGTGTTGCTGAACAAGGCTACATAGTTTGCCTTACTTACTTGTATACATCTGCTAAGAATTAACTGGCCATGCTTCCTTGTGGCTAACTTACTGCCTCCTAAAAAATATGTATAAAAAAAAAAAAAAAAAAAAAAAAATCTGTCTCCCCTTGAGTTTTATACGATATACATTCATATATTTTTTTCTTTCAAGTGGCTGAAGTCATCTTATTTTACTTCTTGTTGCGGCGAATTGTATAATTGTTTTTCATAAATATTTTGTCTATACAAACGTGACAATGTGAAAATTTTCCCTATAACCCACAGCACAGTACATTTTAATAGAAAAAATAATATTGCATGTTATAGTATAGATTTCTGGTGTTAAAAATTGTTGGCTATTTTATATTTTTAAATAATAATAATAGGTTATAATTATTATTTTATTATTTACTTGCCTATATGTTTAAACTTACAATCAATTTATTCCATATTGAAGAAGCATGAAGCATTGAAATCAGTAAACTTTTTAGAATCATATTTATTCGGCGAAAACCAAAGTATTTCTCGTACAAAGTGAACTTGTAAATGAGAATGAGTCAAACAGTCAGTATATGTATATAATGAGGCGCATGCTCATTACGAGTCATTATACTAATATCATATATTATAATAAGCATAAGGCAAATGTATGTATAGTTTATATAACTTATGTAGGTATATGAAAATAATTTTTGTTTTTATTTTATGTTCTTTCTGTGTTGCTTTGACTATGTGTTTGTAAAGTCATATTTTCTCACGGAAAGAAGAAACTGAAGAGTTCAATATATTTCCTCAAATATGTTAATTTTTGTAATGCACAAATAAATAATGCACTGCAGATATAAGTCTCCATTTGCGAGGTCATTATTTTAAAACATTTAATATATTAAAGCAATATATATATATAATAGACTTCCAATAATAAAATATTATGTTGCCGAAGCCCATAACTATGTTGTATTGTTATATAATCCAAAAATGTGATTTTTTTTTTCCGTGCACGATATTTCAATATGCAATCAATATGATTGCAAAAAAATAAATTCAAAAATATTGCTCCGGGTATTTATTATTATTTTCAATAAAAGTGTGACACTGTTCACTGATGTCTTAATTAGAAGGAAGTTCAACCTCTAGAGAACTTTAAAGTTCTCTAAACCTCTCTAAACCTTAAAGACGTAGAACACCTTGAACAAAAAACTTGCCTAATATCCTAAAATACCCAAATATCAACATTATTTTGGCCGGAGTCATTGATTTCTAATTTATTTTCCATTTACAAAATATCAGTTGCGGGTTTACTACGTCACAGCTCGCCTGTTTCCGCGCGCGTGGACCAGGCGAGCTGTGACGTAGTAAACCCGCAACTGACATTTTGTAAATGGAAAATAAATTAGAAATCAATGACTCCGGCCAAAATAATGTTGATATTTGGGTATGTTAGGATATTAGGCAAGTTTTTTGTTCAAGGTGTTCTACGCCTTTAAGGTTCAATCTGAAATGTTAAAACTGTAATAGTACTCTGTAACTCGGATGTAATTATAAATATTAGAGCTCACTATTCTCCGCAGACTATACAGCTATCCCTCTTAAGAAAAGAATATTATGCAGTTTAATTAAGAATAGCCCCCGGCACAAATATTTAATAATTTTTAAGATATATAATAATTTATAGCAGTAAATAAATTTAATATTATAAAAATAATAACATTTAACTTTAAACAATTTTAGATACTAAAACATTTAAGGTACTATAATAATCCTGAGATCATTCACCCTTACCCTTTATTCAAGACCTTGTTATCCCAAGTGTTGAGTGTTCTGGTTGCATGCGGGCCGTGGTTGTGGTGAAATGTTGCAATTTTGTGGCACACTACACAGAGAGTGAGCGATATCTATGTAATAGCTGCAGGGGCATGACATCACTGGCCCCAGTGCAACATATTATATATACATACAAACCAACAACCAAGCACGTTCAGTCGGTCGGTACTCATGAGTTTGAGCCCCGGAGGCGCCCACTCCAGCAGAGAGAGTATAGTATGTGCAGTGCATGGACTTATTTCTTGATATAAAAGCAGAAAAGAAAATTAACCATTCTGCGTGTATTTTATGTAACAGTACTAATATTCAATATCAAAAGAAATTTTATTGTGCGTTATATGCATAATGTATATCTATGGATAAAATATTACATTATTTATGTCACCTTTCTGTCATATATATAGCATATTTAAATGTTATTTAATAGAATTGCATAAAAAATTATGCTTACAAGATATTTATTATGCAATATTGTGGACATAATGTTGTTATCAATAAATATTGCTGACATCGAGAAAGAAAAATCTGAAATTTTGCACAGTGATACATTAGGATAAGGTCTTCAAAAGTGTAAAAATTTTGGTGCAATGGATCACCATGCGAGATTTTAAATTATGATTTTTTGAAGTTTTAGTCCCATAAGAGCCCATGTTAATTTTAATACCTATTTTTTTCCTTTATCTGATGGTCACGGGGTCTGAAAATGTTATCATAGGTAACTGTTACTATTAACTTTCAAGTGCAATCATAAAGTCTCAAAGTTTTCTATTTAGATCTTGAGATAAAGTAAAGGCCAGATCTGAATACAACCCTTAAACATAATTATTTGACTTAGGGCCGTAAGTTGCAACAATGGTTTAAACTCGGTTTAACTAAACCTGGTTTAACGACTTAACTCGAGTTAATTTTGCACTTTTGGTAAGTTGCAACGAAGTTAAACCAGGTTTAACTTTTTTTGTCTGTTGAGCGAATATTTGTAAATTCTTAAATATGGGAAAGAAGATGCTTCTTATCTCGCGCGTTTGAAACTAAATACAAACGAAAAATTATATATATTTGCATGAAAATAAAGTAAATTTAATAAGGAAGCGATAAATATATGATTTATAAAGGAAAGTTTAATATTTGTGCGTATTATGAGTATTTTAAAAATACTATATTTGTGCATTTTGGTCACTGTTGGTGGAGATTTTTAACAAGCCATCTCGGGAACTAATAGAGATAAAGTAGCAAATCTGGTGTTCATTCTAATTTTTTTCACAAAAAAATCAGATTGGCGTTGGTTTTATTGCGCTATCTCAATTAGGGAGAAAGCTGAAAAAACAGCTTACCGAGGGTCAAATGGGACCGAAGTAACAGCAATGACAAATTTCACTTCTTGCAACTTCTCACTTTTTTAATAGTTATTCCATCGAAATGAAACTTTTATTATTATTTCTAAATTAGAAAAATATTTAGATTGATATGTGGGTGTCCACACTTTGCTCCACTACAAGAGATAGCGCTCAGCACCCCACCGGAGCCACCCACTGCGGACACAAAGAGGTCCTGCGCGCTATCTCGCTGTGGAGCAAAATGTGGACACCCACATATCAATCTCAATATTAAGGCGGTGGGGGACCGACTTGAACCGGAAATCGCTAAAAGAAGAACTATTTTTTCCCAATATTTTTTGTACATGATTTAATTCCAATAAAACAAATACTATAATTTTCAAATAAAATCAAGTAAATTAAAAAAAAAAAAAAAAAATTATACCAAAAAAAATTTTTAATGATACTTTTAATTGTAAAAAAGTTTCTAATTTGACTAAAATTTTCCGCTCAAATTTAAATTTCCACATTTACATGTTATCTTTAAGGTGTAATAACTTTATTTGATCATGTGTTTTCACATGTTTGACATAACTAAATTTTTAAGTAACATTTCTTCTTTACTTTGTGTTATTATTATTATTCGCAACCGTCCTAGTTTGCGAAATATCAGTCGGTCACCTACCCCCTTAATAAAAGTTAGAAATGATGGTACAAGTCTCATTTTGATGGAATAACTAGTAAAAAAGTGAGAAGTTGCAAGAAGTAAAATTTGTCATTGCTGTTACTTCGGTCCCATTTGACCCTCGGTAAGCTGTTTTTTCAGCTTTCTCCCTAATTGAGATAGCGCAATAAAACCAACGCCAATCTGAATTTTTTGTGAAAAAAATTAGAAAGAATACCAGATTTGCTACTTTATCTCTACTAGTTCCCGAGATAGCTTGTAGATATACGTTTTAATGTTGCGGCTGTGGTGACCTAATGCTTAGGAATTGCATTGCGATTTTTACATTTTTCTCCATGTTTATTTAATATTTTGCAAAATAATTATACTGTATATTTTTCTTTTGTTTTGTGTATAATATATTATATTATTTTTACCATCCTTTGTGACAATTAAATAGAAGATAATTAAGGAATGTGAATTTCTCCATTATTTAAAAATTATCGTTTTCCCGCTGTACACGCTGTCATATGGAGAATACAAGCAACTGCATGAAATTTTTTTTTTTTTTTTTTTTTTTTTTTTGCGGAAATGAAATGTTTACCATGATTTTTAATAATGAAAACTATTTAGATCCATGTTCGAGAGATCATACTTTGGTCCAGCAGGTTGCGAGTTAGCGTCTGGTCACTCGCGGGCAGTCGAGGTCCATCGTTTGACCTATACTGGTAAAGGTTTCATATCCGTAAAATAATTAAAGTTTTTTTTTTTTTTTTTTTTTTAAGGTCGTTTGCTTGTATTATCCATATGACAGCGTGTACAGCGGGGAAAACGATAATTTTTAAATACAGGGGAAAAAAATATTATTCCTTATCTAGTATAGTAATTTTATTGTCACAAAGGGACGTAAACATATAATATACAGATTCAACGAAAAACTTTTTTATAACAAACACGAAACTGTTATACTTCTTTTGTAAATATTAGCTAGACGTAGAAAAAACTGAAAAAAAAAAAAAACAAAACTTCCTAAACAGCATGAATGTCCTAAATGCATCGGCCATGGTTAACGTTAAATATAAAGCTATCACCATAGAAAAAACTTTTTATATATATTTTTATTTTTTTTATTTTTAGGATTAAAGTAGGTTTTGTCATTCATCGCGACTTAATCAAGAGATCGTTATAGATTCGACCGCCGATTGGTAAACACGTACATCGTGCGTGTAAAACATGTGACTTTAAAACGTTGCAGGTTGCTTCTTTAAATTTTCGATTGTTTCTGTAACTATATTTACGATATATTGCAATATATTTTATATATTAGTATAAACCTCATATTAAAATCCATTTGATTTATGTATAGCACTTTTTTTGATTGAATATTTTATAATGTCAAAATTGGAAGAAGAAAAAAAATTGATGCGCCCTTCGAAGGGATCCCTTATTTCACATAAAAAACCTCGCAGGGTGTTATGGCATTATGGAATATATACAGGATGACCACAAAAATTGCTGCGATTTCAAGATGCTATTAAAATTCGAAATTTTAATTTTTTTAAAACTTTTATTACAACAAATTGAAGACTGAATTTACACATTTTTAAAACCAAAAATAAAATTTTGTTGCATTGCTTGGTTCTTTTGCGAGACGCCAAAAAGTAAAAGACGAGCCTGGTCTGAAAAAAATCACACTTCTGCAATGGGCACCAAATCCAGCTAAAAGAATTTGTTTTTAAATCTCTTTTCATGTTTTTTTTTTTTTTTTTTTTCTTTTCTTTTTTCTTCACCCAACTTACCTTATGGCTTCTCAACGTGAACACCATTTAGAGCTCGGCACAAGTCGAGACGTTCCTCCATGGATGGAGGATGGATGGCGCCCCTGCTCACTGGGCACTGGCTGTCAGACACTTCTTAAACCAGACCTTCCCAAACAGGTTGTTGGGACGCGATGGACCACTGGTATGGGCACCAAGATCTCCTGATCTTACTCCTCCCAATTTCTTTCTTTGGGGCTACGTGAAAAATGTTGTTTTTAAAACACCATTGCGAAACATCAGACAGGACCTCAAACTGCGCATCACAGAAGCGAGCAACTCTGTCACTCCCGAGATGTTGCAGAATGTATGGCGCGATCTAGAGGAGCGTCTCGACTTGTGCCGAGCTCTAAATGGTGCTGACGTTCAGAAGCCATAGCTTAAGTTGTGTGAAGAAAAGCGAAAAAAAAATTAAAAGAGATTTAAAAACAATTTCTTTTAGCTGAATTTGGTGCCCAGAAGTGTGATTTTTCTCGGACCAGGCTCGTTTTTTACTTTTTGGCGTCTCGCAAAAAAAACATAAGCAACGCATTAAAATTGTACTTTTATTAGTTTTGAAAATGTGTAAATTCAGGCTTCAATTTGATGTAAAAAAAATTTAAAAAAATTAAAATTTCTAATTTTTATAGCATCTTGAAATCGTAGCGATTTTTGTGGTCATGGCACCCTGTATATTTTTTTAAGTATCATTATAGAACTTTTATATCAAGATATGTATTTATATTTTATTTTACATTAAATCCAGGGTAAACACTTGAGATCGAGGTGCATTTTATTTCATAATATGGTAGGGTGTGTCAACCCAAGTTGAGTGATAGTTTTTCTACATACTCGCGGTGCTGCTGCGTCGTATATCACGTAATTGCGTGCGTTACGCATGACCAACTAGATGCTGTGCTATAGACGTTTTTCAACAAATGGAGATTTGCAAAAATTGCTTCAGTTTTGTTTGTTTTATTACAGCGCTTCCAAATTTGGCATTTTATGTTAAAAAGAACCAAAGTAAATGAATTAGGCAATCGTTTGTCGATATCGGGCACGTCAAGTTACCTATGAATCGATATCTTGATGGCTGAAATCGGCAATTTTTTTTTTTTGCCCTATCTGTCCCGACAACACCTGCGCAGTACTCGCGCACATCTCACCTGTTTGCACCTCCAAGGCTCGCGATCCACTTAAGATATTGACAAACTATGGCCTAATTCATTTACTTTGGTTCTTTTTAACATAAAATAACAGATTTGGAAGCGCTGTAATAAAAAACAACAAAACGAAAGCAATTTTTGCAAGTCTCCATTTGCTGCAATACGCCTATAGCACGGCATCTACATAGTTGGTCACCTCTGTAATCACCCGTAGGTGACGTCAATTTTTTTTTAATTTTTACGCGATATGACCGTAATGTCATGTCGAATGACCATCACTCACACCCTACCACATATCCTACCATATTATGAAATACAGGGGCGAACTGGGGCTCCACGGCCCTTTGAAGATATCTAAAGAGACGGCCCACACCCACTGGGGGGGGGGGGGGTCTAGGAGCCCCCCAGCATCGCGCCGCAGGTGAAAATTTTAATAAAAGGAGGCGTGGCATGCGAACTTTACAATCATTTTACGTAAGAAAAAAAAATAAATAAATAAATTTAAAAAAAAAAACAGGTCAAGAATAGAAAATTTTCATGTATAAAAATATTATATTTCTTTGTATGAATTTTATTTTGACAAAGTTCATCCAAAGCATGATACTAATATAATAAGCACAAGACGCAAGAGCATGTTATATATTGTAGGATTAGTCATCGCCATAAGATCTTATTATAGTTATATCAATTTCTAAACTATCCATAAAATTCAATAATTATTTCCTTTCCTTTCTTCTTGCTTTTTTTTTTTCGGTTGCTGCGTAGACGGCCCGATGGCCCTCTTTAGCCGCGGCCCTTCGAGATGATCTCGAAATCTCGGACCTCGCAATCCGCCACTGAGAAATAAAATGCACCTCGATTTCAAGCTAACAAGCCAATTATTAAAAATTAAAACTATTATGCACGCTTCATAACGCTAATAAAATAAAATAAAATTTTAACATGCAGTAATATCAAACACACGCGTCTTAACTTATGGCCGCGATGTAAATACCACAAATCTTTTATTTTATTACAATTATTTTACTCATTTTTCTCTCAATCCTTACACTATGAGCAGCGTACCCAGGTCGGATGACTTGATTGTCTCGGTAACTCGGGTCAACCTACTCTACCATATGCTGCAAAAAAAAAAAAAAAAAAAAAAAAAAAAAAAAAAAAAAAAAATCCAGTTGCTTAGCCGGGTTTCTGGGCTTTAGAACGCAGACAGTTTAGCCCACAACCATAATGAAAGCTATTACAGCGTAATTTATTTGCAGATATTTGCCACTCCTTTTAAACTCTTTGAGGGTATAGTTTAAGTATTAAACTATTTCATACCTTCTAAAAAAGACACTGATCTATCTTGGTACCAATTTTTGTAACTCTACATTATTTTACATCTCCTTCACATGAGTTCACATTCACATTTTGCCTTACCACTATAAATTAATACTATAATTTATTTGCAATATATTATCATACCATATTTTTTTAATTAAAAATAATTTCAGAAAAAAATCTAATTCAAAATAATATATGAATGAAACAACATAATACTAATAGTAATGTTAAAAAAGGCAAGAAATAATATCTCCCTTAAAAAAAAAAAAAAAAAAAAAAAAAAAAAAAAAAAAAAAAAACTTCGAAAAATATACTCTTTAGACCTCAAAAATGTAGTTAACTCGAACTTAAACGGTCGAGCTCGGTGGTTTAACTTTTTTCACTGTTGGACGAGTTAAACCTGGTTTAACTTGTTTGCAACTTACCAAGAATAGGCTTAAACCTGGTTTAAACCGAGTTTATTTACAACAATTTAAACCTGGTTTAAGCGGTTTGCAACTTACCGATTTGAAAGTTAAACCAGGTTTAAGCCCAACAATACTTAAACCGAGGTTGAACCAGGTTTAAATGTTTGCAACTTACGGGGGTTATTGTATCAAATAATATTTTTATATATATATATATATATATATATATATATATATATATATATATATATATATATATATATATATATATATATATATATATATATATATTAAATATTTTGTGTCAGTATCAACGGACTAGATATTTACTTCAAAAAGCTTTGATTTAAATACAGCTTTTGTTAAGTGATATTTTAATTGTCTTGAGAAACGTTATTTTTATCTTATACAATACTTGTATTTCGAGGACCATGTCATGACTGGGTGCAATTTACCTTTTTTGACCTCACTAAATATACAATTTTATAATTGACTGAAAATAAGTAGCAACCTATGGCTGCTGCAATCGATGTACTTAATTCCTTTATTTCAAACCTTTAAAAGTTTAATCCCAAAACATTACTTATTACTTA
This sequence comes from Ecdyonurus torrentis, assembly GCA_949318235.1. NCBI lineage: Eukaryota > Metazoa > Arthropoda > Insecta > Ephemeroptera > Heptageniidae > Ecdyonurus > Ecdyonurus torrentis. The sequence continues at coordinate 41,641,510 of OX439130.1, read as the reverse complement.
ACCAAAAATCACGTAAACTTACCTTTATATTATTTCAATACTGCGTAACGTATATAGAATCTCATGATTATATATTATAATATAACACTTCCCTGCGCGTATAAATACCTTTTATTTATTTTTGATACCGTCTTTATATATTGAATACGCTAGACAGTTAACAAAAAAAACCTACTGAACTCTTATTATTAAATCTTGAGTTCGATATACTGCACATAACAAGCTAAATTTGCCATGGAGTGTACAGTACTGTACAGTACATACAGTATGTAATATAAGTGCGGTTGTGTACTAGAGGTATTACCTAAGTCGGTAATAACATTATAATACATTTGTACGAGTGAATGAGTCGAGTTAGTCATATTTGTTATGTTGTTGTTGTGTAGCCACTTTTTTGTTGTTGTGTATATATCAAGTCGCTGGCCTTTATAATACTATATACATTCTCAATATCAAATTACATGCAATTAAAAACTTACTTATCATAGTAATTAAATACCAAAATCAACCTTCAGTACCTCAGTAAAATTGTCTGTAAATATAATGTTGTTTAATTTTATATAATATAAAAACCGCTACAGATTGAGAAAAATAATAATATGGTTTTGTTTTAGTTGTATATAACCATATAATGTGAAGTTGAAAGTTTTGTTGTACGAAGAATTGAGAGCATTTTATGCAGGATGCAAGTATATATATAAAGGTTGAAAATACTTCTTTAAAAAGCATGCGATATTTTATAACATTCCTTCTTGCAATGTATTTTTGATACAAAATAATGTATTTCTTTGGGGGTGGGTACTGAAAACGACATGAAAAGTGGTGAAATTATTAACTTATGTGATAACAACAATATAAAAGCATTAATAATATGTACATACGTACCAAAAAAAAAAAAAAAAAAAAAAAAAAAAAAAAAAAAAAAAAAAATCCCTCAAAAGCCTTATTGCACATTAGTTGTCATTTTCAAATTTCATCAGCATGATCAGTCAAAATCTTACTACCAGTAGTATATTACTCACAGTATTATAAGTCCTATGCAGACAAATTACAATGATGTGCATTTTTAAAAAAATGTATATTTAATAATAATAAAATAATAATCTTTATTAAGGCGCATACAGGGCTATTTCAGCCATATATTACATGAACCTTGGCCATAAATTGAGCTAATAATATTACAATAAAAAGACACACTGAGAACTTTAGAATTATAATTATTCAGTTTTGCCGCGATAGTGTTCAAATTATTGTATTATTTAATTTAAAATTATGCTATTCCCCTTAATCTAACATTTTTCTCCTTTTGAATGTAAATTTAATATATTTTAAAAGTATTATCAACCTTTTTCTTTATATATTATTATGTTTGTTTGATACTCTTTTAACGTGCCATACCAGTCTTACATGTCTTTCAATATATAAACTTATGTTGCTATGCTTATATATATTTTTATACTGTTTGCTGACTGTATATGTACGGAAAATAAAACTTGATTTTTACAAATAAACAAAACACTATAATATATATGAAGCAGACAAATAATCGTCCACCTGATGTTTTTGTTAGACCATTAATGGTTAAGTCATATTTTAAATACTTTTACCTAACTTACGTTTCAAGTATAACAGGTGTATAAAACGTAATAATTTATATGCAATGACTTTGATTTGTTGTTGAGTGATAACTCAGCCAGTTTATTATTATTATTTTTTTATTCAAGACTCTCATTATGTGCATCACAAATGGAGAGCAGACCATTTTTACCACGAGTATACATGTATAGATAAAATAGTCAAGGGGTTTAATTTAGTGAATTAACAATTGATTTTTTTTTTTCTTGGTGCCCATTAATATTTTGGAGAACAATCTTGATGTGTTTAAGATGAAGCACACGAAAAATTTTTTTTTTTACCAATGACAGGTACAGAACATAAATTCTAAATTGCCGTAGGTAAATGTTAACCTGGGACAGGTTAACATTGCATCCTACTAGTTGAATCACAACTTTATTGTATAGTATATATGTTAAACTTGTATTAGATATACTAACTATTTAATAATTATTTACTTATACATAAGGTATATTATTGAAGTTTGTTGTATAGTATATCAATACCTATTCCAGGCTAATTTTACAGGATTTATACACTCTGTCATAGACATAGAAAAAAAAAAAATACTCTTTGCCTTTACGCAGTATGGAGTAAAATTTTATATGAGAAGAGTGTGTTGTGTACAGTCTTTTTACTAAAATATATGGCACTGTTTTTCTCAAATAACAAATTGATTAAAGGCGTAGAACACCTTGGACAAAAAAGTTGCGTAATATCCTAACAAACCTAAAAATCAACGTTGATTTGGCCGGAATCATTGATTTCTAATTTATTTTCCATTCACAAAATGCCGCTGCCGGTCACTGACGTCACAGCTCGCCTGGTCCACGCGCAAGTAAACCGGGGGAGCTGTGACGTCAGTGACCGGCAGCGGCATTTTGTGAATGGAAAATAAATTAGAAATCAATGACTCCGGCCATATCAACGTTGATTTTCAGGTTTGTTAGGATATTACGCAACTTTTTTGTTCAAGGTGTTCTACGCCTTTAACCATCACGTCCTCGATATTGCTAAAAATTGGTGGTAATGTGTCTACTAGTGTCCCAAAAAAGTGCCTCAAAGGAATTTCGAATCCCGTAAAATTTTGAATTTTTATGGGTAAAATTCAAAAAGTGACCCCAGTGACCAAGGGTAAACTCCATCGCCCCCTACTCACAAGTTGAATATCTGAAAATGTCAAAATCAATGTTTCTCCAATAATGTATAACAGATTTGGTGTGCTTAAAATGCAATTGAACCACTAGAAGCAATTTTTGTGTCGTCATAAAATTTGCAAAAATTCCATTAGAAAATGGGCAAATTAGTAGTTACCTCAGATTCCTTGTCTTACAATAAAATATTTGCAAACATATTGCATTCATTGATACTAAATATATATTTTAGAAGCTAAAAAAGTGCTCAAAAAAATTCCCCGAACCACACTCAAATTTTGGCGCCAATAGATATGGGCAAAATTTCAAATGCCAATAACGAAAAACTCTATGGGCAAATTTTAATATATAAGACATCAAAATGAAGATAATTTTATGTTCTTTTATTATATATAAAAATATGTACGCTTTTGGAAAGAATCTTAATTTATTTAATTATTTTTGTACAAAAATCCGTATAGATATAGTAATTATATTTTGCTTTCAACGTTAAAGAAATTAGAAAACGTGTCATATGCAAACATATTTCTACATATTATAAAAGAACATGTTATAAGCGTCATTTTGATAATTTATACCCCATTTTGAGATGACGTCATAAAACTCTATGGTCAAATCTTTTTGTATAAAGTATCAAAATAACGCTTTAACATTATGTTCTTTTATAATATGTAGAAATATATTTGCTTATGACACGTTTTCTAATTGATTTAACGTTTAAAGTAAAATATGATGTACCAAATCTACGGATTTTTGTACAAAAATAATTATATAATGGAATTTATGCAAATTTTATGACGACACAAAAATTGCTTCTAGGGGTTCAATTGCATTTTAAGCACACCAAATCTGTTATACATTATTCGAGAAACATTGATTTTGACATTTTCAGATACTCAACTTGTGAGTAGGGGGCGATGGAGTTTACCCTTGGTCACTGGGGTCATTTTTTGAATTTTACCCATAAAAATTCAAAATTTTACGAATTCCTCTGAGGCACTTTCTTGGCACTATAGGAGACACATTACCACCAATTTTTAGCAAAATCGAGGACGTGATGGTTAATCAATTTGAGAGTTGAGAAAAAGAAGGCCATATAATATAAATAATATAATATATATGTTATAATATTTTACTGTATATTTATATTGGATTTATAGCCATGCAATGCAGTTAGATGGAGATTTCAGTTGACACAACACTGCATTTAAGTATACATGTTATTTCCATAATGTCAATAAAAATCAATTTTAAAGAAAAAGACTGTACCACCATTAGTAGTATAGTATTCCCCCCCGGTGTAGCTTTAAAATAGATACGTTTAGCATCTTTTACTACATCAGAGCTGAAATTATTACTTTATACCTTATAATACTGAGTTTCATTATTATATAAGATCAGTGGTCTCAAGCATCTCTAATTTCGTGTAGTTTTGAAATAAGTGATAGTTTTAACTTTAACATGTATTATGTACATGTATTTACGTTCGTATTAAGCATCGTTTTCGAATTGTATCGTTAATCTATATTAAAACTATATATTACGGAATAGAATGGACACTTGCCATCAATATCTTTTGAGTTTTGAGCCAAATATTAATACCAAAATATAATGTAGTATAAAATTAAAATTGTATAAATATACTGTATTAAAATAATAATATAAATTATTGTTTATTATATAAAAATATTAAAATAAATAAATTTCAAAAATAAAATAATAATAAAAAAATTACAGACATTGCAGGCTTTTATTTATTATAAAATGTTCTGGGGGAAAAAAAAAAAAAAGATGTCACGCAACCCGCACGACAAATATGCTCAAACAGTTGCATATCCTCCCAGGCGCTAAGCCAACCATTTTTTTTTCCTATTACAATAAATTAATTTTTATTGTTGAAACATATATCTATATATTTTTTTCCATTTAAAATAATTGACCTACTTATATAAAAGTAATAAAATTGTCAAGCATAGCAATACTCTGATAGTTGGTTAGCTCACTCATATCACAGCATTATTATTATTATGTTTTTCATATTATCAAGTTAATTATAGACCACACTAGCCTGCCTGCCCACCTGGCATTCTGTTTTTGTAATTGTAGCCACTGATTGTAGCTTTAATAACCCAATAATTCCTTTTCAAAAAAATGCAGAAGTATATATTTATAGTTTCTATAAACATCGTTCTTTCTTTCCTTTTCCTTTTTTTTTTTTATTGCAGTATTTTTTGATGTCGTGTTTCTTTTATTATTATTATTATTAAATTATTTTTATTTCTTTCATTTGTTATTCAAAATATCTAACAATGAGAATAAACATTGCATCTGTTTCGTCTTTTCACTAAAAATTGTCAAGCTTACTTCTGCGGCTTTATCTCGCGTGTTTGTGATAATATAATAATAATAAATAAAAAGTAAATGTAAGAAATTTGATTTTTAGATGCAGAATCTCTTGCAAGGCAGCACTGTATTGAAAGCATTGATTTTTTAATTTAAATATATATATAAAATAAACCACCAAATTTTTTTTTGATGAGGATTGGAATATTAGTGAAAAAGAAATCGGATACCAATGGAAATAAACTAACGAATTGTATTTTTAGCAGGCACCTTCTAAATAGGGTCTGATTTAGAATAATATAATATAACAAGCCCTTTTTTTCTTTCTTTTTTTTCTTTTTCATCCTTTTCTGTATACAGAATAGTGTAGTACACCAAACAGACAGTTCATTAGAAGGATCTGCACTGGAACCATGAGGGATTTGGTTAGAATAATAGAGAACAAAATATAACTGCACATAATGGTCAGAGTGACCACAATGCAATCAGTCTCTGTGATCATATAGAATATGTAGAGAAAATATATATAAGGAATAAAGGAATTAGAGGAGTGGTAAAATATAGAGAGGGGAAGTTTATGGCAAAAGCAATACAACCTGTCTCTGTAGCCTGAGGCAATTTTAATACCTTGCACTCTATATCATAGCAAGTCCAGTTTACTTGCTCTTACTTAAAAAAAAAACTTGATTTTTCTCTCTCTCTTTTTAGTACAAGTGTTAATTTTAAAATATTGTAATATTAAATACATATACATGCAATATTTTGAAATAAAAATATCCCTGAAATAATTATGCTTTGATTTCACCTAAATTTTATGCTATGTCATCTTTGCTATGTCTTTTATATTTATTATGATTTTTTTTTCTTCTTTTTTACCTGTCTCCCCTCCCTCCCTATATGACGCCGGCGGGTTTTCGCTTTATCTTGAAGCTGCTCCCACCTCGGTGAGCCTCTCACGACGCCATCAGCACGTTGCTTTGTGGACCAATGAGAACGCAAGCTTGTCTTCGTGACGCCACAAAACACCGACGAATACACCTGCCTCGCAGCCACACCAAATTATTCTCCTCTCTCTCTCTCATTCTCGCGATCTATCCCTCGACTTCTACGTAACTTCAAAATATCATGTTTTTATTATTTGAACAATGTGAATTTATTTTAATTTTAAAGACATTCCTTCTTCTTCGTATCCATCATATTCTTTTCAATTTTTATTTGATTAAATAAATTTATTTACTTTTTTTTTGTATGAAAAATTTTCTAAGAACTTTTCGTATGTCCAAAAATTTTTTTGTTTACTTTTGTTTTTATGCTTAATTTTTCTTATAAGTTATGATCTCACATTCTGTTTAGGAGAGAGAAAAAGTTTTGCATACAATTTTTGTATTAATATATATTCATTTTTTTTATAGGTGTTATTAATTTGCAACAAAATTATGCATCTAATCATTTTTTTTTTTAAAATCCCAAAGAGTAAAGTTAAGTTATATCATGTTGTAATATTATTTTAGCAATTAAAATATGATTTAACTATCAATTGAAATTAACTGTTTGCACTAAAACCACATTTTTATTTTATAATATACGCAATAAAATTACATTTTTATATTTTTACATTTATTACTAACATTTGTTTTTGCATTGAGGAAGGGGGGGGGGGGGGGGGCAGGACACGTAAATACCAAGCAATATAAATAAAGTAAGTTTTAAATATCAAGCTTAAAATTAAAAGTAAGACTCTTGGTTTGGAAATTTTCCCTGTTCCACCCATCTTAATTTCTTAATTATTATTTTCTTCACGGTAATTGACAATTAAATGTATAACTTTTTACGACAGTTTTACAGTCGTTATATTGAGAGTATGCGTGCCATGACATTGTAAATTATTTCTTTATATTTCTTTAATTTTTAATTTTGTAGTCTCATAGATTGGAATACTCCTATGTATTTATATTCCCTAAATTAAGCAATAAATTAATGTTTATTTCTGATATATTATTAAAAAAAAAAACAAAAAAAAAAAAAAAACGAAATATTTGAATATCATATAATAAGTATATAAAGCAACAATTTGCAAATCTGAAACTGACCACGAATGACAACATACCAAAAACTCATATGTGCATATAAATAAGAAAAGAATAAATTTCTTTTGTAATAACAAAAGAATACTGGAAAAAAGAACTCATATATTATTCTGTAGTTCGCACATACATATTATACTTATACATATTATACTTTAGCATACTATATAGCAGCAACAGAAAATCAACAGAGCGCAGTTATATATTTCTCTGATACCGGCGAAAAAATATCCCCCCAGTTCCCCTTATTTTCCCCACCCCCCGATTGTAAATTGTATTTTTTTTACCTACCTTCCCCTCACGCGATTATTAACAACAGGCTTACCTGTCTACCTTTTGCCTTGGTTTCTGTATTCGAAGCTTTGAAAAATACATAGGCAGGCAGGCAGGCAGACTCGCCCGCCAGGTAAGAGAGCTATAGCAATCCCAGGTGCGTCAAAAACTCAAACTCAACACACGTTTACTAGCTAGCTTCTAGTAAGGAGCAGCTCTCAAAAAATATTTCTCTTCACTCTTATATTAAACAAAACAAAAACAAAAAATAGTGAAAAATTTACACGTGTTATTTTATATAATTTAACTAAAAAGTGATCAATGTGAATGGTGTTATATATATATAATATTTAAAAAACAAACAAAGTACCTTATTAATTTTTAATTATTATTTGTTATCAATTTTTTAATTATAACTTATTTCTTTACATATTTATAGAAAAATTTGAATGGATCAAACGATGCTATAGAAGAAGTAAATGTGCAAGTAAAGAATCAACATTTATTGTTGAATATTAAAGATATAATGGAAGCTGTGAATAATCATACTGGAAATAATATCAACAATAATCAACAACCAACAACAACAGTTAATAATAATTGTTCAACAATGGGTATCAAAAGTGTTACAGACAATCCTTACCTGTGTTTATTATATCCAATTACTGCGGGATTACAAGGACTTAATTTAGGATCAGATGAAGAAGAAATCGTACTTCTAGTTTACATCTTGGTGGATCCAGAAACAAATAAGGTTTGTCAATTGTTAATTTTTTTTATTTGTGCATCTTTTTATATAAAATCATGGATTTTTTTTATAGATATAATGATAAATTTACTGATAACTCGCTTTATATTTTTTCCCCTCACTTCATTGAATATGAACTACTGATAAGGGACCATTCTTGTGATACATATTTTTATATTTCTTTGTTTGCAATTCTGACAGTTTGCCTTTAGCTATTAAGTCTTCAATTTTTTTTCTTTATAACTTATCTGTTCATTTTTTTTATATAGAATTTCTATAAAAGAAAAATAAGGTGGTTCCTCTATTTTGTATTAAAGGATTAAATGTATACAATATTATAATATTTTGCAATTAATTTTGCATTTAAAAAAAGTTAAATTTCGAAGACCATTAATAACTGGAATATTCTAGATTTTATAAATCACGTGTAAGAAAGTTTTTTTTCCTTATGGTCACATTGTATATTTTTTTTACCTGTTGCACACCGTGGTTTTATTTAATGCAAAGAACAGGCATGAAGAAACGTGCTTATGCCGCCATTTTGAGCCATAGTGGTTATTATATGATTTAAAACCCCGCCTCTCTTTGTACGTACTGTACTTACTACAGCTCTTATATTAGCAAAAAAACTGTAATATTATTGCAAATAAATTGCATCTTCAAATAAATACATTATAATATTATGTATTCGGTGATGTATTGAGAATTTGACGTTGTTTACAAAAATTTTAGCCTGTTAAAACGTTCTCTTTATTTATTTGCATAATTCTGTTATTTTTATGACAATTAAGTTCAGTGTTTTACTGAAACTGTTATTACCTATTGTCTCGTATGCACAACTTTCAATATTTATGATTTAACTTGCAGGTTTATTTTGGTTCTTTATGAGAATAGCAACATGGTAACAAATTCATGCGCCTTTTTTATTTTCATTAAATTTTACTTACAAAATCTAAAAATATATTTCTTAAATGTACGATTTTTATTATTATTTTATCTTTAAATTGCATAAAGTCTATAAAATCAAGAATTTCTTGTACACACAAATCGGAGAATATTGTTTTTTTTTCCAGTTATTTTTTTTTTATAAATAATAGAATATAATATTGTCCCCCGTGTGGTAAATTAAGAATAGTATTGTGATGTAGGGGTGTAATATTTTATATGTCAATATAAATTGTTAGCCAGCCACTCACTCGGTCATATATGAGAGATAAGGTGTTATCATTCATTCAGTTTTACATCATATGTACGCTAGCGCGGTGGAGATTAATAATAATATTATATAAATATAGCATTTTTTTTGACGTGATATTACCGGTCTCTCACGTTTTGTTATAATGAACTAACTTCCTCTCTCTCTCTCTCTCTTTGAATCAAATGTGTGAACTGCACCATTGTTTCCTTCATTGTTGTACTGAGTTAACTCTCAAAGTCATTTCAAGGGTTGCTATGTATCATATAACTGCAATTTTCTTGCTCCGATTTATTAGCTATATTGAAATTCATTTTATTTCGTTAATAATGATGATCAATATAATTTTCTTATTGAAAATTATTATTATATATTTTGTTATATATATATATATATATATTATATATTATATAAAATATATTATATATATTTATATATTATATAAAATATATTATATATATTTATATGTTTCATTAAATATATTTCATCTCACTATCTATGGTATAATCTTGAAAATTACACCTTTAATCACTCTAATTTTTTTCTACTTGTAAATCGTCTTCCATTTAAAAACCAATTAAAAAAAGGTTATCTGCTTCTATTTTTTAATGTTATTTTGACTGTATAAGTTGACTTCAAAGCTGAAATGATGAGAAAATCAATTTGAAATTATAAAATTTGCAATGACAGATTTTATTCAATTAAAAAAAAAAAAAACGAGAAAACTTGATTTGACAGACAAACCTGAAACCTGTCCTGCTGGGTATATTAGCCGCACTTCTATTTCGAATCATCAGATTCTGGACTGGCTGGTCATTTGCCTTTCAAAGTTCTCTAAAAATAAAGCAGATTTTCTTTTTGCATGAAAGAAACTTAATATTCAAATAAACTTTTTATCTTGATTTCTCTTAATATTTCATGTTCGCCAAGCTTGTGAATTAATTACAATTTTTACATAATTTTGGCATAAGAAATATATTTATATATTTTTTGTATATAAGACCTTGAATACATCCCTCTATCATGCATTATATACAAACTGATTTTTTTTTAATTGCCAAAAAATAGCAATAAATTTATAAGTTATTGCTACATAAAATAATCTTTGATTTTTTTAAGATAATAAAGCATTTATTTTTTAACATGAGTTAAATTTTTAGGTAGTTGAGTAGGGAATAAGGTTGAAAATAACTACCCCCCCCCCCCCATGCCCATCATAAAAAACATTTTTTTAAAGGGGAAATTTTCAATAGACGACGCTCTTTTTGCAGATAAGAAAGAGACGCCATGGTAATGCAGGGGGTACTTTACCCTCGTCTTACCTATTTACCTGGGCAGTTAGTTGTATTGGGGGAGTAAGAGGGACGGTACAGGTATTTCTTGGAAAAAAAATAAGGGCGGGAATACCTTGCTTGCTTTATTTGGAAGATTGTAAATAGGATTTATTATTCAGTCTACTTTTTTTGTTGCAAACGTACAAAAACGTACGTATAAGAAAATTCTATGGTCTTGTATTGGGGATATTATATTACACCTGTTGATTTACAGGAGATTTCACGTAAAAATATGTTAGCCCCATTCACTTTATGATATAAAAAATACCCACCCTTATAACCTCTTTTTTCTCCCCTACCTTGCTTATTGTTATTATTATTATAAATTTTTTCTCGCCCCTCTTTCCCCCAGTGGGGAGGGAAAAAAAAATTCATAATATAATGCGGGAATGGTGGGAAAAACAAGCGGGCAAAAGCCTGCCCTTGATGGAATTGCTGCAACTATAGAACCTTATTGCTTTTCTCACTATGCTATGTTATAAGAATTTGAACCTTATAAACAATGGGGTTTCTTCGTCAAGTATAGCGGGTCGCATGAGAATCCTCCTCGTGTCTGTATGTAACAACGAAAGGAAGTAAGACTCGTCGTCTGTTGTATAATATACATTTTAATTTACGTAATTTAAATCGCACACTCTGTGAAGAAGTTACTCTGCATGAATGTAAAGTAATCATGCTATTATTTTTTTATAATTATATTAGCAGCTATAGAGTTAATTAGTAATAAAAACCAACATTGTAATGTCAAGTTTTGTCATATTTTTATTATTATTTTTTGATAAAAATATGAAATTTTTGCAAGTTACATGTATGTAGCGAATGACAGAGTATAAAGACGTGATATAGATATAGAAATTTGGACCATGTGTACAACTCGAGCACAGCTATAAATGGCGTTGAACAATAAGCGGACCACGCCCATTATCCATGACGACTTTTGTCGTTTTCTCTCTCTCTCTCTCGCCAAACATCTCTGCCCTCAGCTTCCCATGGACCACTCCCTTCTTACTTTTTTTTCCAACTTCAACTTTGTATCAAACTTAAAATCCTATTTACCTTACAAGACAGGTGTCAATAAACTTTTAATCGTAACCTTTTTTTATTACAAAATAAGGTCGAATTTTTAAACAGTCAAAACTAGCATGATGTCACGAGATTTATTTTAAGTAAAAAAATATATAAATATATTAATTAGCAATTATAAAAGAAAAAAACAACTTGCACTGTCTTTAATATTATCATAGTTTGTAGTTGTTGTATTTCTAATTTTATTTCGTGCTACAACACATAACAAAAAGAAAACAAAAACATTTCGCTTCTCATGTATTAATATTCATTCATTTTTTTCCCCCATCAACTCAAGTGGTCAGATTTATTAATTAGAATCACTATAATTATTTAAAATAATTGTTGCGTGAATAAATGTAGGGGGATTTTGAATCAGATAGAGCTTTCCTAATATGCATACTAGACAGTAAAACCTACTATCGTAATGTTTTTAGACATTTTATGTTGCCATGCAAAATTTGCATAATTAATGTTTCTAAAAAAAAAATGTGACCCGTAGTTTTTTTTTCTCTCTTTACTTTTTAAGGTTTGTGTTAATGAGGAATGAGCTTTAATAAATGATAAGACTTAGAGTGTCCTGGTGTGGGTAAAAGTTTTCGTAAATGTACAAATCAACGGGGGAGGAAACCTCGAAAAAAAAAAAAAAAAACATTATAAGCTAAAAAAATAGGAGATAATACATTCTGATAAGGAAAAAAAATAGTAAGCTTTTTGTAAAGTGAATTATATAAAATATTTAGTAGTTTATGAAATTTAATTGAAAAAAATCTATGATATTTTTTAGATTATAGACTAAGTTTGAATTGAATTTTCTATTTGAAATAATTGCCTTCATACTTTATCTTTATACACATTTGAAACCTGATTTCAAGTTAGAAACAGAGAGACGGAGAGAGAAGGATGAAAATAATGAGAGAAGCTATATAATATAACAAAGATTTTAAAAAAGGGGATAAAAAATAGAAAAGATAAAATGTGGAAGTAAATTTGTTTGGGAGTCAATTAGATATTTTAAGTCTACTTTTACGATCCTGGTTAACAATAAAAGATCTTTCAGTCTCACTTCTTTCTGACCATCATATCGTATAAATAAAAGATATTGAATTGAGGATTAACATGATGGTGAAGTGTGATGTACAGAGGTAAGCAAGCACTTAGCCAGATGCACGGTACTTTAAACAGGTATATAAAAAATACACGTGCATGCATTTCAATCCCTCGCACCTGTGCTCTCTCTCTCAATAAAAAGTCACCACTGTCACTGACACTGCTATAAAGTATATTTTAAAAATGATAAAATGACACCTTACTCCTGTGCTTTCATCACAAAATGCGTGTAACAGTAATAGAGGTGGTTATAAATAAAATGACCATTTATTGCGTGAGTTAAATAATGCTTTAATCCGTTTGAAATAATGAATGCAATTAGTAAAACAAATTCAAGGATTTTATAATTTTCATTATTTTTTGAAATACATTTTAATAAAATTATATAAATCAGTAAAATTTTCTATATAATTAAATACAAATGTTCATAATTAAGGATCAAATTATTACCTTTTTTTTATGAAAGTAATACTTCATAATATAATATATTTTAGAAACTTTTTATTTTATTACTGATCGACCACCTTGCTATGGCTTGATATAGCCTGTGTGCAAAGTCTAAACATTATTTCCGATCGTATATAGTATACCCTTTATCACATACATTTAACTATTTTGAATAATGAAAATATAATTCCCTTGTGTATGCATTTATAATATCCTGCCATGTGTTTTTTTGTTTCTTAACAAGTTATTGTTCGATTTATTTCGTGAGAGAAAAGTGTCGTTGACATTGCGCTATCAAATTTAACTTTTGTTCTTTAAGGGTTGAGGCTTTTAACCTATAAGTTTCCAACACTACCGCGTATACTTAAAAAAAACGACGGCTTATGTATTTATAATTATATACGTTGACCTCGGTATATATTAGTTTTCAATACTTAAAATTCGCTGTGACTGTTTTTTCTTTATACTTTGTAGCTGTACTTGTAGCTGCATTTCAAAAAAAAGTGTATATAGATTTTCAATCTCCGGGCTCTTTTTTTGTATAATATTTGCATAATAATGTGAGTATATTTTTTTTTCTTTATGAAATTTTGTGATTTTATAAATATTTAAATGTGGGAGGATTGTCGTCTTAGTCTATAGATAAGATTTATTTTCGTGGATACAGCAGCCATAGCGACGATTTTTTTTTTAAATTTACTGTATATTGTCAGAAGTATAGAAATATAGGCATGCAGTTTATATAGCAACAGCGATCGCTCAATTATAAAGTTAGCTATATATTAGCAAGTTTCAAAGTTATAATACATCAGGCATGCGAAATTTAATTCTATAGAGTTTCTGGGGCAGTATTCTTGTTAAAGAAAATAAAATGTAAAATTAGAGGGATAAAACATGGAAATTTGGATACTGATGAAATAGATAAGGATTGACTTGGTGGTTCTAAATCAAAATTGCACGATGAGACCAATATGAAAGAATCGAAGACGTGAATCCGAATTATACTCTGTAAGTTTGTTATATGTTGCGATTGCCATAGTAACCGAGTATTCTATGTTGCTATCTCTATAATTCTATCTTGGTGATTCATAGTATAGACCAAGGGTCTTATCTATCAAATTGTAATTTGTTGAACATATAATGTGCAGCCTCCCCCTCTCAATTGATGAAGATTTCTTGAGATATTACCTCGCTACCTGTAATAAGGCTTCTTTTTGTTTTACTATATTATATAATAATAAATGTAATTATTTTTTATATCGTTGAAAAAAATACTCGAGCCAGAAAGTATTTTATATCATATAAGTCACGTGTGAATAATTTTTGTTTCACGGTGGATTCATGTAATTATCAATGAGCTTGCTGGTTTTGCGGCCTTGCAATCGTATAATAACTACAAGAATATATAAAAGCTTATATAGTAGTATTATTTAATGTATTATGTAAAAAAAAATATATATATATAAAAATATAATGGCTATGAAAAGATAATGAAACGAATATTCATTGTAGCAAATCACGCTAGAAGGAAAGTGAAACAAAAAAGGAGGGGGGTGGTTTATAAAGAACTTTTTTTTATTATTGTTTTAATCGAATTCTTGATTTACACAGCAAATTTAGTGTTTCCGGATATTATTCATATGATATTATTGAAATTCACTCAATACTTTGTTTATTTTGTATTATATGAATAAGAAGATGTTACATCTTGATTTTGCGTGTTTTGTTTAAGAGAGAGTATACGGAAGTTTTATTTTTATATTTTAAAAGTATTCCAAATTACATACGTTTAAAAACAATTATATATTGGTTTACTGCACGGATACATTACGAGCGTGCATGCTGACTTTTATGTTTTGCAATATTAAGTTTCTAATTTCTGTTTGTAAATTACAATTTGTTTGTTAGTTTACAATATTTCCATCAGTATTCACTCGCAGTAAAATATAATGTCCAGTAATGAAGGAATACTTATTATCAAAGAGGTCGTGAATTTTTCGTCATTGTAAAATTTGTAATATTTGTGTAATATTTCTTTATCGAGTTTCGTATTTTGCACAATTAACGTGTTGACATTTATTTGATATGACGTGAATTCCATTGACCTGACAAAAGAGTGGTAGAGGGAGAACTTATCAAATATATACATAAAACAAATTTAAATTGTTGAACTGAGAGAAAAAATGCAAACAAATTTCATTAAAGAAACCAATAAATATACACCTTTATTAAAAAAAACAAGATATATTTTTGAAAGTGCGAGGTTTAGAGTGTTTAGACCTGTCTACATGTCTGGCCCACTCTTACACCTAATCCCTATAAAACAGTCAATATATAATTAAAAAATAATAATAATAAATTCAATTGAGTTATTGGCCTTTTTTCACTTCATATTACTAATTTGTTGTATAATTAACGATGCTAATATTAAGTATTTGTTTATGTTTTTTTTAGGTGGTGAACATTCAACAGTATTTGGTGAAGCCGCGCACGGCAGACATCAACGAGAACATTCTAAGTGAGCAATGTCTTGCAGAGAGCACCCTTACAGAAGACCTCGTCAAGGCGGCCAGACCTCTCGAAATCGCACTCGAAGAGGTAAGACACTTATTACTGACGGGCTGACGGCAGTCATTAAGCTAAGACAAATTCAAATTAGGATACATTGATAATATAATTTCTACACTACAGAAGTGTAGGTTACCTATGTGGTACCATAGTACACTGGTCGTACTCATTTTCAAGTATGTGCTTTTTCAGTAAGCTCTTTGTATAGTGTTCACTGATGTAGATGGCATGCAAACTATGCAAAGTAATTACGATTTGAAAATTGAATATTTACATCTTTACGTGGGGTAACTTTAGACCAGGTGTGTAACTTTGGACCATTTTTTTAATTGCTGTAACTCTAAAACTCTTTCAGTTTGATTGATAATATACCAATATTGCTGGAAAGCCTATAGATAGCTGAGTTTATAAATTTGCAAATAATTGTCTGAAAAAATTTCAGAGTTAATTTACTGATTTAAAACGATAAGTTTTATCCTAATAACTATATGATCAGATCAGCTATAATTGATAAAAAAAAATATAAGTCCTTAAACGTCCTCCGTATTACAGATCGTATAATATGTATAATGTAATTATTGTGTAATAAGGAAAATGATTAACATCGAAGGGCAGGGAGGCGTATTTCCCATCACTTTTCTTCAATCATAGTAATTTCTGATACATCCGCTTTCCATTTTTTTTCTATAAGAAATGAAGTAGTAAAATTCACCAACATTACATTGTATAGTGTACTATCAAACAAAGCTATTATTAGGTCTTTACTGGCTTCAAATGCGTAATTTATTGGTCATAATTCACGGAGAATACATTGTTGCTTGAAAAAAAAAAAAAAAAAAAAAATACCATATACATTTTTAAGTATAAATCTCATTGCATTTTTTTTTCTTTTTACTTCTCTTTATACATTTGTACTTTTTTGCAGTACATACCCTGTTATTACTTTGTGTTAAAGGTTATGGCTTCCCGCTTGTTTAAACTTGGGTTTGTGGCATTTTAAAAGTTAAATTTGGGGTCTATAGTCAAGTAGAGGTATTTTTGCAATAAAAATCTTCATACAAATAAATAACTGTATAGGGTCGACCTTTTTATAGAAAGGAAGGTAGCACAAAAGACTTTTTTTCTTTTTTAAATACAAGTGCATGGAGAAAAAAAAAAACGGCAATTTCATTTTAAGATTTAAATAATATTGATGGTTGTATTGTTATTTATAGATTGTAAAACAAATAATTAAACTTTCTATTCTATATATACTTTGAAGTGGATGTTATAAAACTTGAAAGAAGAAAAAGAAATATACAAAGTTATAACTGCAAGCTCATTTGCATTACATTGTATAAATTAATCAATAATTTAATATAAAATGCATAAAATAATAAAAATATATATTTTTATATATCTAAGGAAAAAAAATCAAGTTTTAAAGAACCGGTTTTTGGATAGTTATTCGGGAACCTCCTTCGTTTTTTAAATATCTTGGAGATTTTTTTTTTTATTTTTTTTTATGAAGAGAAAAAAAATGTATTACAAAGTAAAAAAATAATAATAATAATAGTTACGTTAACATGTAAATATACATGAATATATTGAAGTATTAGCAACGCGCTGCAAACATTTTTATATTATATTATATAGTTAATACAAAACTGAATTACAATAATATTTCATAACCATTTTTATAAAACATTTCTTTCTTCTTAAAAATAACACTTGAAAATTTTTGAATTGAATTTAGTAAAAGACTGAACCAATTAGTATCTATAACCAGAGTTGAATTTGAATTGTCTATAAATATTGTCTTTGTACTATGAAATAAATACTCAAATAAATTTATTGACCAAAGATTACAACGTATACATATCGATTGTAATTGTATTGTATTCCTTTAAGGAATAGACCAGAGAAAAACATAAGCATTTATATCACAAAACACGTGATGGGACTTACATAAATAACTTTAGTTTGTCTCAAAACCCAACTGTAGCTCCGTAACAGTGTTCAGAAATTTTGATTTATGCAACCCGCACAACTTTTTATACTAATTTTTGCATGTTTCTGACGTCAGAAACATAAATAGTCACTCAAATTGCATACTTTGCAGTATTTTCACGTTCTCTCGTATGGTGCTACATTAACAATCTGGTAAAAATTGTCAACAGTTTTGAATATCCCATTTTGTGTCTATTCATAATATTCATTAAAAAGCATATGTTAAAAAGCACAATAAGCTGTTTTATGTGGGCTATGGCAATCCTACAAAAAACAGTACCAAATTTTATATATTATGCATTTAATACAATTTCTTCTCTTATACTCTCTGAGGATATCACTCACGTAATGATTTGTGCCTTTATTTGGGTGGTGAATGCAATTATTTATGCGATTCTTGTATAACTTGGGTACTCATAATCTAATGTAAGTGTTTAATGATCAACATGTACTTATACCAACTGGTATTTTGATCAATAAAGAAACTTTTTGTTAAAGCTCTTGTCAACTTACCGTTTTTATCATTTAGAATACTAGATTGATACCTTATTATCCATGATTTAGACACCAACACCAATTTTCATTTTGATGGTTATTTCACGCATCTGACGTCACAATTTACCGCCGCCAAACACAGTCACCGCTCTGGTCACGTGATAAATTTAAGCCCCTCCCTCAAGTTTTTTTTACCCCTATCACGGCCCCATCGGTACATTGTGACGTCAGATGCGTGAAATAACCGTTAAAATGATAATAAATAAACAATAAATGCAAAATCAACGTGTTGGTGTCTAAATTATGGATAATAAGGTATGGTAATTATCAATCTACTATTCTAAATGATAAAAAATAACTAAGTTGACAAGGGCTTTAAAGTCGTTTAAAAAAAATCAATAACGAATATTATAACGCTTTATCATAAAAAACGCAAAAAAAATTAAAATTTTTATTAATAAATTATTAAAACAATTTATTTACGATGCGTATATAATTATGTAAAATACACTTGCATTAGATATTAAGTTTTTTTAACAGTGCAAGAATAAGAAGGCCGCGTGTATAACATACATAATATACATTTATTATATATATTTTTTTATCTCGGTGACAAGTCGCAAGTAACTATCACCTGCTTTGTTATTATTATTACATGTGAAATAAAGCCTGCTATATAATATGTGCGGGTAAAATGCGCAGACTACCGTACAATTGTATTATTGTTAACTCACAAATCACAGTGACACCTAACTCTTACTTACTCGTTACATACTTTCTTGACTGTAACAACTTTACGTCTTATTTACCTGTATTTTATGTGACGTCACACATGATGGTGATGTAATTTGAAAATCTATAAGTATTATAACAAAATTAGTGATTACTATCAATATGTTTTAAGGGCATTTTATATAATATAATAATATATGAATTTTCATTAAAGTTATTACTTTATTCGATCTAATTTTTTAATTATATTAAACAAGGTTTATTATACAACTATGTTGTAACCTGTTTATGACATTTTATTTAAAAATGTTTATAGTTATTGAAGCAGAAAATATCTTAATTACTTTTGTTATTACAAAAATTGCCCTCATGGTATAGAGTTATTATAGTGAATCAACTATATCGAGCAAATTTTCTTGTTGTAAATATGAGCTGAGGCCGATTCCATGTCAAAAAGAGACATCTTTGCTACTTTAAGTGTAAATTTTTATTATTTCATTATATTTGCAAAGAAACACTATTCGCAAGAAGCTAAATTAGCAAATATTGTATTTTTAGTTACCCATTTTTTTTGTAAACGCAAAGAAATATCACGTTTTAATTTAATGTACAATTAAAAATTTACAATTAAATTAAGGCATTAAAATAGTACATTGAGTAACCACATTTTATAATAAAAATTGTATGCAAGTAATTTTTATTTTACCATTATAAAAATATAATGTATATATACGTTTTTTTTTTTCTTCAGGAAAGGAAATTGGTGTTTTAAAAAAAAATATAATATAAAAAATAGAAAGAACCGGTCCAACGAGATATGATATAAAATATAATGTATAGCTGCGGGAGAGAGAGAGAGAGAGGGAGAAAAATGTTTCAAAGTAATATATTTTTTTTATACTTCTTAGTTCTTAGACGTAACAAAACATTGTGAATATGTACATACGTAAATTTTACTTGATTATTATTACTATACAACAAGTATGTATATAAAATAATGAGTATAAGACTTTTGAAAAAAAAAAAACAAAAAAAAAGGTACAAAATATTGGCCCACATTTATACAGCATAGTGAGCCAATGACCCTTTCTAAAATTGCTTTTTTTTTTCTTGTGGAGAGATATTAACGCACGTGCCTTTACTGAGTGAGCACCCTGAGTGTGTTTACACCCTCATGTCCGTTAAATATATATATTTTTTTCTGATAAGTATTATCACTATATTTATTTACTTTTTCCTTTTTTAATGTGGCACTAAATTATATCATCAAGCTAAAATTGTTTGTCATGTATTATTGCTTTTTGTTCGCCTTCGCACATTATATTATGCTTCATTTTAATGTTTAAGGCACACCACATAAACTTCGTACAATCCAAAACATGTCTAATGTTTGCAATTTACAATATCTCTTTTAAGTGAATATTATTGCAAAGCCACGACTGTAGAAAAAAAAATAATTTGCAAACCCGGCGTCTTCTTTTCTTGAAAGTAATAAACATTACATACGATAGGTTTAGCTTTCAGGTGTTTTATTTCATATATAAAGTTTTATTATTATTATTACTTTTTAGCTTGTTTATAAGATATAGATATGTTTAATTTTTATTTGTATATTATGCCATATTGGCTGTATTAAAATTATTGTATTTTATATTTAAAATGATTGTTCAATTTTACTTAAATCAGTATATAGAGTATTATAAATTTGTTTATTTGATACAATTGAAATTACGCTATATAAATAAAAATGCGTTAAACTCCTCGCCAAATGTAGTTTTTTTTATGTAATTACGTGAGAGATTAATAATTCATTTAATTAATTAAGATTTAATATTCATGTTATTTTACATGAATTACTTTTTAATTGACTTATTGTTAGTTGAATCTAATGAAGTAGAGACTATAATAATAAAACAATGCTCCATATTTTGTAATTCAAATTTCTTTCAAATTGAATTGAATTATTTAAAAAATTACATTTCCACAATCGATCAGAAAACACAAGCAATTATTATTTTTTTAATACTTTAAATCATATAAGAATTATATCTATACATTATTTCTTCTCCTATTTCATAAGCATTGCCGTGCGCGATATAAAAAGCCAAAGTGATATTACAAAATCATATCCCGCACCATAATGTGTTTGATATGACACGACCTCATCCTCTTGTTATGTTGATAATTATTTGAAACTCCAGTCATGTTTCATCGTTTCACACCTCAAAGTCGGGGAGAGAGAGAGAGAGAGAATGCAAACCACGCCAACTTCAGGCTATATGCTAAGTAATGTATTGTGTGGATAATATACATCCATGATATATATGTATATGTGCACCGATGCATAATGTAAATGTTTGATATAGCCAACAAGAGTCATAAATATCCCTTAGATTCATACTTCTTCAATAACATTTTTATAATAGAACTTGTTTCTATATAATCAAGGGCAATAATCTTTTATACGTATAAACTATCAATAATAATAAAATATTTATATCAAGAGTTCTATGACTGAAAAAAAGGATTTTTTTAACTTTAAATTTATGAAATATAAATTATATTAAAAAAAAAAAAAAAAACGTAAAAGTAATCGTATAAGTGTACTTGTTCTATAATTATACTTACCAAGAATAGTTTAAATTATTCAATATTATAATTTTCTATTAAAAAAATAATAATTAATTATTATTATCACCATCTTATGGCATTTTAATTAGCTTTATTTATCAATGGTATAAGTGTTCTCCACGTAATAATAAATTTTAATTTAAATATCATGAATGATGTCATTTATAAGTAGCGGTCATTTTTATTCTTTATTATAAATATAGTAGATGACATTTTATATTGTTGCAAGAAAAAAAAGTCGTAATATTGCGTCATTATTTTATGCATATATTATTAATTTTACTACGGCGTCTTTATATAGTAAAAAATTGTAACTTTTTATTCTTAACATGGTCACGTGTACTTATTATAATATAACCCTATACATGTACTATGTACTTTACTGTATGTATGTATGTATGTATGTATGTATGTATGTATGTATGTATGTATGTATATATATATATATATATATATATATATATATATATATATATATACTGCACAAAAAGTGCATTGAAACCTGCTTGCAGGAAATATTATCATAATATTTTTATAGTGTGTAGGTAAAAGTGGGCGAAACTTAAATATACATAATATATATATATATAATATATAAATATTATATATATATATATATATATATATATATATATATATATATATATATATATATATATATATATATATATATTATACATACAATACATACATATTATAAATATAATATATTGTTGCAAAGAAGAAGGTAAAAAAAAAAAAAAAAAAAAAAAATCGACCTTCACTTGTTGTACTGCAAGGATTTTCCTTACTGGTTTCTTTCTTTATAATCTTTTAATATTTTTTATGATGTATTTAAGTGCATTTTATTATGCACTTCTTGTATAGGTTATATTATGTATAAGTTGCATCTCTAGTTTTAATCTTTGGCAGTACTTATAGAAGGTTTTTTCATGCATTCACATTAGTTATACACATCATATATTGTGGCAACCTACATTCATAAAGTAATTATAAATTCTTTACGATAAAAATGTTGGATTTTTTTTTTCTTTTCTCTCAACATATTATTATATTGCTTTTCGTGTACTTTTTATGATACTTCAATATAAATATTATGAAAAATTTTCTTCCCTCATATTTAACAATAAAATTAAACATAATGTATGTGAAAAATAATATTTTATATATTTATTGCACTTACATAATTTTAATATAAAATTTATAATATGCGTGTACGATTACATTTTCTACATATTTTTAGATTGATGAACTTCTTTTTATGATTAAATTTTTTTATCAAATTAATAAAGTGCGTATTTAATAAATTACCTTTTTACCCTTTTATTTATGATTAATATTAACATTGTTTTATTTTATTCAAACGTAACAAAAAAAAAAAAAAAAAAAAAAGCAGAAGATATTTCACTTTTAGGATGACAGCATTTTTCCTGAAAGTAGGCGTGCCTCAGTTAACCTTTCTCTATGTTAGTCTATTTTATTTTCTAAAATAAATATTATAAATAATTAAATTCGTCATCTTAACTTATTATATCTTGTGATAGGTCAAGGCTATGTAACTAATAACAGACGTTACAAAAATGTTTTTATATATACTAAGTATATAAAACACAATAAAAAGTTTTTTATGTGATTTTTTAAATAAAAATACAACACAAAATTTGAACAATAGAAATGAAAAATAGAATGAATAAAAGCAAGTTTTTTTAAGAGAGGGTTTTAAAAATATTTTAGTGCAAAAAGGTAATGAAAATTCCAATTTTTACGCAACATTTTTTTTTAATTCAACTATACTGTATATGAGCGTATCGGGATACTGCATAATCATAAACTGCTGGCATAATACGTAAAGAAATGGATCGGTTACTTTATAAAAGTCATGCGTTATTGACATAGTGTTATTTTTAGTGCTTTTTTTAATGTTTTTATTTTTATTGTTATTGTTATTTTTTTAATTTTTGAATCGTGCTTCAATTTTTTTATAGTGCAATGTGCACTAATTTACAGAAACATTAAAAGCAATGTATATTTTTTTAGTCTGAATGGAGGAAAGTTAGTTTTTATATAAATATTTTTTTTAATTGACATTCGACATACAAAAAAAAAAAAAAAAAAAAAAAAAAAATCGTGCAGCCCAAAATATTCAACGTCAAAATACAACAATACTTAATATTAACAATAAAATTGAAACGCTTGATTAATCTTATATATACCCCACCAGCATAATATAAAGGGGGAAAAAAAGTTCGTATATATGCGAGTTGAAATATGATTATAATAATAATGTGTGCAATTAATCTTTTTTGTACGAAGTAGTCGTAATGTAAAACAAGTTTGCAACATTTTTTTTCTTCTTTTCTCTCTCCGCGAACAAAGTTTCACCTTCGAAGATTTTAAGTTATAGTCCACGTTCTAAACGTAATTTTTAACTCCCCTTTTTTTCCTTATTAGAGTAGTACGTTAAAATAATAATTTTTCACTAGTACATTTATTTTTGTTTAGATTAATGCATTATATAAGTAGGTGTTCCATAAAGTAAAGGTTAATAATCTATTTTTATATATATTTAATTATTATATATATATACGTTATCTTATTGTAATTATCTTTAAATTAATAATATATTTGATTTATTTCAAATACAAATAAGTATTAATTAAAAATAATAATAAAGAAATGATAAGAATACAAATATTAATTAAACTTATGTAATATATTATTGTATTTTTTTATTATTATGATATCGTGAATCTATTATTATATTACTCTATGAGAATACTTATGGGTTTATAACGACCTATATAATATAGGAGGAGGTAAGGTTGCATTATAGTGCACTTGCAGCTGCATAATGTATCTATAAGACGGTTTAGTTTTTTGTAGTTTGCATGTGGTATGTGTTTGACAGGTTAGTTGATGCCAGCAGCAGTATTATGTATAATAGTAACTCCTATGTAATGACCCTGGCACAGTCTGGGGTCGTTCGCCGCAATGCATGCATGTTCTCCGTATAGTACCACCGCGGTCTCTATCTCTATCTCTCTCATATGTATTATGTATGTTCTCTTCACGGTGTGCTCTCATGCATTTAATTTTTTTTTTTGCCACGCTATTCTGTAACATGCTGCCAAAAAAAAAAGAAAGAAATAATATATAATGGGGAAGAAAAAAAAAAAAAAAAAAAAACGAGCGTGATTCGTGACAACTCCCCGTGACAATGACAAGATTATGTGTTATTGAGAGTCCATATTTTTTATTACTATTATTTTTTGTTAAAGTTCCTATATGTAATAGTCTCATTATGTTATATTCAGATGCTTTCAAATCTTTGTTTTTTATTTTTTAGTCAATGTTCTGATGTGCACTATTATATGCAATAAGTATATTTTAGGAATAGAAATATCATAATGCAAAGTTCTTCTTCTGTCATATATGGTGCGCTATAGAATTTATTATAATATAGGAAACATAATGGAATTCAGCTATTTTGGTATCAAATAACTTACCGGCAATAAATAGTTTTCAATAATTTATATAAAGACAAAAAAACTTCGTTTAAATTTGATAAATCATTGGTTTAACAAAAGACTTTGTTTGGATCATAACTCAAATTAAAAGACTCGCACGATATCATGATTTCACGACTGACAGGTGCGTGCGATTTCAAGATCCACAATCATAAATTATGCTTTGATTTTTTGACATCGTCAGCTGTTGGAACCTCATACCTTTTCATTGCATTCGCGTTATCGCAACATTGTTTTAAGCATTTTATATATATATATATATATATATATATATATATATATATATATATATATATATATATATATATATATATATATATATATATATATATATACTTGAGAACAATAGAAGTTTTAGTGATTTTTTTTTCTCCCAGGAATTCAGAGCCGTAAGGTAAATTTTAAGCAAAATTAACCAATACAATACTGTATCATATTGATTATAAATAAAAACAACAGATTTGATTTTTTTGTTTGTATTATAGTTATATAACATTTTTCTTTTTGCACAAATTACTAAATTTAAGAGAGCATGAAATACCCACACATGTGTGTATTTTTAATCGTCATTCATACGGGACATTTCAAGGTAAAAACACTAAAAAAAAAAAGATGCATTATTTCATCATATGTATGATTAAATTGTGGTTTTTAATAAAATAATAATGATTGTTGCATAACGCCTGATTTGTATTAACAGACGTATATGGTTGCGTTATATTATTATGTTTAAAATGGGAGTCATGCACGGTGACTGTTTTTTATTTCATTAATTCTGAAACTCACTAAGAGACATCTTCACATATATATAAGTATAAGTGTTGTTTGTTACACAAGCGAAAACAATAATAATAATAATAATATAATGGTCATGATATGAAAATTAATTCAAGGAAAAGAAGAGTATAGTAGAAAGATAAAAAAAAAAAACTGATGTTATAAACGAATTACATACTGCGTTAAAAAAATAAAATAACATTAATAAAATGCAAGTGAATTTGGCATTAGTCCAAAGAAGAATTGTTTTATTTTTGTAAGATTATAAATCTAATACATTGTTTTAATTTTTATATTATTTCAGAGAAGTATTTATTCATTAATCATTACATTAATGTTTTATAATATAGTTTAAATATATGTACTGTATTGTTCATGATAAATTCATGGGTGAATCAGCTTGCTTAAAAAACAAATTACTTTTATATGACCACTACATTAATATATTCTGATATATAATGACATAAGGCATGATCTAACTAGAAAACAATAACTACTATAAACGCATTAAAAAAAAATGCAGGTATTTGAAATACAGCAATGCTAGATGCATAAATAGTAAAGTAGGTAGCCTCCACATATTTATTTTCTCAGAACAGAGTGCATTTTTTTTTTTTTTTTTTTGTACATGTATTATGTGGTTATATGTGTATATGAGAGGGGCGTATATAGTGTACAGTATAATTGAGCCGACAAAAGTCCTTCGAGTTATTATATATTTATATATAAATAATAATAATAAAATGATCAGAAATACGTACAAAAAAAAAAAAAAGATGCATCGTCATTTTTAACTTTTACGTAATATGTCTGCAAGATTACTGCATACAGAGTGAATTGCATAATCACAGCTACTAACCACTTTTTTACACATATATATGTTATTATATTCCGTTCATGATGACAATTTAAAAGTCAACACACAAGGCGTTTCTAATGTTGTAAAAAAAAAAACTGACTATATACATAAATAAATATATACATATCTCAAATATTATAATAAATGCAAATGTTATGTCAGCATGGAAAAATAATCAATGTAATATTTTTTCTTTCATCATAAAATATTATTCAGAGAGAGAGAGAGAGAGAGAGAGAGAGAGAGAGAGAGAGAGAGAGAGAGAGAGAGAGAGAGAGAGAGAGAGAGAGAGAGAGAGAGAGAGAGAAATGCGTCGATAATTATCTGTGAGAGTAAAATGTATGTAATTACAATAGCGTACTGTATAATTTCTTTACTGATTATATCTTTTGACAAATTATCCTTTATGCAGTGAAAAATTGTTACATTATTTTTCTTGTATGCTCAAAAAAAAAAAAAAAAAAAATTACTAATTGCTCTAGTTTATGTTTTAGTGTACATTTTGAAAATCTTTTAAGGAAGGAAATTTATTTCTTGGCAAGTGTAGTTTACAAAATTTTGATAGAAGATTATATAAAATGTTGTAAATTAAGTAAATTACTTTATGAGTTGGTAGAGTGGGAAATATATTGAATGAAATAAAAACAAAAGATAGTTGCTAACCATTCACTCATATCTCCTCACTTTCATTCTAAATAGATGACTCCACCCGTCCTCTACGCATACTATACGTTCCTATACTCCTATACTCGTGTGTGTGTTGTGTTCATATATTATATGAAAGAATTGTGTTTTATTAATGAAATACATCACCAGGTTATATTATTAAAAATAATTATATTAATTTATATATTAGTCTGTATAGATGTTATAATACGTAATTTGTTAAAAAAAATGTTGTATTTGGTTTTCTCTCAACAAATTTATCATTTTAACAGCTATAATCAAGTTAATTTTATAGCAAATGTACACGGGGAAAAAGAAACCGGCATATATATATATATATATATATATATATATATATATATATATATATATATATATATTATATATATATTTATATATGATTAATTTTAAGAGTTTTGATTTTGATAATTAGACATATGTCAACGTACTGTATGTTATAATTAAAAACAGGCAAATTTTGTAGATTATTTTGTATAATAATATGAAATTTAATTAACTGAGGTAATTTGCAGAAATCAGAACGATTCTCTTGTTCAAAAATATAGAATGTATAAATTTAAAAAAAAATGTGTTTGCTGGAAGATTTCAATGCATGCAAAGATAGGAGTTTTTGAGCATGACATTCATTAAAATTCCCTGTGTATACTTCAGTTCAAAGTGACTGTTATAGCTTTTGGCACCTGTTTGTGATGTGGTAAATATTTTGGAATTTTTCTTGGTTTATTGAGTGCCCCCGCGCGTATCAAATGTTTGAGACCATAGACTTTGAGACTGTACACCGTGATTGGCTCGTCAGATTCAAGTCAACCTGAGGCTGCAGGCAAACAAAGTTGGTGGAAAATGTAGGTGCGTCCGGCGCTCATTCAGCCACTTTGCGGTTTTCTTCCGAACACACCTTCTACTTATTGCACACAAAATATTAATGTGTGTAATTTGAACAAATCTTTACTTCTACGACGTAAAAAAAAAATTAAAAAAAAAAAAAAAAAAAAAAAAAATGAGACTATTTTTATAAAATAAATGTTTTGCAAATAATATTATTATTACATATTATATATTAATATTGTTATTTTGTTTTGCAATAATTTTTGGTACTAAACTTTATTTTCTAGCCTGTAGCTATGGGTAAAAGCAAAGTAATTTTAGAATTACTGTAAATAAACAACAAATTGAAGTGTCTATTTTGAAACTAGATTGCCGAGGTAAGATTCTTACCCTTCTTTATTTATAGGTAAAATTGGGTCTCTTTCTTCAACACAACGAGTGACCAAATTCGGTATCTTCAATTAAATTGATTTTACCTGTGGAATATTTTATTGTTGCGGTACTTGATTGTATTTGACTTTGATATCGATGGTACCAGGGCGAGATGGTACGCCTCCTCTCCTGAGTATTGAGCTACCTGGTGTGGTGGCGGCCATGTTCCGGAGGGAGAGAGCAGGCAGTACACAAGTAGGAGGTAGCTTTAGCTTAGCTTTGGCTTAGCTAGCCATGTTCACTCGATAGCCGCTCTCCAAGTGGAGGAAGGTAAATGGACGCAGGAATGCGGCGCCTCGGGGCCACTTGCAGCTCACTCAAGAGCCGCACCGACTGCCTCGCCTCCTTCCCTTTTAACCAAAACTCGGGAGCACCGCCAACTTTTTTACACACATACATATAAATTAAGTCCCAAAAAACTTCGAAGTATAAACACAACTTTCTTGTCATGCATTTTTTTTTTCGTGATAGAAAATGCAGAATATTTTTTGCTAAGGTTTTATAGAATCAGGACTTTCCTCCCTTATTTACAAGATACTGTACCTAAACTCATGCAGGCCTTGAATCAACTGAATACAATTTTAAAAATTGAAATAATATAATGGCATTTAAAATTTATTTTAAAAAATTACATGAAAGTAATATGATACAATATATGTAGCTAGATTTTTAAATATTTTTGTGCACAGTCACACGTAGCATCTAAAGATTGTGCAAAGGGGACCAAAATGTTTGTAAAAAATGGCACCACAATTAATGATTAATAGGAATTTTAGGTAATCACGGTTTTGAAGTAAAAATTTAAAACCTGAACTAATGCTACATGTATAATTTTTTTTTGTCATTAATTATACATGATTATGGATAGTAAACTAAAAGTAACCTTAAAATTTAATTATAAACGATTATTTTATTACAAAAAAAAAAAATAGCATTTGATTTTTATCGTATGCTTTAATTAAATTTTCATCGTTTTATTATTATTATTATTTTCGTACTTGTGTTTTTATCAATTTAAGTTTCAATTTGTATAACTCGCATCTTTTGAAGTTTTAGCATATGTGTTGCTTCTAACAAGCTCACTAAGTGAATTGAGAGAGAAAGAGAGAGAGAGAGAAAGGGGGGTCAATGCTCCGATGATGGTTAATCTACCTGTGAAGTTGTCTGTCTTTTTCCCATCGCATCTTTTCCTTTTTTTTTTTTTTTTTTTTTTTTTTACCCTCTCAGACGTGATGTGAAGAAAGAGTACCGAAAACTACTTGGTGCTAAAATGTTTTCATTTTATCTCCATATGACGTCATTAGCTCATACATGTGCGATTTTGTTCTCCTTTTTTTCTGCTCAGATATTAATTTTCGTACACAGTTTTTCAGTAATATAAATTTGTAATATATTATAATAAACTATATGTGTGGAGATAATTTCATGCCTTCAGAAATATTTCCATATATCATCATCATCAATAACAATAAACACCCAAAAAAAGCAACGTTCTTTGTTTTATCTTCTTTCCCTCTTTGTGAATGTGTTTGGAATACAGAGTAACGAGAGGATTGCAGATTTATTTGTATTCTGTATCATAACACTCGCACCCATATAAAAATGTTATGTCAAAAACTTGGAAATTCCTCCTCTTTTGGCATTATACTTATTTTAGTCGTTTTCTTACAATAATAAAATAAAATATAAGTATAGTAATAATAATCCTATATACGCACCAGCAAAAAATGTTAATATTATATATAATATAAATTTGAGCTGGTTACGCCCATTTCTGATATGGGCATTTTATAAGTTAAGTATTTATTTATTTTCTTATAACATTTGAGTTTCTTGTTTGCGGTGAAATCAAAAGATCTCCAAGAAAACGGTATTTTAGTGATAACACTTATGCATTCACGGTGCATACATATGTACTTTGCTTACGTAGAAATGTCGCGAGCAACAGGTATGCTTTGAGCCGGATCTTATTATTGTACTGCGACGGTATCTTATATTAAACAGTACATACAGTTGTATACTGTAGCATGCAAGGACATTGGCACCCTTAGCTCCAAGCTCGGGTGCTTGGCGTCTATGCCCAGGCGAACACAAAAATTACCGGAAAACACACCATAATTTCCCCCTTCATTTTTGTCTTTTCCTTTTCCTTTTTTTTTTTTTTTTTTTTTTTTTTTTTTTTTTCCGACGACTATAAAGATAAAGAATTAAATGTCTTTAATGATATTATTATTGCCATAAAATTATTTTACTATCGTAGCCATCTAAACATTTTTAATTAATTTATTATATTTTGAGTTTTAAATTTTAATTAGTTTACACTGAAAATTTTTACTCTGTTAATCAAGTGCACTTAATTTAAATATGAAGCATCTTTTTGTTGTTGTAAACGAAAGTATAAAAATAAACAATTATCCACAAACGTTATTTATAAATTATGTTGATTGGTAAAAGAGTGGGATAAAACAAATAAAAATTAAAAGTAATTGAATTGTATTCCAGTTTATTTTCTCAGTGTAATCATGAGCAACCTTAAATAATGATGATTAATTTCATACTGACACCTCTTATATGAATTTCATTGTGATATTATTTTTTTTGATCTGAATTTAAGGTTATTCTATTATTGAAATTTATATAATTTCAGGTGGAATTTCTTATGAGAAAAATCCTATAAATAAAAGTATTTTTATTGTATTATTATTATTTTGGTTTAATAAATATAACTCCTTTGAATTATTTTTGGTATGAGAATTTTTGTGGGCATTGGAGCACAATTTTTTTTATTTGAATTGATTTGTTATTTATACTTTCCTTTATTTTTAAATTGTTTATATTTTTAACAATATAATATATATGTGGTTTAAATTAAGTGCGTTAGTTGTAAAATAGCTTGGCATCACAATTTTTTTGGTGTTGAGTTTAGAATTAAATTATAATTTAATTTTCAGTTTCCATTATAAACAAAGAACCGAGTGTAGGGTCACAGCAGCAAAATATTAGCAAATTTTAGGGAGAGAGAGAGAGAGAGAAGTGTAGAGAAATTCAGAGTGTATAGTGAAAGAAAAGAAATATTAAATTCAAGCGCTCTAAATTTTAATTTTCATCGCTTTTAAATGACTATTATTGATTTTAGGTTCAATTTTTATAATTGATTTTAATAGACATGGCCGTTAACCTGCACTTTGTCAAACTATGGAATAGAGTTTGGGGATTCAGGTGTGTATTTCCCTTACTTATTTACCACTATGTCATGTGTTGCGCTGAAATGTCTGCATGACTTTGGTACATCATAATATTATAGATGATGATGCTCTGTCTGTGTATCAAAATCTGTGAAGATTGTGTGAGAGAGAAGGAAGAGCATCCAATGCAAGGGAGGGCGTGATTGCTAAGCTATATTATAAGAGTCCCAGAGCGTGACCAAGGTGGGCAGGCAAGCAATGCATGTGGTGTGTGTGCAGTGACTAAGCACGCTCGCTAGTGCGCTCACTGCCGAGTTGAGGCTGAGAGTGAGCGTCTACAGAGACGCCAAGGTATGTCTGCAAAACTCACACCACTCACTGTGAAGGACGAAATAATGCCAATTTTATCTACAGACTGTACTCAAAGTAAATGCATATATCAAAACTGAGAGTAAAACCATGGTAAAACTATCCACAGTTTTGACTGTTCATCATAGAGGATTTATACATAAGAATAGTTCTGTGTCATTAAATTTTACTCTTGAATAATTTGAAGTAATATTTCTTCTGATTATTTCTTCTATACGTGCTTCAGTTTTTTTTTTTTTTTTTTAGTCTTTAGAGTGAATGATTTTTGGCTACGACAAAAAGTTAGAAACCGGATACACATCGTCATTTTTCTCTCTCAGAATAATATAATACTCACTAAATATTTTATCTTTTTGAAGCACTTAGATTTACATCATTCTTCTCTTTAAAAACCTCAAGTAAAAGTAAGCTAACATTTAAAACACGCTGTATGCATTGCAATACAGAGAGTACTTTATAATCAACAATATATTGTATATTCCTTACCGCTTCTTACACTCAATTAACTTCAAAAAATATTACTTTTAGTTTTATATTATATAATTTTGTTATCATGCTTGATGAGTTTTTGGGTAACATTTCTCATAAAAACAAATGGCCATGAGATTTTGCATATTATGTAAAATAAATTATAAGATAATCCTTGTATATAAAATATATTTTCAATAAAAATTATTCTCTATA
Source organism: Ecdyonurus torrentis (assembly GCA_949318235.1). NCBI lineage: Eukaryota > Metazoa > Arthropoda > Insecta > Ephemeroptera > Heptageniidae > Ecdyonurus > Ecdyonurus torrentis. Next base: position 41,608,383 of record OX439130.1, on the reverse strand, counting down.
ATATAATCTAACACTTCTATCCATCTAAGGTGAGCATATCTGTATAATGAATGAAGATTTGTGGTTGATATAATATTAGCACGCAATAATGATTATAAGAATTCTCACGAAAAAAGAAGAAAAAAAGGAATTCTTAAATTTTTGCGTGGTTTTTGATTTAAAGGTAGACAGCAGACATGGATGCTAAAAAAAAAAAGTAAGAAAGGAAACGCTAAAAGATAAAACTGTGTGATGTTTTAGTCACGCTCTCATGGACCACCGCGAAGTCATAGACTGAAAGAAAAGAATGTGCGTTATTGTGCACGAATCTATTTATAGCGTCGTACTTTTTTTTTGTTTTTTTTTTTGCTTTCATTATTTTAAATTTAAACTGCATTAAAATCATTAATAATATATTTTATGTATTTTGTGGATCATTATAATCTATTTATAATATAACATCAATTTTATTGATAGATGGATGAACAATGATATGCGATTTAAACAACTGAGATATTTATTTTTAGAATAACAAATACGCAATCAAATTTGTAGGAACAGATTTATACTTCTCTGATCATCAACTGCTTGAACTTTTTTTAAATTAATTTTTTCAATACATTTGCAAGTTTGACTTAAGGAGGTGAATAACTTAGACTTATTAATTGTTATGTTTTTTAACTTTCCAGAGTTTTCAATTTTATTTTTCTTCCAAAAATTATATGATTTGCTAAAATTGTTGTTAAAAAAGTGCTTGTATACTGCGAAAGTTTATAAACACCATGCATGGGTAAGCTATTAAATGACTTGTCACTTAAAATTTCATGGTACCACAAAAGACAAAAAAAAAAAAAAGAAAAAAAAAAGGAGATCCGGTTTGTAAAGAAGAGTGACTCAAAGAAGAATGGGTTTAAATTTGTATTGATTTGCATATATTATGCATTGTGATTGATATAAGTAAGTGTGTGCGAGAGAGAGAGAGAGAGAGAGAGAGAAAGGGAGGTTTTGTTTGTGTGTGGGTGTCAGGGGCAGATGGTGGAGACATTAGGGTCACTGAACTCACGTCAGAGGGCAAGCAAGGGGTGCCCGCATTGTTCCATACTTCATGACGTATTTACGTCTATAGCTTGACGTCAAATACCCATCACTTAACTATACAATGTTCGCGGCTAATTTTTCTCATGTCTGATTTATTACAGTTTCGTTTTCATAGTATATATGTTTTAATGGAAAAGGTAATTGTTTCGCTTTTTTTTTTTTTTTTTTTTTCTTCCTTATCCAAATTTGTCACTATATTCCTGTTTTGTATATTAATTAACTTCTCTCTTTTTTTTAATTACTTTCTTATTTTATCCATCTGAACTCAAGTTATACATTATTTGATGAAGCATGAAATATACTTCATTAATCCATTTATAAGCGTTTCCCACAGTCGTTATAATGAAAGGAAGGTAAATAACTCGAATTAGATAAACTTTTATTTTTAGCTCTAAAATTATTTTTATCTATATTTTTAAATTAATGAGTTTACTTTAAATTGTTTTTCTTCAATGATTTTTCTAGAAATTCGGACTATTTTTATAGTAATTTCATGTTAAGGCAATACTAATTTGTTATCTAAATATTTTCTCTATACATTTAACTTTAACTTAACATTAAATCAGCAGCGTGCAGTCGAAATGTCACAACTTGGGTGTTGCATCACAGTAAATATAGGCAAAATAACGTACGTGTTATATAGAAAAGTAATTTAAAATACGTCATATTTTTTATTTATTTCAATATGTGCTTTTACTAATGTATGATTTTAGCCCTATACATTCAGATCATTTTAATTTGGAACTATTTATAAGATATGATTTCAAAAAAAGGTTCTCTGTATTTATTTAATTGCTATGTAAGATGTAAAGATAATATATTATATTTTTAATTAACAAGGTATATAATAAGTTTTTAATTTACACGATACAGGCATACAGAAATAAGTGGAATCTTGGATAGATAAGTTTTGGGTTGAGCCATTTTGTCTTTTGCTATTAAGCCTCTTATATTTGATAATTGTTTTGTTTCTCACTATGGCGTACGTATAAAGAACTGACAACATTGATTATATTATTTTTTAGATGCTATATAATAAGGACGAAGTATGAAGCTCTGCTTTACTTTGGAAAATATAAAGTAATGAAAGAGTCGCATGACACGCGAGCGAACTAACAGTGCAGAAAGTTGCACAAAAATTACTGACGACGTATATACGAATAATTTTTATCTCGATGTCCCGGTGTGCAAGCACGCTCACGAAAAAAGGCACCCAAAACTTTTGCCGCATATACATGCATCATGTTTCAAGGTAAATAAACCAATATAATTGTCCTTATGTTCCACTAGACCGTTTTATATTATTACGATAATATATTATAAAGCTCTATATAAGGTATATCAGCTAGATTTATAATTAATTAAAATTCTTATATATAAAAGAACTGTGTGCTTTTACGAGAAAATTTACTAAAGGCCATGCATCAGCTGCTATACCATAAATTGTTCGTCGACTGGTCTTGATATTTTTGCACTGCTAATATAGTGTGACTAAAATATATAATAATGCAAGGGCCACTAGTATTATATTATGGAAAACGTCGAACGGCTTGAGGACAATTTGAATGATTTTATACTTGTTTATACGAACAATAAACTATATACCATAAACCCTCTATCAGAAGTATTATTTTGGTTCAAATCAGCTCTGCAGTCATGATACCAGACTGTTTAATGGCATTTTATATTAAACGTTTAGTGCCTGTAGACAGTATAGACTTGTTCCCTTAAAATAGGACTATGCCTTATAAATATTCAAGTATGCGGAGAAAAGAAGTTTTCGTTGGATTTATCCGCACTTTGATCTCCATAATGCATCTTAGATGTTATGAAAAGAGATTATTAGAGATAGAAATGTTTTAATATGTGCGCGTCTCTATCTATACATTGGCATTTCTGTTGCATAAAGAAGTTTTGCTTCATACTGCTCAATTTTATGAATATACAATCTCAAACGCAATGGAGAACAGCATCTTACAATTAGTGAACAGTATTTTACAGCGCACAGGTGCAAAAGTATTCATAATAAGCTTTCACGCGGCCGTATAGCCCCCATAGAAAGCGGTTTTGATTGCCTTTTTTTATATACATAAAAACACCTTATCATGTATCATACAAATATTCTAAACGTGATTATAATTTGTTGAATGTGTATTTTTTTGTATTTTTATTCCTTTGAGATTTTGTTACTTTGAAGAAATGTGTAATGTCTTTTTTACTTTCTATGTAATGCACTGAGAAAATTGTCAAAACAATGACACTGCTTGATATGCGTATTTATAATAATTGTAATTTAATTCAAATTTACTTTGAATTGTATAATATTATACTTGATATACAAAGAGAATTGCTTAATGTCAAGTGAAATAAATATACAGGTTTGGTTTGTAACATCTAATGGAGATGATAATTAAAGTTTCATCCTCGTAGAAATAATTTAGATAATAGAGACAAGATTTTGCATCTTGTCTTTTCATTTTATTATTATTATTCGTTGTGATCGTATAATTATGCTTTGCTGTATAGTGAATTATTAGGTTTCACGTTTGCTTTTTTGTCAGTCAAAATATTCACATTAGCACCCAAGGTTTGGGCACAGGTAGGACAAACAGCTATAGGACATTAAATGAAAGTATCAACGTATAACACACATGCATGTTTTTAATTTTTATTAACATATTTAAATGCAGCATAAATTAAATTTTTAAAAATTGGCAGTAAATCTCCATGCGGGTATATTTTTATATATTATATAGCTTTAATTAGTTTGTTTTTTTAATGCAAAATTTCAAAATATCATAAAAATTTATACGTAAGTAGAATTTTAAACACTATATAAATATGGTATTGTGTTAACAAGCAATATGTAATTATTTATTTTATTAGTATTATTATTATTTTCATTTTTGGTATTGAAATAATAAGATAAAATTCTTTAAATTGCTTCTTCAGATTGTGATTGGGAGGAGTGAGGTCGATTTTGCTATAAAAATTTAAAAGGAGGGGAAGTTTATACTGCATGAACAAATGGGGTGTGGTTGCTCTTTAAATAAAAACTTGATCGTTGGTTGCTTTATAATACTTGTGTCCTGTCCTGGGCAAAACTAGTATGTTCACTAGACATTAGCCAGGCCAACATAAGAGAGAGAGAGAGAGAGAGAGAGAGAGAAGCGGAGATAATTCTCGTTCATATGGGCAAAAACTTGTATGCCCAGTCGCTTAAATATTTGCAGGTCAGCATTGAGAGAGAGAGAGAGAGAGAGAGAGAGAGAGAGAGAGAGAGAGATTTTTATTTTAAAACTTCTTATACGTTCCGCCCATGTCAAAAAAAAATATGATGTGTTACGAAGAGTCACTTTATCTTTTAAAGAAGTGACATTCCAGACAAACGTATATATCAGCGCAAGTTTCAGCAACATCAAGCATTAATTTCGTCTAATTAACCTGATTTTTTATTTTATTTTTTTCATTATTTGTATGATTTATTGTTGTCACTTGTTCATTTTGGCTGCATTCTTTTGAGAAATGGCATTTCTTATGCCATACAATACCATACATCTGCGGTATCAAGAATAAGAGATATTTTGATATCATTGTAACCTTAGAAACTGCGATCTTAAACTTTTTTATTCTTTTTTTTTGGGCGTGGGCCTAAAATGTTAAATCACTGGTATATAATATAGCAAAATTCACTGCGTTTAAAAATCGAAATATTATTCAATGCATGCACCTACAGGGCATTTGTTCTTATAAATATTTAACTATGCGGGATAGATGTACCGTTTAAGAAAAGGGGATGAGGAGTGTTTTAATAAGAATCATGCGGATAATTTATTATTACTACAAATTATAAACCTTTACTATTATTATTAATAACAAATCATGATATATAGCGGCTCTATTTCATGTTTTACTTTTTTTTTTATTATTCACGAGTATATTATACTATATTATATTATAATATAAATTTCTAATATTCCCAATAAATTAAGAGCCAATTAATACTATAATAATTTAAATATTATTATTACATATAATTATATTTTTCTTCAATTAAAAAGTAATGCATCACTTTCAATTTTGTTTTTATTACATATAAATGTTTTACAGCTATGTTTATTATCATACACTTTTTTCTTAATTAATAATTTTCATAAGTACCATATATATATATATAAGTTAATGTAAGGATGGATACTATTTTATTGCTGTTTATTTACTTGGAAAGAGTAATAATATTGCATATAAGGTAGAATACTGTAATAAGCTTTCTCTCTATACTCGTTAATAACGAGTGCTCTACATGTATTTACATATTATACTATATTCTCTCTCGCTCTCCCATAGAGCAATTAGCCTCCGTGTTGGATCATGAAAAGAAAAAGAAGAAAAAAATAAATGTGTGCGTATTTATCTCATCGTCATCGTTCTGTGAAGTCATTAGCAAAAGCACTCGCAAAACTTTGACGAACTTTTCTTTTTCTTTCGTTTTTTTTTGTGTGTTTTCATTGATAACTGCAAAAACATATAAATGTTTGTTGTTGTATTCACTTGAAAATCAAGTTATTTGAGGGATGAAACATAAATTTGCGTATTGTTAACGAAGCAATACGCAAATAATGTACTATTTATCGTTATTTCTTATCATCATCATAACATGCACTTTGTGTTAAATTTAAAGTAAGATAAATACAAAATATGATGTGTATGTACTTCATAAATTGTTTATGCAAATGATGCAAATTTATCTTATTTTCATTTTGATTGAATGAATTGAATGCACGATGCTTGAATGTAAGTTGATTCTATATAATACTTAAATAATTTAACTTTTATCAAATCTTCTAGTCATTATATACAGTACGTATTTAAATGTCTTTGTTTTATGTAAACAAAAAAATTAAAACTGAATATTTTATTTCTCTCCTCCACTCAAAAGTCACTGTAACATCTGCACAAATTTGGAGATTTTGTTTTCAGATTTGAAAAGCTACAGAATAGTATGTGGGATTACATCTGACCAAAGTCACGACGCAAAATATATAAGATGAAAAATTTCTCCCACATTAAATGTATAAATATATGAACTCAATGCATAATAAGTCAAGCACTTTTTTAAATTTAAATGAGCTTAGTAAGCAGGTGAAAAGTCTTTAATATATTTTATATATTATATATATATATATACATACACACACAGTATATAATAAGGATTGCAAAATAATGTATAAAAGTGCATGGGATGCAGACGATATTAAATAACATGATGACATTTTAATCCGTTTATATAATTTCTTTTAAATATAATGTTTCAAAACTAGTTTAATATTTTATGGTAATAATTTTGTGTTTTGTTGGTTAAGTATCAAGTAACTTTATATCTGAGTGAGTCTAAGCTATTATTTCTAAACTGCATTTATTTTGACGGACCGGAGGCCCAAATTTGAAGATTTTTAAATGGCAGATACCCTCGATCTATATTAATTTCACGGCAAATGTCAGAGAATAATAAATTTTAATTGCATTAGTGGATTATCTTTTTCAAAGATTATACTTTTAAATTTATGTTTTCAAAGTTGCATTCAGTAAGACCATACGAGAGTTTTTAAAATTCATGAAACATAAAATAAAGATTCGTTAGATCTTTAAGAAGAGTTATAAATATAATAATAAAGAAATAAATCAAGATGCTTCAATATTATTCGTTTTGACATTTAAAAAATATTTGGTGTGAAAAATAAAGCTAAAAAAAAAAAATACTTTTAGGCGGTATAATTTTCAGTACACCTTCTTATACATATTTTATTTTATAATAAGTTCGCATGACAGGATTGGTTACAAATATTTTTTCTCTTCTCTCTCGTGCTCTCGTGGGTTTTTATATTAAAATTGACGCCCTAGTTCAACTCAAACCCAGACCACCTGTTTTATATATATATATATATATATATATATATATATTCCATCCATATAGATCAACTGAAGTGAAGAAAAATTTTGATGATAAAATACCAAACACACAATTTTTTTTTCCTATTTTTTAAATCATGGTTTTTGCTTCAGCGTGAACTTAATTGCATATTGTCTTTCTAATCAAAAAAATAAGTAAAATTTTACACGGAATGTTATGGTTTATTTAATAATAATAAAATCACACATGTTTTTGTTTTCTATAGCCAAATATTTTCATACCATATGGCTTTTAAAAAAGACATAAGGCCTAATATAAAAAACTTATGTTATTATATATTATAAATTCTTTATTTTGTTTTTGTTTTTAAATGCTAATTTGTATAATGATCTGTGACGTAATGTACATATACAGTAATAACACTGATAAAATAAGTAATATTAAAACATAATAAAGCAACTTTAATCACTTTTTGTAGCATCTATTTATTAATTTTTCTCTTTCAAATTGAGGTGCATTAAATATGTTTATCAGATAAGTTAATTAAGACACAGCATCAAGTTCTTTATCGCATATATATTTTTTTATTGCAAGCCTCCAGGACTTAATTAAATCTATTTTATTTATTTATTTTGATTTTTATCTCTATACGTACTGATTTAAAAACTTCCTGTCTTTATCTGCGTTTCTTTTAAAAGTTATAATTAAAACGAAAATTTGAATAAAGCCATTTTTAACTTGTTAATTAAGGTTTTATTTTTATTTTATATGTGCTGTGTTTTTTTAAATTTATTTTCTTGTACTTTCACTTGTTTATATTATAAATTTATTATTCCTATTTTTATTATTATTTTTTTATGCTTGCTTATTGTTAGTATCTTATATTTCGGTCTTATTATTATATATCGCAGTATTTATATCCTATTCACTACATAGTTTAAAATAATGTAGTTTTGATTTTCGTTTCTCGAGGCTTTAAAAAAAAAAAAAAAAAAAAAACGAGTTGTCTTATTCTTTTTAAAAACTAAAATAGTTTTTCTTTCTCTCTATCACCACCGCAAATCTTCTGCTATGTTTTTGTCGAGAGATCTGCACGCTACAATGTTGCTTTGATTGGTGGTACGACTAGTTAGTTATTAGCAACCAGAGAAAATATATTGACCCATACAATCAAGAACCTTTTTTTTTTTATTATTATTATAAGTAAAGCTTTTTTTAATGTGATTTTATACTTAACATGATTATTTTACCAATACCTTGTAATTAAAAACAGGATTTTTTATTATTATTTTTCAGCGTATATTTTATTGAATTAGATTTTTAATTAGTTTTATCGTATTTTTTTCAAACGAGTTGTTATTTTATAAATTCAATAGGTGCTATTTTTTGTTATACAATTGAATACCTATTAAAAGCGCTATAGATAATTTAAATTCCTTATAAAGAAATATTTTTGTGTTTATTTAATTTTTTTTTACTTTGTAGAATAGATTATGCAGTGCATGTTTGGTGTTTGTAAAAATCTCAGTTTCTAATTGAACCAATTTTTTTTGTTTATTCACAGTTCGAGCTGTACGTAAGAAGTCACCTCTTATCCGGTGCAAGGCCGCGAGGTATCGAATTTGTGACCGATGGTCAACTTCCCTTAAGACAATGCCTTCACCCTGAAGCATGCTCCAAGAGCATTCAACTCGCAGAATTCTACGAGACCTTCTATGATCTGCGCAAAGAATTTTGCCAATTCTACCATGCAGATGAAATCCACTCAGTACGAGAAATGGTAGAATGTATCCTTTTTCAAGCAATTTTGGGTATTTTGGATATACTATGGGGTAATGTAGCTGCGTTCACTTCTGACTATATTGATATGATTGATGTTTCATTACGATTCGACGTATATTACTGAATCTATACTATAGTACTATCGCCCACTTGAAATTCAAACGAAATATCTAGATGAATATATCGCCTGGAGGTAAAATCAGTAGTCTGGAAATTTGCCAATTACGTGTTTTTTCATACAAATTTGAAGATAATCCAAAAAACGAATTACTTCATTGTTCTTGCACGCAAAGTTGGCATGCAGCAATAAGTTAACATTACGATCTGTACACTGAGAAACAATTGGACATTCGTAGTCACTACAAATGTTCATCTGCATTTAAAAATAATCTTTTCCAGTGTTACTTTCAGACATCATATCATAATAATAACGAAAATTTGTTTATAAGTTAAAAAAGAAGGCGTTGCCATGACTACGGTGTGTCCACGTGGTGCTGCAGATATCAAGGACAAACGTTCACCTTGGCCATGACTGGCTTAGATTGCTGTCTCTCTCTCTCTCTCTCTCTCTCTCTCTCTCTCTCTCTCTCTCTCTCTCTCTCTCTCTCTCCACTCTGATAGTACGCCTCCCGCTGATTTGACTTTGTCGTCAAATTCATACTGACGCAAAATATTTTTAATGATATATTATGCTGATGTTTAATTATAAATTTAAATCACGTGCATATTTCCATCTTCCGGACATTGAAGCACCAACACCATCAATATTGTGTTTCCTTCCTGTGTTGCTATACGGATATGGTGCATGTTAATTGGACCATATAAGGTTATGCAATATTATAGGTGGATTGGTCACTGGGGATTTGCAGGCGTTCATATCTCTTGAAGTGAAGGAAAATCGTGCGTTGAAGTCTCCAGTATATGTTTATTTTGATTGGTCTGCAATTTCGTGCATGTGTTTTTATTAACTATACAATTCAGTTTAAATTTAAGGGAAACATTTTGAAAATTATTTTAAAGTTTCTTTTGCGATTTATTTTATTTAAAGGTACTCTTTTGGTTTAATTGTGAGCCGTTGTTTTCTTTCTCTATAGGGACGGAGACCATATTTAATTGCAATAAGAAAGTAAATTATTTTAATTTCTGGACCAAGTATGACGTATAAACAGTATTATCATATTAATTATTTAATACTAATTTAGAATTATTGGTGCCATTTCTCTCTTTTTCTCTCACTCTCTCATTCTCAATTTTGCCAATTAAGACCATTCTTTTTTTGAAAAGCTAAAACAGATGACAAAATTGATGAATGTGAAGGTACATTATATTTCCTCCGCAAAGTAACTTCCAAGGGCATACAGACAGAAGGCCCGCGGACAAAAGGCCCTACGACAAAAGACCCTACCCGTGCGCCGCTCGCCGATATGCTTTACCTGTGCGCACAGCCAGGGCCTTTTGTCCGAGGGCCTTTTGTCCACGGACCTTCTGTCAGACATTCCTTCCAAGTGAAGTGAGAAGTCGTTTTTCCTTCCATCTCGTTTCATCCCGGTGCTTTTTCCTTTCTAAGCCAGCGCATTTTGTGCCCCTCCTCCGTCCGTCCGTCTCTTGCTCTCTTCTCTTGGTCTTCGTGTTTTTCTACTATAAAAACCTGCTTGCCTGCAGCCAGCCTACCTACTTGCCTACCTACCTGTTACTTTTTTTAAGAGTGCAATTAATAAATATGGCAACACTGTAACAGGTAGCTTACCAACATAACAGGTTCCACTCCAGCGAGTTAACACTTTATTACATTGTTGCCAAAATTACATAATTCCTCTATTATTTTTTTTATCGTTGTCTTAAATATAAAAATTCTCTTTCTTTTTATTATTATTATTATTTCAGGGTCGTATTCGGTCACCGCACTTATAATAATATTATGTATTTTTATAGTATTATTTTAAATGCATTTTTCATAAATTATAAATGATCTCCTTTTATTTATATAAAAACTACATTTAATTTTTTAAATATGAAATAATTACGAGTTATTCATACATATATTTTGGCATAGGCTTGTTTTAGTTCAAATAGGGGGGAAAAAATGCATACAAGTGTTTATGTATATGACCTCTAGTTAAATGTGCAGACTAGACCAATGAGGTGCTTAATGCAGGCTGTAAATATAAACTCTAAATCAATCATTATGCGTTTAAATTTCATTTTCACGATTTGTTCTCCCTGCTAGATACAATTTTTGTGTTTGTCTATTTATTTTCTATTGAATTCCAATGCATAGTTAATTTATTTAAAGTTTTTCTTTTCTTTCAAATGATAGGAGTGTCTGTTTAGTTTTTTAAAACCCCATACGTATTGCAGCAACTTAAAATTATGTTGGAATACATTTTTCTAGTTATTTATTTAAGCTATTTTTAAACAAAATATTAAAATGAATACATTATCTATGTACTGTACCTACATTTTTTTTTTATTTATTATTATTATTTTTTTTTTGCGTAATATCTATATAGAAATACAAATAATAATAAAAAATTTAACAACCTCTAAAAGTTCGTGTTTACGTCAGCGTGAGAATATTATGCAAGCTCTTCAAGTTTGAGGGAGAGTTAGTGGGGGGGGGGGGGGGGCACGTCCAAGTTAACTTGGATTGACGTCAGGCTGTATCTAAATCTTTGCTTCTTCAACTTGTAGGGTCCATATATTTCAGTGTGGGTTTTTGTCAGGCACCTTCTATACAATTAAGATGGTCCTGGTTTTTGTCGTCCCAACATTAATCTCTCGCCAGTATGAGGGGAAAAAAAATCTCAAGCATTTCTCTCTAAAATTTTAACTATATTGATAATATGGAAAAATATTTCATTAAGTTTGTTATAATTTATTCATGTTTTCATTTATTAATGTGGTTTTTCAATTTAGAGTTTTGTTTATTATTTTTGTTGAGTCAAAATTGATACAAATGAACATTTATTATTTTTTAATTTAATTTTCATTTGATTTATGGACGTTTCCTATATATTTAAAATTTCAATAATATGGATTCTACTGTATATTTTATATTCTATTTCTATAGAATATGTTTATTATTCTATGGCATTTTTCTCACATGCATTTCCTTCGTTTTTCTTCTTCTAATAAATAAAAGGGACATTTTATGCTACCCCTCGATTTGTCTTTTTCTTGTAATTTTGGCAGCAAAAGCATCGTTTTTTTTTTTTTCCAACCGTGTCTGAGATGTTCCAAGGTTGTTATGTTTGACTGCCAAATTTAGTAAAAGCTATAAAACTGTAAATGGGAAAAATAAATAAATAATATATTAATGTAGGCAAGTTCATGAATAAAATTTTATCACATTGGCAAAAAAAAAAAAAAAAAACTTGAATAACGCCGCTTTTTGATTTCTGTTTGGTCTTTTTTGTATCTCAAAATGTAAGAGAGAGGGAGAGGTAATATGCATGTATATCTATTACCGCTACATTCGTGATTTATTTTGATTACTTACAATTCATAAAAATCGTGTCTTAAAACATCATATTGATATTTGTATCCTGTTCTATACTCAGTAATAATGAAATTTACATGAAGTATGGGAATAACAAATATTTTAATTTTAAATGAGTTTGGTTGAAAAGTGGCGCGACACACGTGCTGTCTTATATTGGTATATTAAGGCATTAATCAATCAGATATCCTTCGTCCGAGGTGACCTGAACCGTGAATGTCATTTGGAAAGGAAAGGAAAACTGATTTGAATATTCTTTATCATTTCCCACGAGTTTTGTTCGTAGCTCTCCCACCATCCCAACTCTCGTTCGCTAGCTCGCTCGGTGCGCACTCTGTTGTCACCCACGCTACCACACGCAACGCAATGAGGGGCACTGAGTGGCACGCAATGCACATCTGCCATCTCTGGGCATTATCACATATCTATACAATATTGGCGGGTATCTGTCTCAATTTTAAAAGTTTTTTTTGTACTTTATTCCTTGCACTTTATTGTAACTTTGATTTGGCCTTTGCTTATCCGTCAAGCGTTCCAATTCGTTAGTTTTTTGATGAATTGATTGATGGATTTTGTTTGATCTTCAAAGTGTATTTTGATCTCTGGCAGTAACTGCCCATATAAAAATGAAATTTAAATTTAAGAGGGGGGGGGGGGGGGCGGTAAATCAATTTCGTCCGCATTGTGGTTGGGCATCTACTGCTTTAATTAATATATTATTATATATCGGCATAGGTATAATTTTGTATAGCTAGCTGATGGGGAGTCAATGGAGTAAAATTCTTTACCACAGTGTTTATACCACTGATCTATGGTTTATACACTTGTGTGCAGGGGCGTATCCAGGGGGGGGGGGTTGGGGGTCTGGACCCCCCCCCCCCCGTCAGGTCTGAAAAAGCATAGGAAAAGGGGGTGGTTTCCCCCCTTTTCCTATGCTCAATATAGGCTGGACCCCTCCCGTCGCAAAATCCTGGATACGCCCCTGCTTGTGTGTATATACGAATGTGATCCTTTATATTTATGTGATCCTTTATATTTTACCACTTAAAATTTAAATCAATAAAAAGTGCGTGTCTTCTCCATAAGAATAATAACTTGAAAAATTAAGATACATTTTGTGAATGTTAAAATGAATGTTTGTACATAATTAAAAAGTTTCTGGAGCCAGCAACTGATCAATAAAATATTCGTATATATTTGAATTCGTCTGTGTCTTTTTGCGGTATACGTACACGGTATAGGGTGTATGCGGATGACGTCATATTTATTGCGCTTGAAGGCCATACTGGAGTAGTGAATAACATTGCTCAGCATAGGACTAACTTTGTTTAAGCCAATTTTCTTTGGGAAATCGGTTCATTTTTTGTTATTGTTATTTTTCTCACATACTTGAGATACTAATTCAACATATTTACAGCATCAATACTCTCAAAAATATTACATAGTGGTTTTAAACTGTAAAAATGATTTATTTTCCTATGCCACCCATGTTATTGAGTTATCCAACATGGCGTCGACTTTAACATGAATGCATAGACCCTATACCGAAGTTCAAATGATTAATTGCTAAAAGTAAGATCAGCAATGATTCATAAACACGGCTATAGCTCTGCATCCGTATACTTATACTACTGTTTTCACATTTTTTTTCTTTTAATTAGTCCTATTTATTGGTAATAAAAAACAAATTAGAAAATCGTTTTACTTACTTTGACGTTATAAATTAATAACATCACAGCTTTGAGCTTGTATATGTTATTCATTTTTGGCTCACATGATATTTCCTTCTTCCTAATCATCAAGGAAAAAATTTAATTATTTGAAACTGAAAATATTTAATCATCAATTTCCTTTTATTAGCCAGTATACTTTTTATTTAGCGATGCAAAAAAAAAAAAAAAAAAAAAAAATCTTCATTTTAATTACTTGCACAGTTTTATTTACATAACATGGGGATTTCACATTAAAATTAGAAATATGTACACAATGCACATCCAAATTGATGTTTTATAGAAATATGACATTCCATCATGATTAAATATACTTCCTGTGCCGTTATGTTGTAACAAAGTAGAAAAATAGCAAAAAAAAAAATAATAATAATACTTCCGTTTTTCACTTTTGTGTATGACTACAATAAAAACAAAGTATCATCCCGCGAGAGAGTGACACGTCAGTCAGAGAGATTCAATTCTTGGAAATATTTGACAGATTTAAAACCATATGTGCATCTCCCCCATTGACTTTAGTACGTGTGTGTTTCGCGGGCTTTCCGGGTGTATAGTGCAGTTTTGGATATAATACTACACAAACACACACTCACCCCTCCCTCAATTCGTCAGTGTCTGCCTGTTGCTCCCTCTCTCTGACTCTCTCCACCACTTTTATCAGTCTCAGTCATTCATTCAGAAAAGCAAGACTAGTCACACAAAGCGTTTGTTTGTCTTTTATCTTTGGCTGCTTTTGACCTGCCACAAGATTTTTACATACAAATACTTACATACTACATCTGGTAAGATATTATTTTTTATTATTTTTAATGATATAATATACATATACACGTGATTTCTCACGTTCTAGAAATGTAATACGTTCTAGAATGGTAATTTAATATCATTAAGTCTATCCTCATTATATTGTGTAATGATATTTTTATCTTTACTCTAAAGTGTTATGTATACTTTTTTTTTTTTTTTTTGGCACAGTATTGGATTGGGTAGTAGAAAAGCCGCCTGCTGAGGCTCAATCAAATAGCATTTAGAAAGAAGCCTCTTCTATTATTTAAGAATATCCCCGTATATGCTTAACACTAAGATATGTTATAATACAATTTTTTGAAAAAGTTTTAACCAAGAAGATCCGACTTTTTTCCATTAGATCTTACGATACGATGCACATAATAGGAATTGTATGAAATATAGTATATAACAATCATTGATTGATGGATTTATCGTTCTTCTTCCCTTTGTCGCCGTCTTTTCCAGTCGACACATGCGAGATATCAATCATATCAATTTTACGTCAATATAATTGCGCTGCATTTATTGTTCAAGATTGAAAAATATAAAATAATAATTCGTCACGTTGCATCGTTGGTTTGAATCCCAGCGTGATACTTGAAATCGTGACTCTTATGTTATATGCTGGTTATTTCCTTAATCAAGTAACTTTAGACTTGGAAATGCTCCCAAATCCTGAACTGGAACCCTTGGAGTTCTACGCTCGAGAAGCTAAGGATATGCTGAGTTTAGTTTTGAGGCTTCTTGCTGATGGTAAGTGTATTGTTGTTTCATGATTCACGATGTTTTATTGCAAAATTAGCAACCAATATCAGTTACAGTACAAAAGTTGTCATTGTTTTCATAGAGAAAATTCATTTTACTGTTTAATTTGACCAATTAACCCTTTTAGTTAATACAAAAATAATGTATCGCGAACTGAAATTGTTAACATATTATTGCAATTATTGTATAAAGAAGGTTATGTACTAAAATGATAGATTATAACTGCTAATGTTGGCGCCACGTATGGATACTAATTGAATTTTAAATATCAGTGACCACGTCACTTGCGGGTTATTTTATATTCATGCTTTTAACATATATCTGATTTTTGTTTAAAAATTAATGTCACTATTTTGATATGCTACACCTCACGTCCGCTGTTACTGAAGTTTTCAGTCGTAAATTTATCATAATAAGTTTTGTGATATACGTATAACGCACGTCACAGTTATATTATACTATTATATACATCGTAAGTTCCACGTGTAACAAAATACAACAAGAGGGGACGAAAATATTCTGTTTGACCTTATTTCATTCTTTTTAGCTATGTCCGAGCCAGTTTTCTCACTTATCAATAATTAATTTACTAGGCAGAATTGAGATCCAAATGTCTTTGAAAACGCGATTCTTTCAAATATTTGAGATCATTCTTCCATGCGCTGTACGATATAAAGTAATGTTTTTATTTCGACTAATATGTGCATGTAAAATTGTCTTTGGAGGTCACGTGTCAAATTGCAAATAATATATTATAGTATTAGGTCGAGAAGGGACGACAAATCATTATAAAAGAAAGTGAAAAAAAGTATAATATATACGCGTATCACGTGCAAGCTTGGTCTTTTGTTTTCGTGTGTCGAAGAGGACTATTTTTGTCTCTGTATGCAGAGGTCACGTGAGTGAGGTAAAACATAATTAGTTTATCAGTGGAATGTTTTTGCTTGAGTGTGCTTACTTTAGCTGCGTGCCAGTTAATATGCAGTATTTCTCTTTGTTGTTGCGACACCGGCGTATGTATACACAGACATTGTTATGAGTTTTTTTTATTTATTTTTTATGTTTCAATTACAACTGAACATAAACGTACTTACCTATTAACATCAAGTATAATTGAATTTTTGTTATTTCTTTATTATACTGTATACGGTGAATTTCAGTGTCTTAGGTCAGGAAATTAAATATTTTATTAACGTTTTGTATATTGTAGAGTTTTCAAATATACGTTTATAGGTAAGTCTTTCAAGGTTTAATTTTCTATTTATAATTTTATGTTGTAATTAAATTATGTCATACACTTAAATTTAATCGTTTTTTTTTTTTATTATAAATTTATTTTAGTATGCTTGTTTTTGTTATTACAGACATAATTATAAACCATAATATTCTGAGATTTGATGACTTATTGTTTAAGATCACATTATTTAATATCGCGTAGTAACATACTACTTTGGTTTTGATGATTAGTATACAATATTTGACACATAATTTTTTGTATAGAGTATTTTTATTTCTTTTATGTTCTAAAAAAAATAAAATAATGAATAATAAATTAGCCCGTCTGTTTCAATCACTGCGTTACTAAAGCTATCTCATTATCTAATTACAATGAAACAAAATTGTATATTTTATTACAAATTAAAACGACCACCTGTTTGATTTACCGCCCACATGGCCACCTGGGATTTTTGTTTTTTTCTTCTTCTTTTTTTCTTTAACTTGTTCAGCTAGCACGAGCTTCAATTTGACGAATCAAGCAAGCGTGAGTTAAAAAGAAAATGTAATCGAGTGGACATGCAATTTTTAAAGCAACTTCAGCTTGAGAACTACAGTATCATAATAATTATGTGCAGCATACTTCAATATAAAAATAATTGTCCTCTTCAACAAGCATAATATAATTTCGTTAAATTATTTTTTTTTTTGCCCATATATCCATACCAAATTTTTAATAACAGTTAAATGCAGATTAAAAGTTTTGAAGCATAATCTTGGTAATTTGTTAGGAAATCGTATCGACACGCTATATAATAGTTAGGGATGAAAATATGTTTAATCTGGATGCATGCATGCATTTATAAATCTAAATTCCGCATGACGAGTGTTTATCGTCTTATCCAGGGACAAAAATTACTGCACAATAATTATTCTAGTTCGATTATTGCAACATAAAACACCAACAATTTTCCTTACTATTGAATAACAATATGTTGTACAGTTTAATTATGGTTGCACTTTGAAAAATAGCTACAATTTTGACGTAAAAAAACAAAACATAAATGACTCTATAGTCTTTATCCGTTTTCATGGTATTTCAATATACATATTGAAATTATACATATTCAATTATATATATTATATATATATATATATATATATATATATATATATATATATATATATATATATATATATATATATATATATATATATATATACTGTATATATACTGTATATATACTGTATATATACATATATAACTTTTAAGTATACTTCATCGCAATTTAATATTAAACGTAAAATTTCTCAACTTGTTTTGATTCCCGCAGTTTTTGTACAATTATTAAAACGACCACCACCTGATTGTTTGTTTAAAATTAGTATCAATAATACTGAATAATGATGGCTAAAAATATGAACAGGGTTTGAGAACTATAACTTAAATACGCTAATTGATGAGGTGTCTATTTAATTTCTTTTTAGCCGCAAATTAATATTATACTTTTTGATTATAATAAATTTTACTTAATATATTATATTAAAAAAAAAAAAAAATGCAAACGTGATGGAAGAGATTTATATTTATAACTGACCAAAAGATTTTTTTTATAGACTTAATTAAATATTAAAATATGCAAGGTAATTTATTCAAAATTGATAATAATAATAATTTAAATCGTCATGGTATATTCATTATGTAGATAGGGAGAGAGAGAGAGAGAGAAATGACACGCTCAAAAGTAATTGCGATTGAGGTGAAAGAGGGCTTAGCGTGGTTTGCAAGTCATTTTTGATTAAACGATCTTGTTTCATGCCCGGTGGGATGCGAACTGTGAACCACACACACAAAACTCTCGTATGTATTTGCTTTCACCCCCTGGGGGGCTAGCACCTGATTACCACCCTCGTTCACTTTCCATCATGCCTTCGTGGTTTCTATACTCTCATCAATGTGTAGTTGTTGCGTTAATTATTTCCGCGATGCGCAGTATTTAAGTCTACTGATTTTTTTGTGTAATTTATTATTATTTTTTTAATAGGCTATCTGCCTATAACCTCTATTTTATTAAATTTCGCAGTAGATGTCGACTGAATATTGTATTTTGTTTCCTCCTTTATTATTACAAAATTTATCTGCGGCTTGTTTTGATTGTTTTGTTTTTAATATTTTAAGTGTAAGATTTGGATTTTTTTTAAAAAAAATTACCCGTCAATTTGCGAAATCTTTTATATTAATTAGATTATTAATTATAATAATTTGAAATTTTTTAGTGTCTCTCCCTTATCTGGATGCAATTTTTATTTTTATTTTACGATATTCATTTTATCTTGCACACAGGAAAGGACATGCAGCCTTATAAGGTGTATTTACTGTATAATTTAATCACTAAAAAAAAAAAAAAATCTGTGTCCTAAAATACGGCACTCTACATAAAATAAAAAATTTATTTCATAAAGTTCTTAAATGTGATGTGTTTTTATGGAGTTTATTATATAAATTAAATCATGCATTTTTATGTTCATTAATGCTAACATGTGTACAGAACCCGTAGTTAATTCTGGTTGTAATGAGAGGATTTAAGTTTTTATGTAAGCACATCAAGTACTTGTAATGAAATTTATTATTTTGCATGACGTCATGGAATTTTCTCTTGCAGCTCTTTGCTTGTACCATTAGAACGTGTTGAAGTTGATAATATTTCAGAATTATATTCTGAACTGTGTTGAAGTTTTTTTTTTTTTTTTTTTTTTTTTTTTTTTTTTTTTTTTGAGCTATGCTAAAAAGTTACTGCATTGCACAAACATTTCTTTTGTTAGAAATCCTAAATTTTAACGTCGACTTCTTACGATATTTTAGTGTATATATTATTATAAATATAATATAAAACTTGATCTCTCTCTCTCTCTGAACAGTAAAAACATTAAAAAACAAAAAACTGTTTTATCATTATTTAAATTTAAATCGTATAGTGTTTTTTTAAATCTCAACTTTCAAGCTACCTTTTGTGTACAACAGAACAAAATATTTGCTAATTCCACAATCTATAAATTGCATTGCATTGCAGTATGTTGTGTTTGAAAAAATGCATAAAAAAATGCATAACATGTAAATCTTACATCAGCAGGAAGGGGGCGTGGTTAAACACTTGTTGCATCGGCAAATTCATACATAAAATGCAATAAGTCACCATCTTTCTTGTGTACTATCATGCTGTATGTTAATTATATATATATATATATATATATAATATATATATATATATATATATATATATATATATATATATATATATATATATATATATATATATATATATATATATATAAAGACCGGTACACCACCTGAGTAAAAAAGCAATTAAATAAGATTACATACCCTCATATTATATTTATAGCTTAACATAAATTAAAGTAACAATAAATCATTATTATAATATTGACAGAGGTTATGTATAAAAGAATATGAAAGCAGTTTTACTTAATTAGAGATTGAGTTTTGATTAGTGCTGCCACTACTCGGAGAATATTGTTAATTAATAATTAACGTTAATGTGCGTGCATAATATTTGAAAGGGAATTTGGTGACTATTGTCACTAGCATAGACTCAACAGGTATATCTTATCTGCCCTAATGGTGCGCTCTTTCAATGTCATTATATATATATATATTTTTTTTTTCTTCTTCTTCTACTTCTTCTTTTCAAGGTTGGCACGAGGCCCTTATATGGTCAAAATTTTCAACTGCACTTAAAAAATTAATTAATCATCAATATATAAATTAATATTCCTATACCATGCCGTCCTCTATTATAGCGTGTATAAAAATAATAGAACAAAATATTTAATACATTATACTTTTTTTTTTTTTTTCGTTAAAAGTGCCTTGCTTTTTTAAACAAATGGCGGTAATACTTAAATGATCTTGGTCATATATTTCCAATTAAAGTACCATAATAAAACAAAAGTTTTTGTTATTCCAAAGTAATTTTTTTTCCTAGAATTTGTTTAATATTTTCAACATATTTAAGTGTTCCTTTAAGGCATGTAAATGATTGACATTCCTATGTAATAAGTTTTAGAAATAACTATTTGAAATGTGTAGAAATATTTATTTTAATGGTCTTACATTCATACTCTTTAGTAGTAAAATATAGGAAGCTATGATTTTGTCCGTTATTATTGTGTTACTAGTTACTATACATAAAACGGAAGTAGAAACATGTTGAATGAGTTTTTTTTTTTTGGTATTATGATTAAAGAGAAATAAGTATATTGTAAATATAATGCACTAAATATGAAAAATAATTATGCAAACGGGAAAAAAAATTTTAAATCGGATGTTCGGTTCATAAAATATACCGGACTTCATTTTTTTGTATATATCAACAAATAGAAAAGATAATAAAAAACATTGGAAATATATGCAAAAGACTTTTAAACGTGATGAGTGCATGGTCAAACCAAAAATATTTTTATGATCTCACCGCAAGCACGCATCTATAGCACGTGTAAGTTTTATTATTTTGGAATTTTTGAAGTACAAAAATTCTTCAATTTTTACTATAATGTTTAAATTTTGTTTTTTCTTCTATTATTATTTTTGAAAAAAAAAAAAAAAAAATGGAGAATTGACGCTTATGTGCCAATAAAACGACTTACAATTTATATATTTTTAAAACTATCAATGTAACTAAGATATGAAGAAGCCATGAACTAAACAGAAAGAATGCTATAAAAATTATATATAAAATAAGCGTGTGATAAGGTTTGATAAATTAGTTTTTAATACAGATTTAATCTACAGAGTAACTTTTGTGTATATGTTTATTTACTTTGGTGAGACTATAATTCTTTTTCTTTTTTCATCTCTATATTCCAAAATGTACATTTTAAATATTTTAAATTTCTCTGTGAACTAGCCCATACTATAATTATATATCAGCCAAAATTAATTAAGAATTTATTTTCTCTTGAAAGGTATACAGTTTACACTAACACTATATACACAATTAACTAGATAAATAAAATTTGTAAATCCTAAATCGCGGTTTCAATTTTCTTGTTCTCCCTTGTTGCTGTTTGAATTAACATCATGAGATTTGCTGATAAAATCGGTCTAGTTTCATTTAAAGATCGAACGTGTAAGTTAAAATTAAGGTTTTGTTAAAGTATAATTATTGGAATTGAGCATTGCTTTATAATGAAGGTACACTTAAATTGACTCGCGTGCAGAAGAGGCCTGCAGTGTCTTGGGTCACATCCCTTGGCCCGGGTCTTCCTGTCTGATATTTATACTTGTGCTCCTCATCGTCACGCTTGCAATGCCACCGCTAATTATAAATCCTCGTCAAGGACGCTTGAAGTGTAACTTTTATTATTATTTTTTCATACTAGTTGAAAGTAAAACCTATTTTTCTCCCCCTTGAAGTGTTCGTACCTGCTTCTAATTTTTATAATATATAATATTTTTTTTTCTACTCTTTAATTTTTCCTTTTTGAGTTCATGTAGTGTGAAATATTATCAACTATAAATTTAAACAAGAAATATAATGTTGTTTTATTACAAATTACTTTTCTTCGAAGAGTTAATTACTATTAAATAATTTTTATTTATTTTCAAAGTAAGCATGATATAGTATATTGCTTATATTTCCATTAGTAATAGTCATTTGAGGAAAAGTTAGGATTTTCAAATTATAGAATTACGCGTATATTGATATATAGGTAGATATCCATCTATATATAAGCAATGGTTTATTGATTTAGTTCTATTTCGTAAAAACGTTCCGACGTTTTCGTTTATAGGTTGTCAATGTTCAGTGATAGTTCTATATAAATAATTAACAAAAATATATTAATGATCCAAGCAATTCTTCTTTTCCAACGATTGTGTAGGAAAACGCTGACATCGAACAACATAACAGTAAGACGAGGTATATGAGGGGGCGTGCGTTTTGCTTTGGCGTGAGCGTGGTCGAGTGGAGCACCTGTGTGTTGTGCTGTGCTCTCTCGCTCACGCCGCATCGTGTATGCACTTCACTCGTACGTGCGTGGGTGCATGGCATGACGTTCTTCAAACTCAAATATTTAAATATCTGATCACTGAGGAGTACGAGTGGGTGGCAGCAAACTGATCTCTTCTCAAATTCAAACTGGTTGGCGAAAAAGAGAGAGAGAGAATGGAAGCAAAATCTAAAATGTCTATAAATCTTAAAGTAACTTTTTTAAATCAATTTTATATTCAACACTGGGCAAACATTACAATGATATCATTAATATATATATATATGACAAAACAATAATTTCAGCTTGACAAATTTGTGTAAATTTGCAACCCTCGCAACTATATCCGAATAGTTGAGAAATTACTAAAGTAAGACAAAATGCAGACATAATGAAAAATACAAAACAAAGTACACAGCTGACGTGACAAGAATGGAAAATGCATACATAGTATAAATGTTATTTAGCTGACGTCACAGTGGTAAACATTGGTCAACATTGTTTATAGGGTGGATTATTATGAAAGTAAATAAATATCAAAGTTGAGTCTACTAAAGCGAGTCTTGTATAATACAGTAAATTTATGTAATGATGTAAATGGGCAGTATATGTGCCCATTTCTTGATACCAATGAATAAAATCGTAAATATAAACAAACAAAATATTGACTTATTATTCTTTAATACGAGTATAATATCTATTTTACATTTTTTTTTCTTTTATCATTATTTTTATCGAGTCTTAAAATTAAAGATCTTAATAAGAACAAACCTTGGTCACTTTTGCTGTTTTTCACAATTTGAGTAACGTACTATGCTATAGGCGTCATCCATTTATACTATAATGTATTTTATATAGCCTGTCCACACGGAGCAATATTTATGCAATAAATGTCAGTTCATGGCAATTTATTGGTTTTAAATTAAGAGTTCATGCAGTCATATTTATTGCACATTGAAAATTATTGAACCGTTTGAACATTAACGTGTTGTCAATTAACTAT
Source organism: Ecdyonurus torrentis (assembly GCA_949318235.1). Lineage (NCBI taxonomy): Eukaryota > Metazoa > Arthropoda > Insecta > Ephemeroptera > Heptageniidae > Ecdyonurus > Ecdyonurus torrentis. The sequence goes on along the minus strand of OX439130.1, from coordinate 41,584,603 downwards.
ATCCATATAATTTTATTTTTATTCTGCTATATACAAGGACATACTGTATATGATTATATACATATTTACTCCTTAAAAATGTGATCTATCTTATCAATTGTAATGTAATATAAGGTTTTGAGATGTATACAAGACAGTATTTTTTTTTCTTTTTTCTTTCCGTGTAAAAGTCGAATGAGACACAGTAAGTGTGTGAATAGTGTAGCAAGTATATCAGATATTAAATTACTTTTTGTACCAACGTGGGAACACAATTACTGTCTGTACTTCTTGCTCTCAAGAAAGAATAGAAGACAAGTAAAAAAAAAAAAAAAAAAAAAAAAAATAAAGCCTTTTCACAAATGTATTGATATATAGACAAAAAAGTAGTATATTGTTATATCATTTATATATTATGTTGAATTATTATATTGAATTTTGTTAACTATAACGAATTTCAAATTGCTATGCTCTTAACAGTTTCCTTCGAATTTTGTTTTATAAATGTACACAATCTGTTTACTTTATTTATTTTATATATAAGTAATTTGCTTTTGACGTCATTTATATAAAATTATTTTTCGTTTTTTTGAATATAGAAGTATATATTAATAATTTAATAATAAAATTGCAAGTATTTTTAGATATTTTGTAGATTGGATGTTTATTACGTCTTTTTTATTATTATTATTATTATTATTATTATTATTATTTAGTTTTAATATAACTTGAATATACTTTACACTTCATAGGTTTCGTATAGGTTTGATTTAAAATTGTTTTAATTAAAATGACTTCAGTCGTCCAATTTTATTATATAAACTTGTACTATTAGTGACTCCAATGTATTTATTTTTTTAAAACAAGTTTATTGCAATCAACGGGCCTTTTATTCTGATTCTTATAATCGTGTATCGTGGTGATAAAAAAAAAAAAAAATCAAGTCCCGCGACCCCTAGGGGTCGTTGTGTTTGGTTACACCACAGGTTACACCCATAATATTTGCCATATTTTGAATTGTATTACTGCTTTATGTGACAGAGGGCGCGACTTATGCAGTGACACTCCCTTTATAAAACAAAGCAGTCCAAAATTAAAGTGCCCTTTAATATAACAACGCTTTCAAAATCATGAATTTTTACGAACTATTTGCGTTCTTTTAATATATTCATAAATCTCACGAGTTCCAGTATTTTTTTATATGTAAAGAAAAACATATGTTAGATGGATGCTATGTCAATGAGATAATGTTTACGTTTAAAAATAAAAATGTAAAGTATAATTTACAAAATTTTCATATATTCAAATTTTTTTATGTATGATATTTAGTATTTAGTTATGTGAATATGACTTGCAAAATGTTTTAAAAGTGGGAAGGTGTAAAGTTTTATTTTATTTTTTTATCATGCATGGACAAAAAAGAAAAAGAGGGGAGAGCAAGTTTTATTTTACAGAATACACTGAAAGATAATGTTAATTCAAATGAAGTAAAAATGTAAAATTTTATTTATTTTTATATTATGTTAAAAATGTGTACTCCAGTCATATTGTTAGTAGAGGATCATTGCGTTATTTATATTTACGTAAAATTCGTTATTAACTTCTTTTTTTTCTAAATATTTAATTTTATTTTGAATTCATTTTATTTTTCTTGTACAGTAACTCGTCGTACTTGCACGTCGTGGTGACACGTGGTTCATGTTGTTTATTAGCAAGCTAGATGTGATTTGCTGTTGGTATAAGATATCAAGCGCGTCACATTTTCACAGAATCGTTGACGTTGATTTCAAAACTTTCAACCATCATGATCTTTTACAAGTAAAAATTTACTTTGTAAATTAATTTTTAGTTTGTAATATATTATAGGCGCGCCTTTTAATTAAAAGGCTTGTTTGTTATATTATCCAGAAAAACGGGTTAAAAAAGAAAAATATTTGCCATATTATATATATATATTTTTTTTCGAGTATTTGATATCAACCATTGAATCCTACATAAAGTGTGCGGTTCATGTCTTCAAGCTCTTGCCCAGGACATAAATTGTCTCTAGAGCTTTTGTCTTTGTTTGGAACACGAATTCCTGCTCTTTCTTTCTCCACTCCTATTTTTTTCTCACTCTCATGGATTAGAAGAATATTTAAATGTCTTTTCTTAACTTAAATAATATAATGTCTTGCTTTTCGGATAAAATCTTTTTAATTCCACTCTTTAAGTTTTTTTTTTTTTTTTTTTTTTTTTTGACAATTTTAATAACTCTTTTCTCTTTCTTAAAGAGAGACAAAAAACTTGTTTCACTTTTAAGCTTATTACTTACATTGTATTATAATATAATTCATAGCACAAGTATACATCTCAAATTACCTCCCTGCTTCTCTCTATGTACAGTATATTGTATAATAGAATTATTTCTCAGATTAGAAACTTTGTTGTATTCTTTCCGAAACACGTAATAAATTTAGCTAGCCTATAGCAAACGTACTTGATTTATATTTCGTGTATGATCAAAAATACTTATACACTCGTCCCATAAAAACCTGACCTGGTGCGTTAAAGTCTCCCCATGTATATAATATATTTATTATGTTATTTGGAGACATGAATGCTGCAAACACAGTTGAGTTGTGTACGTATAGCAGCATTGTAGTTGAAAGATATTTTAATAATCCTAGCCATGATCATATATCTATTATCCTAGCTCTTCGTTTTTTTTTTTTTTTTTTTTTTTTTTTTTAATTATGGCGAGCATTGTGATGAAAACGTGTCATTGCCAGAAAATGTCAAACTTGGCGTAATACATAAACCTCATTAAAAATCCATTAAAAACTAACGATAATAATAAAATACATATTTGAAAAAAGTGAATGTCGAATGACAAAAATAGGTAATTTTGCATTTTCCCTTCCAATTTCCAATGTAGTTTTAGGGGGTGATTATTTCCAGCATTTCTTAACAGGCAGTAAAATAAATTCTTAAAATCAATAAATAATTATAAAATCTTTTTCTTTAGTAAGGTTTTTACGATATAATTTTGCACGATTTTAATGCTAAATATAAAACTAAAAATATTTTTATGGTTTGTGGCCATTTTTTTTTTTTTTAACAGAAAATGAATTTAGGAGTTTTGCAAAGAAGCCATTGAATATTCGTTTCATCTGCTTATACAGGAAGTAAATACTCGTATTAATGAGATACAAAAATAAAAAACAGTAACACACTTTTATAAATATACATATATATATATATATATATATATATATATATATATATATATATATATATATATATATATATATATATATATATATATGCCGAAGAAAAGTTTTTAACTTTTCAGTTTTGAGTATATTATAATATTGTTAACAAATAACAAATTATAGTTAGTAAAACAAATTGTTTGACTTGAAAGTATAGATATATAATATACATTTGGTGATCACAATTGTTGATAAGCATGCATTGTTCTCTTCATGTACGTACAATAATTACAATCATTATGTAAGAGATATATTACAATAATAATATATATAATAATGCCTACTTCACATTATTTTCTAAGATATGTAATTAGTTTAACTGATTGTGTAACTTATCAGTCTGTCTTTGCTTATTATACCTCTGCATGACGTTTGTAATACTAGCTCATCAAAAGTATATAGTATCTTAATTATATGATACATATTAAATATGTACTGTATATTCATTTTATGCATACATAAATTGTTTTATTTTATTAACTTTTTTATACATAGATTAGTTTGAATTTTGATTGAGAATATTATGTTTTACTTTATGGCTGGCTTATTAATTATTGCCGTGATTACAGAAAAGTGTTATAGCTAGTTATAAGACAGTGTAAGAGTATAAGCAATAAATTGATAACAAAAACGGGCGTTTTTGTGATTTACAGATATAAGAAATGATCAATTTAAAACATTATATCAATCATTTCCTATCAATTCAAAACATTAATAGGGTGTATTTTATTTAATTAAAAAAAAAAAATAATAATAAATAAATGCAGCCTTTTGTTATACTGTACTTTCTCGTCCATACTGCTTTTTTTTAATTTACTAAACAGACTCCTGTTTTACATATGGTGTACTGATTATTAAAATACAAATTATTTACTTTAAACATTGTCACTTTTTTTTTTTTTTTTAAAGAGTATTTAGTACTTAAAAGTGTATTTGTTTTACCTTAAAGATATATTAGCATAGTTGCAAGTGTTGATGAGGGATGTTATTGTGAAAGATGGTCTCTGGCTTCTGGTCATGTGACACTTAATGTGACGTCATAAGCTCATGTAACGTCTAGGTGACAAGTGAAGCAGTTATACGTAATATACTTTAGTTACAAACTAACACTAACGTTCTTCTTCGTTCTCTTTTCTTTGTTACAGGACACAAATTTGAGAACCCTGAAGTCATAACCTTAAGATTGGAACCTGGAATATGGTAAGTTTACATCCATTTATATATTATTTTATATTTGAAGTATCAGGTGCATAAGGTGCATAAGGGTTGTAATCTTAAGTAATTTGAGCAAATATTAATAATAAAATTAAAGAAAAGGATTCCGTCGTTTTTATTGCAAGTAATAATAATAAAAATATATAAAGTAGAGGGTAGGGGATTCAATTTGTCACCGAGCTTTCTCCATATGTGGTCTCAAATTTGACTTTGGACAATAAAAAATTAATAATGCATCATTTTAATCTCAAGTTTAAAGAAAACAAAATAACATGTTTTGTTATTAAATCAAGTACAGTACTGAACAAAATCTATAGCTTTTCTCTCTATAAATACTCTTAGAGGCACAACATACTTTGTAGAAAGGGACAATAATTTGGAATCACCTTTAAGCTTTTGATATTTTATGTTCCTGAATAGCTTTCAAGCACAATTTATAATGATTATCATTATAGTGTGAAATGTTAAATAAATTAGAGTAATTCATATGCAATTATGCATTAATGACAATTAGCATAATCTTATAATACACTATAGATTCAATTTTGTATTTTTCGTTGTGCTGATATTTGATTGTATTCTTTTATCTCAACCACTGTATCATCATGATATACATAAGATCACAGTTTACTCCTTCTAATACTAATATTTGTATTACTTATCGAGTTATATGGTAATCTTTTTAAATTCTTATCTCAAATTTGAATTACTCTTTCAAGTTTTTATCATACATTTTATACAATTATTGACATTTGAAATGTTTGTATATTTGAAGAAAATTTATGTTGATATATAAGAAATTCAAAATAATTTCACCATGTAGTGAACTCAATACAAAAAAGTTATGTTGTCAATCTATTTACAAAATGTTATCTATAATATTATATATTTATGTATATGAAAATTTACGAAATTTTATTTGAATGGAATTACTGTAATATTGATTTGAAGATATTATATACGTTACGAACTTTGCTTGTTTTGTGTATATATTGAAAGTCGTTACTAAAATATGTACTACAGGAATGTGTTTTGCAATGATGGTCAGCTACAATACCTTGATGTAATCGCAAATGATACTTGAGTCACTGACGCGCGCCACTGCGACGTAATATAATGCATCTTGAGAGGATTACTAATGCATAAATCAGACAGACTATAATTATATACGATGTCAAAACCAAAAAGAGAGCATTCATTAATATAGTATAATTATTAAGGCTCAGAATACGTGTACCTCTTCTAAGTCCAAATATAATGGTCACGTTACAAAGTTCTTGACTTTTGGCAGACTAATATTCATGAGAAGACCTGGCTATAAAGCTGGTTAGAATCTGAATTACTATATTTATAAGTGTGGGTTCAGTTGAGTTGAGACGTCCTAAAGAAGTCTTCTTTTATAGCATGCCTTGTTGAACTCTATAATTATATATTTGTGTTCAGGGAGCAAATATAGATATGCAAATTTTTGATAGTGGATAGTCTTTGTAAGAAATTTATAATACCTTTTTACTCATGGTGGCCATGGCCCTAATTAATTCATTTTATTGTATGTTAAACGCATTTCTTTCTTTACGATTATTATATATAATATATACATTAACAAGCTCTGAAGATATCAGTGGTTTACACTTCGAGTTTATATCTCTCCCTCTCTCCTCGTGTTATCATTTATCAGTGGGGTGTTGGGCTCAAAGGCCATTACTTCACCACATTTAACAATAATTAACCAAATTTACATACATGCGCTAAAATTCGAACCTAAAGCTCCCTCTCTCTCTCTCTCTCTTTCACTCCATTTAAAATCGCGTGTTTTTTCGGCTGTATTTTGAAATAATTTTTTTAATTTTTATTGAAAGTAAAACCAAATACCATATATATAGACAATAATTTATATTGTCTATGCTAAAACATTGGAAAATACGCGAGTTTTAAGACCATAGTGCCTACTTTGTTACCCTGAAAATTGATGTGAAATAAATTTCACTAATTAAAATAAACCAAAAAAATATATTTAAAAAGTATATTATACTTTTCCTAATATTTCAGATTTATTTTTATTTTCTCTTTACAATGTATTTATTTGGAATAGTATAAGAGCAATGTGTAATTGCCACAAATGATTTATGTTTTTAACTTCTAGTCTCCAGATTCATTTCCACAAATCTCTGTAATAAATTTTAACACTAAAAATAATGAAGACTGGGTACTTTTTTTTGTTTCTCAAGCTTACTTTTGACTTGACATATAAAGCAAGAATATAACATTTTGGTGTGTCCTCATATAATAACCCGAGTGTCTGGACTTCATAAATTATACATACAAACTTTTTTTTAAAAAAAATTTTCCACTGGCCATTTGATAATGTTATTACTATTTAAATATATACACGCCTTTTTTAGCTTTTAATGATACTCAGAATATCTATTACATTTTTTGTTTTTTAATTTTTTTTTATAGCCAGGTCAGAATGTAAAAATCCACCTGCTAAATACATTATTTACAACAATTATATTATTTCATGTTTATAATGATTCAATACTTCTTTTTTTTTAATTAAAACTCTCCGATGTTTCCAACTATATTCTAAGTAATTTAAATTGCCAAGTGATGGTATTTGCTTCAATGCAATTTTTTTTTTTAATATTTTAAAATGCAAAATGAAAATGCAAATGTGAAAGAAAGAGAAGGCAGATTTTGTCACGTGTTCCGTTCTCCAAAAGCTATCATATATCATCTTGGTTGAAATTTTTATATTTTTATATAATAACCGTATTAATTCTTGTTTATATAATCTTTGAAAATCGATATCTCATGAAATATCGATTATATTTGCCGAATAATCGACAGATGGAGTGACAAGTATTGATATTTAGGTTGTCCAGTCGGACTTGGAGGGCTGGAAGGTAGAGGAAGGGGGGGGGGGGGGGGATAAACTGGTCCAGTTGAGGCGGGGAGGCTAACAAGTGAACTAGCAAGCAAGATCAAGCAGAGCAGGTAGCCGCGGGAACAGGGAGTGGTCGCTCCCGCGAGCTAGCTACCAAGCAAGCCAATGACCTCACAGGACCTACACACATACAAACACTGGACCGCACTAGCATTCAACTCTCCTTGATTGATGTTGCTCATATTTGCCGACTTATCTGCACTAACATCAATTTACTTCATGCATACACAATATCATATCTATTTTTACATTGGTCACCATTCAAAGTTTTAACATTTTTTCAAGACTTATAATTTTTGCTGTAGATTCCTCATCTCAATTCTGTACAATCGAATTGATGCATTTCAAAAGCTATTAAATTTTTAATAAAGGTTTTCGAACATCAGCGTTTATTTCTAGTATTTGTATATATGGGAATTTTTAAATTGAAAAATGTATTTGAAAATTTTCAACGTCCGTAATAAAAATTGAGAAATATTTTATTAACTATGAAAATTTTATTTTGATATACTATGTATACATGATTAAATATGACTTGTATAATCATTAATATGTGTGTGTGTGTATGTATATATATATATATATATATATATATATATATATATATATATATAATATATACCCAAAGATAATAAACGAGGTTATATCAACGTCAGTCAAAACATATATTTTACGATTGCCAGTTATTGTTTCTAATTTGCGACAGGAGTAAAAGAGATTAAGCAAATTATGAGAATGCAATGATAATGGCGGTGAGATTTTTGTTATCACTCGACTTTGTGACGCCTACTTATTACCCCCTTAGTTCCAAATGAATGTATATTATATTAATAATCATGTTTTAAAATATAAAACTAAACTTTATTGACATTATTTTGAATGTTTAGTGATAGCCAAGCCTTACGTATCCCCCACCTGGATGCATCAAAAATCAAACTTGCGATACATTCTGATATCACGACTCTTTTGTATGTTTTCTGATATCTAGCCACTTAGTTTTATTTCGACATCACTCGTATCAAAACCAATACCCCCATTAACAATATTATTTCCCCCAATATAATATATAATTTCTATATATTATATTTTATTATTTTCTCGGGACATATAAATATATACCGCCACATATCATTTTCAGTTTTATTATTATTATTATAATTTTTTAGAAATCATACTTTATATTAATGTAATAAAAAGGGAAGTAGATTCACAATCTACATAATGTTAATCAAAACTAGAAATTACTATTATTGCTCGTATCTGATGAAAATAAAATTGAATTCTTCAATTCCTTATAGTTTTTTATTATCAGTATTTTTTTTTTTATGCAAAACAAAATTAACATAACTAATTTATTGAATTCACCGACAAAGTTTGAACAGATAAAATCAATATACTTTAAAAGACATCTATACGGTGGAAAACCTAACGTCTATACATTCGACCATGAGGTCTTTTTATATGCTTATAACGCATGGTGATTTTAATGCTCACTAGCCAATCTGTGGCTGTGAAATCAACCACAAAAAAGAATATTTTAATTTCCTAACACTTTCATTAATGTGTATATTTTTTTAAGCGCTTATTAAGAGAGAGAGAGAGAGAGAATTTTTTTATCATTTTACCTGCCGCCACTTGAATGAAAAATCAAGTCTAATGGACCAGCGTGAAAATTTATACATTTTTTTATTTGCATACATCATGTCAAATGTGTTCCGACTTAAGCCCGTCAGGTGTTCAAAAAAATAAAAAATTACTTCAAACAGTTTTGATTAATTAAACTTGCAAAATATCAGCAGAAGGAGGGAGGGGGTGGGCCGTGTTGAATTCTGATAAAAAAAATATATTGTATATAAATTAAAAGATGTTTTTTTCAAAACATGTTGATAATAAAATCAACAAAAGGGCTTAACCCTTATTTCCTTGCGCAGTTGACCCTGGATAGGTCAATACATTCAGGTCACCTCCCCTCTCTCTGATGCATATAAAATGCATGGGGGAGATTGCCCCAAATACCCCTATATGTAATAATGCACTTGATGATAATGAGACTTTATCGATTTTGTTGGTAAGCATTAAATTATTGTGGTCAGCAACTCATGTTATTGACAAGATATGAACATGTAGTATCGTCGTGGTCCCAGGTCAAAGTTCACTTAAGATAATCCCTCTATCTTTTATATACCATGATGGCCTGCCTTCCTTTGCTTGCTATAGCTTCTTTTCCATATCAAAACTTCAATATTTTTCTCTTATCGTTTTGTTAAATGGGGAGAAGAGGAGAAACGGACGCTTCGTAATCTTTGCTTGTCACAAAAAAAAAAAAAAAAAAAAATTAAAAAAAAGTGTGTTGAGTTTGAGTTGGTAACGTGGCCAAAAAGTGATAACAGTTTTTCATTTCGTGTACTGCTGGAAAGCCTAAAGGTAGTTTAGAGACTGACGTATGGATATGTGTACATAAATAATAATTATTATTTTTTGTTTCTCGTGCTTTCAATTGTTTTGAGATTACTTGAGGTAAGATTGAAAAGTGTTTATTGTGTACTAATGATGCTGTGAGAATTTTATGGTGTAATAAGAAAGACCAATTTTTAGTGAAATTCATATAAATGTTAAGTTGTGATTTTTATCACCTTCTTAATTTGTTATATACTTAAAATTCTTCTTGTTAATTGTGAAAAAAACATTCATTATAATAAAATACTTTTGACGTAAGACGTAAATATTTTTGACCGCAGTAATATATATGTGGTTTGTATAACATTTTAAAACATGTTTTTGTGTAAAAACGTGTTTATATAATCACAGTTATAATTTTTAACATTTTATATGAAGTTGACTACACAAGTACACACACACACATACACAGTATATTTATATGCCTTTAATTTTCAAATTTTGTGTTACATTCTACTCGTACCGAAATGAAATGAATAACTTGCAATTTAGTCTACAGTTGTGCTAGTTTTTTATTTCTGTGCGGTACATTCGTCCCAGGAAAACCTGCCCCATATTTTTGCCATTTGGAGACATGAACGCTATGTGGTCAGATTTTTCTTGGGTCGAGTGTACACTAGAAATGTTACTTATATTATGCTTGTAGTTAATAATAATAATAAAGCAAGTTAGCTCTATTTTCTTGGCTTGTAGCGCACTTATTGCATTTTTTTCTAGAATGCTCTATTATACTCTTTTTCATCCACGATTTGTTTTTATTGCTATTTTTTTCCCCCGTTTGTCATTATTATTAGGTATTATTTTATATCGTTCTTTAATGATTATTATACTTAATTATTATTTTCCAGAAGAAATATAAATGTGTGTGTGTGTGTTTGTGTGTGTGTGTGTGTGTGTGTGTGTGTGTGTGTGTGTGTGTGTGTACGTGTAATGTGTAATGTGTATCGCATCGAGATTTAAGTCATCGCAATTGTTGAAGTATTGAAATTTTTGGCGTAGCGAAAAAAGAAAAAAAAATTATAATTATGATAAAAATTTTAATTTAGCAGAATCGTTCTCTCTCTCTCTCTCTCTCTCTAAAGGTTTTCCTGTTTTTTGTTGCGCCAATCTTATCAAAATTATGTGTTGTTATAATATATAAAAGAAACATGCTTTAATTTGCTGATATGTTCAATAAATGTATAATATTATGTTATAATAATGTGGTGTTAAATTTTGTGTGTACGCAGCTCAAAGAATGAGGAGGTAGACAGTAACTGCGTGGTACGTGCAAGAGGTCTCCCGTGGCAATCCTCAGATCAAGATATTGCAAAGTTTTTCCGTGGATTGAATGTTGCAAAGTAAGTAAAACTTATCTCACGCTTCCTCACTGTCTCTCATTTTCTTATTTCCGCTACGTATCTTATGTCTTACTACATTTTTTTTTTTTTTTTTTTTTTGCTGATTCAATAGGGGTGGAGTAGCATTGTGTCTCAGTCCTCAAGGTAGAAGAAACGGTGAAGCTTTGGTCAGATTTGTTAATCAAGAACACAGAGATATGGCACTCAAAAGACATAAGCACCATATTGGCAATCGTTACATCGAAGTTTATAAGGCATCTGGAGAGGACTTCGTCAATGTCGCTGGAGGTATCGTAAACTTTTGTATCTTATTTTATACTAAATTAAGTACACTTTAAATATATATTTTTAGTAAACGCACAAAGTTTCCAAAAATGATTTTTTTTTTTTTTAATTCGAAATTGTAAATGTTTTGGATTACAGTTTTATTACAGTAATACGCGTGTATATTCTTATTTTCATTATTTTTAGCTGGCAGCTGTCTTTTCAAATTCATTAATAGTTTAATTTTTAAACTGTTCTTAATGTGTCACTTTTCTTTAATTGCTATTCAATATGTGTATAATACTATATAATAATTAATAAGAAAGAGAAGTAAATAAATAATTATTTTTAATCCGATGGCCTTTTCTCAAAAATCTTCAAGAATAAAAATTGTTGGCTGCATTTCTGAATTGCTATTTATTATTATTATTATTTTCTGAATGCAATATTAAATTTGCTTATAAAATTTCAAGCTAGATCGAAGTCCCGGCAGAACTTTTTTTTTTTTTTTTTTTTCTTTTTGTTAAAAATCTTGGATAACATTTGAGTACAGAGGTTTGCAGCATTAGTTTCTTGATAGGTTTGAAAAATTAGAGAAATATTTAATAAATTGTAACTTTGTTTCTACGTGTGTCTAGGCAATAACAACGAGGCTCAAGCCTTCTTGTCCCGAGGTGGGCAGGTGATCGTGCGCATGCGAGGACTACCCTATGACTGCACAGCCAAACAAGTCGTGAGTATTAGAAATATTTGCTTATTTTTTTCTGTGTTTCACAAGTATACATAATATTACTTATTCAACCATAATGTTGTTTTATTTAGCTTGAATTCTTCGAGGCCGGCGAGAACTCGTGTTCTGTGCTGGACGGCGAGGAGGGGGTTCTCTTTGTTAAGAAACCCGATGGTCGAGCCACTGGGGACGCGTTCGTTTTGTTCGCTCACGAGGATGATGCAACGTTGGCTCTTAGCAAACACCGAGAGCTGATTGGCTCGCGGTACATCGAACTCTTCCGCAGCACCACGGCAGAAGTGCAACAGGTCAGTGTAGAGTGCATGACTTTTCACCCCAAGCCAGATAAATGTGGGACACTGTGACGCCAATTGACCATTTTTCACATGCTTCCATTTTTCTCTTGGTTCATCATTAAAAACCATTTTGGAGTTATAATAAATCCCGATAATCGTTAAATACGTGTTATTTTGTAACAATTATGTGAATGTAATAGTTACTGTTGTTTTCAGGTACTGAATCGTTCAATGGACCCTAAGACGTACGAACAGCAGCAGCCTTTAATCGCACAAATTCCTCAAGTGCCGCTATTGCCCCAGCACATCATCACATCTGGCACCCGCAAGGATTGTATTCGGCTGCGTGGGCTGCTGTATGAAGCGCAAGTGGAGCACATCCTTGAATTCCTAGGCGAGCACGCCAAGAACATCGTTTTCCAAGGCGTCCACATGGTCTACAATGCACAGGTACGGTAATTGCGCGTGGCTAGTAAAATGTACATTATTCACGATTTGATTTCTAGGGTCAACCATCAGGGGAGGCTTTCATTCAGATGGACTCTGAACAAAGCGCGTACTTGGCCGCGCAGCAAAAACACCACCGCTATATGATCTTTGGCAAGAAGCAACGTTACATCGAGGTGTTCCAGTGCTCTGGCGAGGACATGAACCTTGTTCTCACAGGAGGAATCCCCGCGCAAAAAGCCGCCGCCGCCGCTGCCGCCGCTGCTCTTATGAGTCCTGGTATGTTGGCTGCGGCCGCTACCTCGCCGGGTGGCCATCACCCCCCCGGCGCTCCTCCCGTTCCAGGCGCTTGGGAGCAGCAACACCCACTCATGTTGCAGAACCTGGCCGCCTTGCGCATGCAAGCCCCTCCTCCTCAACCCACACCAGACCCTTTGTGGTTCCTTGGTCTACCTCCAGGGGCTGCTCATAAACTACCTCCTCCACCTCACCAGCAACACCAACAACACCAGCCCAACTATGGCAGCAATGCTAGCACTCCACACTGGCCTGATCTAAATGGAAACACCACCTCTAATGGTCCTCCACCAGTATCCTCTGCTTCGGCAGTAAATCCTTCAAAACCCTACCAAACTGCTGGATCCAATCCCCAGTCTTACACTCCCCTCTTGCAGGCTGCTAATCCTTACTCCATGCAAAATCCTCACCTTCCTCCTCCACCCATGTTTCTATTGAACATGCCTCGTATGGCATCGTTTGCTGCCGCTGCGGCCGCCGCTGCTCGCCAACAGCAGGTTGCTCAAATTCAACAGCAAGTGGCAGCAGCTGCTGCCCAGGGCCACAAGATGCCACCTCCACACATGCAAATGCCCATGCTGCCTGCTGCTGCTGCTGCAGCTATGCAACAATTGGGTCTCAAACGCTCTTGGGAACAAGCTTTCCCTGGAGCCAATGCAGTTGTAGCTGCGGCAGCAGCACAGCAGGGGGTCAAGCGTCCCTGGCAACCTCCTAACTCTGGCAACTATCCCCATGGCAACCCTAATCCTTCAGCCTCTGCCTTGCCTGTCATGTACCAGCAGCCCCCACAATTTTACCCCTCAATGTAGAGAGGAGCATGCGGCAACTAACCCTGTGCTGTGTCAAGCACAATGTATTCCGTCCATTATATTCTCACTGTGAATCATTTGCTCATGATTGAAGTTTTTCTCTTTATACATTTAGAGTTTAGATGATAATGTTTTATTGTCCTAGTTATATTTTCCTATATATAACTGTACTTAACATTCCTTAATTTGATAAGAAATACACTTTTTTTTCTTTCTCTCTATCTAATTATATTTTAAGTTAAATTCATTTTATTATTAAAATTAAATAATATTAAATATAATATATTATGATATGAAGAATTTGATGCCTAGCTAAGGCAAACTATTTTATAATTTTCTGTTATGTTACTAACATTAAGTTAATTTAATAACTTACATTGATTATATATAGACAAATCATGATGATAAAATATAATTTTCATTTTGTTTTGTGTCCTTGTAAGAGTTCTAATTTTTAAGTTTTTTTCCCCTCCCCCTGTCCCCCCCCCCCCCTCTCGGAGCGAGATTATTGGCTGGGGCCACTCATTACTTGCCTTTATTGTGTATGCAGGGTGATTATGATTTTTTTTTATGTGCACTTTTGGACTTTGGCCTGCGAGCCTATATGACCTTGTATAACCCCACAATTTATTTCATCCCCCACCCCTTAAAAAACACCCCAAAATTATCAAGAGCAACTTCATATATTATAATATCAACTAATCTGAAAATATAAGACTGTAATATATGTATTTTTAATATGTTTTAAACATAATGTACAAATTCATAATTATATAAAGTAATGATAGAAGGAGTCAGCTAGATTATTTTTTATTTTTGTAAAGAAATTTATTGCTTTGATCATGCTTAAATGGTGGATTTATTAAGTAATACAATTTTTTAACAGTTAAAAATATTCAAAGTTAACATAAAACGATTGTAACTTAACTAACTTACTATATTAAATGGCTTCACTTCTATCTATCTATCTTTTTTTTTTTTTTTTTTTTTTTTCTATATAACAGCACTTTTATTATTATTATTTCTTTCAAACATTTTATAGGTTAGTTAAATAAAAATATGACTTGCTCTCGGTATGAAGTGATATTTCACGTGCCTTCTTAAGGTGCTGGTGGCAAAAATATAATAAAATGAACTGTCTGTTAAGAAGTGAAGAGCTTATAAAGACAATTATTTAATATATTTTGATTGACTGATCACTCATGTTGTGGCATTCCTCTATATGTGGCAGCCGTTTGTAGCATCTCTTTAGGCAGATTCACCTTACTGTACAAGAGAGCTTTAAGTTGGGTCATGGTACTGTATTTTTTTTCTCCCCCTCATTTCATTTATCATTGTCAACAAGATAATCGTACAAATAAGAGAAAAGAAACTTTTAAACAAACATTCCAATTAAATTTGATAATGATCTGTCATGCTTTTTTTTTTTTTTTTTTTTTTTTTTTTTTTTCCTCCTTTTTTTCTTTATTGTCATATTTTGGAAAGGTTGTAAAATGCTTTTGATATTTTGGGGTGATAATGATACATATTTTCTTTTTTTATGCTAACAATTATTTTTATGTCTACTATTATTTACTGTTGGGGCAATGGTGTTTTTTTTTTTTTTTTTTTTTTTTTTTCTCCTCAATGTGTTGTGTATGAAAAAGTGATATTGATTTTGCAAAATATGGACTATTAATTTAGCAAGAATTGCTTTTTTTTGTGCACCTATATACATATTATTTTTTTTTTCCAGGATGCCTTGTATAACCTTTATTTACACACTATATATTGCCCCAAATATATTTAGGATTTAATTATAATCATATGGTAGCTTTGTACTGTAGCTAATATAGATGCTAGCACTTTTATTTTTTGTTGCTGGTCATGAGCTCTTCTGACTTCACATTCATTGCGACACTTATTTTATTCTATCTTGCAATTTTGTCTTTAATATTGACTTCATTACATATTGAAATTGTTGGAACACTCAAGCTGTGTTTTGTTGCGTGGTGTGGGGTGGGAAGCAGCTTATAGCTAGCAATTGCTAATGTAAAAGCCATTTGTACTTTTGTATTACAGAGCAAAGTAATAAAAACTTATTTTGTATTTCAAAAAAATATTTAATATAATTTGGTTTGGGTTCTCTTTTATAAATATATTTACCGCCTACTTTTTTATATGTATTTTTTTTTCCAAAAAGTTAATATTTGAAGGGTATTTTTTTCCTCACATTGTTTTTTTCCTGCATTATATGTTTTATTTTCTACCTGTGAAATTAATTTAAGGTAGGAAAGCTAAAGGAGAAATGAGATGGATGTGCTAAAAAAATATATAAATATTTACTAGCATAATATGGGGGTCTATAGTGAGAGAGAGAGAGAGAGAGAAAGAGAGAAATATATAAAATGCTTGAGAATGCGGGGGCTTCACTCGTGACAAAACAACTGGTTCATCATGAAGAGGTGGGTTGTGGCTTTAACCATGTTTTAATGCACTGAACAAACATCTTGTTGCGACTTGCGAGGACACTTTTGGTTTCTGAGGTATGCATTTGTAGTAGAATGTTCAGTAGCCAGTGTAATGGAAACTGTATGGCAAGCAGATTCCTTTTAACTGGTTACTGATGCTGTAACTATAAATATTAACTTGTAAATCAAAAGTAATGTTAATGCAATCAACCGTCAATTAATTTCTAATTTTGTTTTTTCAGTGTATAAGTATATTATTATTTTTTTTACATAAACCTCAATATTATAATTTATATATTAATTTTTCATTACTTTTTTCTAAAACTGTTTTTAATAACTTAATTTTTTTTTGTAATAATAATATTGAGATTTAATGAATTTGCATGATTGTGGTAAAAATGTTATTGTTTTTTCTCTTTTTTTTTATTGTTTCAAGTCTATCATAAAAACATATCATATTTGGACCACTTGGGTAATTATTACTATAATATTTTACTTATTTAATCCTGCAGCATTATATTTATCTAAATGAAAGCTTAGTGTTTAAAAAAAAAAAAAAAAAAAAAAAAAAAAGTACACGTACACATATTTGTCTTATGGATTCGGGTGTGGAGGGATGAGGCTATATTTCATCAGAGTTGGTGCCTACTCTACTCTACCTTACCACCCTGCTGCTGCCTTTTTTATATGACTATTATTATCATTGTTTGTATATCAAGTATTTCAAAAACCCAAGTATGGTGAACGGGGGTAATTTTAAATTAATTGCTCATGTGTTTATGCGTACGTATTATTTATAAATATTATTGTTGTTTTTTTCACACACACGGTGATGGGGTATGTGATAAAAATAAAAATATTTTATTGAGCAACTTAAATTTTAAATTTGCATGCTTTTTAAGGTAAAATGGAGTTCTTTTTATTTTTATAAATTTTTTTTCTTTTAATTATAATTATTTTTATTACTTTTTTTTTTTTTTTTTTTTTTTTTTTTTAGTTTGTGCCCTGGAGTTGTGCTTTGAGTAATTAACAAATATGCCAAATGTAAAATCATATTATGGAATGTAAACAAAAATATTTATTGACTTGCAAGTATCAAAATTTTCTAAATAGATTTTCTTTGCAACCATATTAAAAAAAAAAATGTCACGATTTCTGAATTAAAAACCCTGGAATTATTGCAGAAGATGGCAAACAATAACGTATTTAAAAGAGAGTAAAAAATATGCATTTTTCTTCATTGCTTTTGGCCCATAGTTTTTGTAGATATAAATTAACATATAAAAAAATATTAAAAGAAAATTAAAAAAAAAAAAAAAAAATCCAGATGTTACTCATTATCTTGTTAAAAATGGAACCAGAGCACATATCTAAAACACTCATAAAATTTGTTACAATATTTAACTTAACATGTAATAAGGAACTCTATTTTACTTTGTAATTTAAAAATACCAAAACAGCCCCTGGCTGGCTGAGTATAGTATGGAGATATGTGAGTGAGCAGAAACAAATTTAACAGCTTTAAATGTGTGGAAAAAGGGTTTTTGCTTTTTTGTTTTTTTCTGTTTTTGTTTTATAGACCTTTATAATGAAATCCCTTACTTGTAACATATAGCACTTTCTTTCTGTACATTTTGTACTTTGCATTGTAAATTATAATTTAAGATATATAATATATATATATATATATGTACCTCTATACTCGGCCATCACAGATAGGCTGTTCTTACCCATGAGTTTATTAAAAATTTAGAATCTTTTCATTTCTTGCCTTGAAAATGCATTCTAAAGATAAAAGGACACTAAAGACAAATTTTGTTACTTTTTTTATTTATTTAATTTTTTGTCTCACGAGTCCTAAACATATTTTTTAATTAAAATACAAATGAATTTTAACTATTTAATACAATTTAAATGACAATATTTTTGATGAAATCATAATAGCTTTAAAACATTTTTTAACAGTTATTTACAAGATTACGTCAAAAATTTAAGTCAAATGTACATTACATTCATACGGCTATGCTTTTTTTTTGTGTGTGTACAAGTGAGTTGAACTAGAGTGAATAATCAGTTTTCCATAAAAATAAATAAAAGGCATGTTGTCATATGAATGTATTGTAACTTATAAGAGTTATATATATCAAATTTTTAAACTTTTTTTTTCTGGCATTTATAATTAAGTTAAATTATAAGTTGACACAAATTGTAGACAAATTATTGATTATTGTTTCCTTATTACAGGAGGAGGTACCTTGTTGCCACCACCATATGGTGCATTCCCGTATGGACCTCAGGCCGCAGCTCCACCTTTGATTCCTGCAGCCGCCACTGCTGCCCCACTTACCCCTCGTCCTGCTCCTGCTCCCGCCTTTGGCTTCCCTCCTATCTTTTACTGGCCTTACCCTTCACCTCCCGTCAGCCCGACATCGTACTACACTGGAGTGCCACCTCCGCAGCCAGCTGCTACCCTGGTAATCATGCACGGTCTCCCATTCTCAGCCACCATGGCTGACGTTCTCAACTTCTTCCAAGCTTTTCCTGAGGTTAGGGGTACTATAGCTCTCACTCTATGTCTCTATCTAACTTTTTCTCTTACTACTAATTCACTCTCACTAGTTGAAAATTACCAGCAACTCAAAACAATTAAAGTATGCAACATTATTATCACTATTATTATTAGTATTATTGTTCATGGTTAATGGTTAAAAAAAATATTACCATCAATTTATTTTATTAATTTTAAAAATAATTAAATGAGCTTTCGTAATAATTTAAATTAAAACATATCAGCTGTAAAAAATATTATTATTGACAAAATAAAAAATCAACTTCCCATTTTTTTTAAACATTATATTATGTATTAACTGCAATTTTTTATTTATTTTTGTTTTATTATTATTAGGCCTATTATTTTTTATTTTATTATTATTATTATTTTTTTTTTTTTTTGGTGATGGTTCATTTATTTTCAATCTTTTCTTATTGCTTATTGCATGCACATATTTTTCACTCGAGCTTGCATAGGTAACAGTAAGAATTTTTATACTGTATACATATTTGTCCTTTTGTTTAGTTAGATGTGATAGTTGCATTATTTTTCTGTAAATATACTGTATATAATTATTCATCAATCAATAACTTATAAAGACAATTAAAGTAAAAGAAAATTATTGTTACTTGGTAATTTCATAGTAGTTTTTTTTTTTATCAAAATAAATGTAAGGAAACTATCAAAGAATAAGGAAACTAGCAAGCACCTTGCCACGACAAAGTCCTTAGCTAGATGAAGATCTTGATGTTGCACTTAATACAAATATTTAGACACTAAGCAACTGAAGAAGAGGGCCATCTCCCTTGAAACGTTTTAATAAATGTAAATATTTGTGTTTATTGTATCATCAAGATCTTCACCTAGCTCCAGACTTCATTGTGGTAAGATGCTTGTTGGTTTCTGTACTTCTTTCTTTTGATAATATATTTAAACCGGAAAGGTTTTTTTATTTCCTAATTAATTCCCCCCTTTCCCACCAAAAAAGAATTAGTTTTTAGTTTGTACTAAAGTTAGTTCCAGTGTAAATATGAGAGTTTATGAGAGTAGTACGTTGCTGTGCCACCAGATTTCCCCGGAGTGCATCCAAATGCAGCGCGCGGCTGACGGACGCCCCACTGGAGAGGCGCTCGTGACATTCCCAAGCCGTGCGGAGGCAGAGCGTGCTATCCATGAGAAGAATCGTCAGAACATGGGCAACCGCTACATTGAGCTGTTCATGGTGTAAACTGACTTCGAAATCCACAGGGGGAGGAGGGGGGGGGGATACGTGCTCTGTCACGATAAACATGAACTATTTATCAAATATAAATACAAAAAAAAAATGCACAAATTTTATGTGCATTCCTCTTTTTTTTTTTTTTTTTTTTTTTTTTTTTTTTTTTTTTTTAAAGTTGATATTACATATCATTTTTATTTCTTTACTTTGTCATTATGATATCAAATAATAATTTGCAAGTTAATAAATTGTATTTCAAGAAGAAGAAGAAAAAAAATCATTAAATGGTTGTGTTGTTTTCAATTTTTCATTTAACTTGAATAATATAATATAATACATTAAATTCATAAATCATATTTAATGATTAAGATTTTATGTTATATAATATTATTATTATAATTCACGTCCGCAGTTAAGTTTTAAATAGATTTATAATAATAAAATGTAAATAGTTTAACATTAAGATATTTTTATGCAGATTTTTTTGGCAGCAAATATCACTACAGTCTTCCAATAAGATTATTAGAAATAAGATTAAAAAAATATGTACATTGAAAACATGCATATTCATAGCACTTTGAAAACAAATTTTAAAAAATTGTGTTGTGTGTACTGTAAAGCATAAAATATTAAATTTTACAAAGTACAAAAAAAAAAAAAAAAAAAAAAAAAAAAATCATAATTAAACCTTTTATCTCATTCAATATGAAGTATTTTTTTTTATTGTAATTCATGACAATCATACAAATTTTCATTCTGCAATCAATATAAATATATAGAATAGTTTTTAATTGCATGCTATATGTGTTAAAATGATTTAGTAAATAATCATTGTTATAGTGCTTCTATTATTATAATTTAATTATTAGCGCTCATACTTCTTCATTTTATTGTTTTTAACACTGAACATCTAACAGTGTTATAAATATAGAATAACCACCTTTTGAAAAGAATAATTATTCAAAGTCTTTTTTTTTTTAATTATATTTTTTAATGGTCCCTCCATTACATTTTTTTAGACTATTTAAGAAAAATATATATATGTGCGAAAACAGATTAAATTTCTCTTTGAAATATACAATACTGTAGCCAAAAAATTTGTAAATATTTTAATGGAAAAAATATTCTTTTGTCTGTTTTCTTAAATAAATATTTTTTTTGTGTATACCCTAGTCTTAATTAAAGAAAAATATAAAATCATCATTATATAACAAGTGATTTTTCGTTTTAAATTGTGTGCGTTAATTGTTAATTGAATTTGTTTTGTTATATTCAAGAGCAAAAATAAGTGAAGTGTTAAACAAAAAATTGAGAACGTTATACTTTTGCTCTTGTTTTGAGTGAACTGTGCATCATGTAAGAAAAACTGTGTTTAATGAATTATATATAAAGTGTGTGAGTATGAAATTAATAAATAATAATTAATATGTAAGAGATGAAGAAAACTACAATTTAGATATTACAGTTTTCCATGTTGATACTTTCATCTCTTTATTTTGTTTGTATGTGTGCTAAAACTAATTAAAAAAAAAATTATTATATTACTATTATTATATATAAATATATACATAAAAAGCCTTGTCTTGCTAAAGAACTAACCATTATTGTTGTTATTTTAGAGCTCAATACTCGTTCAAGTAAAAAAAAAATATAATAATATCATGTTTTATATGTTAATTAAATAAAAAAAATTAAAGAAAAAATATATTATTCACAATGCCTTAAAAGCTTTTTTTTTTTTTTTTTTTTCTTTTGCATTACATCTGTGATATTAGTCGGAAAAAAAGACAGAGTGAATGGCGAAATTGATATAACTAAAAGAACAAAAAATAATAATAATATCAGGCATAATAATTAAAAAATATATATAGTAATAATAAAAGTGGCTATGATGCATGATATACTTGCAAAGAAAGCTCACAAGCTAATATTGAAATTAAACTGCATTTTTTTAGAGCCTTAAAAATCATAATAAAAAAAAAATCGTAATAAAAAAAAAGATCTCAAAATAATTTGTGAGATTTTTTGCATATTTGCAAAAATAATAATAATAATAAATGAGAGTAATAATCATTACATAGAAGATGTTAATTCCTTTTTATTATAATAAAGTTAAAACAATATTACTTATTATTGTGCAATTAAAATATAAAAATAGCCAATTTGATTTTTTGTCTGCTTATAATGCATGCCAATGTTTATGCACAATACTATATATAAATATATATGATTTTATTTTGTAAAATATTATACTACATCTCTTTTGTAAAAAGAAAAAAAAAAAAAGAAGCTATTCTATATTTAGCTTATATAAATTCCCGCCTCTAGCTATTTGGAATTTTTTTTTCTCTGTAATTTTAAAATGTAATATCTCTTTAGCTTATTTATGCGTTTTTTTAACCATGCTCATGCATACAGTTAATTTTTACCCATCATTCCTTAGATTTAATAATATTATGTAATATATCAAATTTTTTTAGCATGTAGAAATGTTAGAAGTATCAAATTATTTTCCATATTAATTATACCCTAATAAAAATATATAATAATTATAATATTCATACAAAAGTAAAAAAAAAAAAAAATAAATAAAATTTAACATATCCTACTATCATTACTATTAAAAAAATGTAGTTTATTAAGTTTATTTTGCTTATTTGTTGAATTATTATTTAGCTTAAGCTATTGAGCTTATTACAGTGCAATTTTTAAGTGATTAACTTATACATATTCCCAATTATAAATTTTTAAATAATTTTAAAGATGCAGCATACATACTAATAATAATTTTTTTCCTCCCATTTTCTTGTAAAATTCTTTGAATTCATAGGGGAAAATAATAAAAATAAAATAGAGGGAATATAATATGTTAAAATACATTAAACTCAATTTATACCTTCCTATAGTAATAAATATATTGACACATTTATAATCATAATTATGTAAACTGTAGAATAATTAAAATAATTTTTACTACAAGCATATATGATGCAATTATATTATATACTTTGAAACATATTATATACACTTGAAATATTGATATGTTCCAATATTTTCAAGTGAAAATTATGTATAAAAATAGTCATATATTGCATACTTCATCATTAATACAAATAATTAATTATTTGCATAAATTAAAACAAAAAATCTTGGGTAAAATAAAATATTATAGCCGAGATACTAATTGTAGCTTCAAATGTCGTTGAAAAAAAAAAATGTTGTTGTACTCTTTATACAAAAGAAGAAAAAAATGCCAATAAAGGTATGAAAAAAAAAAACTCAAAAAACAATAAATTGCATTTTGTTTTATTTTCTTTAACTTTAGACCCTCTACCCTCTCTTTCTTTTTATTATCGATTTTTTTATTGCCTCTATTTAATAGAAAAGTAGCATTTTGAGCTCGCAATCAACTTTGATTGCACAGATTTTGTTTTATAGTAGGGGTAAAATAAATTTATAAAAATGATAATTATGTAATTGTACAATATAAAAAAATTACACAAGTTAAATTTTTGACAGTATAAAAGAAAAGTAGTACAGTAGATCAAAGCAGGGCAAGGTGCAGGGTATACTCAGAAGATTTGAATACATGCAAATATTTAGTTTAAAATTTTATTCCGTTCTAAATCTCATTATTATAGCAACATAAAAAACGCTAATCGCTGTATATAAAAAGTTAAAAAAAAAAAAAGACACGCACAGTCCAGACGCCCCGTAAAGTACATTTAAATGTTACCCGCGTAATCTATTTTTAAATGCGTAATTTGTAAGGGCTACCAAAATAATAAAGCTAATTCACGAAACTAAAGTAACTTTTTTCGATGCATATTTATTAATTGATTTGATTGATTTAATTGACTTAATTAGTAGAGTTTGATTATATAATTGATTGTGAAGTATCAATATATTATTACGAGTATTATTTTCTAATGAAATCGATGTATCAAGAGAAAATCTCACGTGCGATGTTTGTGTTGCTACCAAAACAAACACATTTTTGAGGAAAACTAGAACATGGACATTTAAATATGGACACTTTTGTAGTGGATTGTGTTGTTTTTGATAATATTAGATTTACAAATACATGATTACGTTTGATACATACGTAAGTATGATTTATAAGCAAAAATATTCATTTAAATATTAAATTTACGTATATTTATTGCGTTCATTAGCTAAAATAACCTTGTAAAAATTGAGGTTCTTTAACCTTGATAACTTTATATAGGCCCCAGTTTTAACTAAAACGTCAGTGAGTCATTTAAATGTCTTATCGTAGCAAGTAATATACATAATCAATATGTGCCAATTAGTGTAATGTCAAATGATATTAATCCCTATTACTGTATTGACCTCAAATTTATGTATGTTTACTAGCTAAAATGTAGACCTATGTATAATCTGCTAGAGAGTTGTTGTTTTTTTTTAATTGTTTTTTTACCAAGTTAAATTTGCATTTTTGTCTACAATTACATATTACTAATAGCTCCTCTCACATCACGACTGACGAGAATATCAATCTTGCTTTTATATAAGTAAATATTTTAATAATTGTTCCATATATACCCATCCCTACTGTTGGCATATTTTTGTACTTTTGTGTACACATTTTGGTACACAGTTTAATTTTCAGGCACTTTTGCATGCATATTTGAAATCCATGACTCCTTGATACCACAACTTTTTATATATAATATAAGCACCAAGATATAATGAATGCATGTCAGTTCTTGAAATTCAAAATAATAATGATTAAGTCAACTTCGGAGGCTATAGACTGTTCATATCAATACAAATACCTAGGTATACCTTTTGTACATATGATAATTTTTATGTTTTTACAGATGACTACAAAATGTTCCATTGGAAAGAATTGAGCATAAAGCAAGCAGCCTGTTGCAGACAGGCGTAATATGGTGAATGACAACAATCTGTGTAAGTAGAACACTGAAATTAATAATGACCCACTTTTATGGACATGCAAATCAAATAACATTTTTGCTGTATTTTACACTGTATTTTTTAATTTCTCATATCAAACTAATATAAATTTTATAAATATAATAATTTTAATGTATTTTGTCCTACATTTTTTTGGTCCACAATAATAATTTACATATAAATGTAGCTGTTAAAGCTAAAAAAAAATAAAAGAATAATAAAAGCACAATAATCTTATGCCAAGATGAGTCAGCTATGAGACTTTTTTTTTTTTTTTTTTTTTTTTTTTTTAATTTTTATGCATATATTACAGAAAAAGGGTAATTTGGATTTAAAAGAAAAACTATGTAACTGCAGTTACATGTGGCTTGCCAATTGAGTTTTTTAAATAAAATAATAATAAAAAAGTGTAGTGTATTTTACAAATTTATGGGTATGAGTGGTACTATAAGAGATTGTAGGACTTAATTAAGCAGCAGATAGATGATCATATTGATATATTTTTATTTGTGATGCAGGGTGCGAGGATTGTGAGAAAAGCAACGCTGGTGAATGCAGTGAACATGGGCCACTGGTTGTTGTGAGTGACACTCCTGTTCAAAGCAGAGCGCGTCAGTCCCTACCCCAAATACTTACCCTACGTCCTTTAACACAGGACGAGGAAGGTGAGAATTCAAAACTTCATTTACATCCACCAAAATTTTCAATTCACATTTAATTTACTATAATATTTGACTCACTCCTTACTCATTTAGTTTATAAGGTATAACATTTCTAGCATTTCATAAATATGGTAAATTAAAGATTAGAGATTTAAATCAGATTTTGTCATGTCTTTCAATTTGGTCAAATTGTCACATTAGAGCACAAACCTTGTATCTGCAAAAACAACTAAGTTTAAAACTATATACCACAAGACAAAAGAGTTTCAACTTTGCTGCTTTTCTAGGTTTGAGCTGTAATGTAACAAAATGTTGAATTTTTACTAATATGCTTATTATTTTGTCTTCTTCTTCTTCTTCTTCTTCTTCTTCTTTTTTTTTTTTTTTTTTTTTTTCACCCGTAGCATATAAAAATGATGTTTATACATATTTGAACAAGCTTAATATTGCAAAGTTTCTTATGTTCCCTGTTCAAGTATGATCCTGTAGTATTAATCAATAAAATTAAATAATAACACAAAATAAACTGATACAGTAAAGTATTGTTCACATGGAGTGAAAACTTAACGTCCGTCGACGGGTATTGACGGAAACTGACAGTTACGCAAATTTGTTTGTTTCACATGAGAAAAAATTCACATTACTGCGCATGCGTGGGAAAACTGACGGATCGAGCTGCGCTAATATAAACATATCGCCCCTTTCACATGCATTATTGTTGACTGATACTGACTGATGGAGCTGCGCTTATGTAAACAAATGCAACTGTTCACATGCACCCGTCGCTACCCGTCATTTTGACGGATACCGATGGTTAGAAAAGCTGGGTGTTGCCAGCTTTGCCCGTCAGTATCCATCGGTATCCGTCAGTTTTAAAACCATGTGAAAGGGTTCGTTTTTTTTTTTTTTTTTTTTTTTTTTTTTTTGCATTATAAACAAGTTGCAACAATACTTTTTCAACTTTGTTTACCTGTCGACGTCCGTCGACGGACGTTAAGTTTTCACTCCATGTGAACAATACTTTACGTCTTAATTTTGTAAAATTGAAAGTGACAGTATCACATTTCACGTTGAGAAGTGTAGCTGAAGGAAACTTGATTGAGTACTTTACAATACCTACCTACCAATACCTAGTAACTAGTGTGTTTATATTTTTATGAAATTTGTCTTCAATATTTTATACAGTGACAGCTTTTCTACCAGGTTGCATCAAAAACTTCCTTTAAGAAATAAAACCAATTACATTTAAAATAAAAATCATTCTATTGTTTTTCTTTAGATTTTGCTGTCTTTAGTACCCAACCTATCTCTAAAAGAACGAGATTTGGTCCACTTCAAGCACGAAAAAATCGACAAAATCTTGTTGCTGAGGGTCGCATTCTCTTTAAAATCTTGCGCGATGGAGAAGATCCTATATGTCTGAATACCACGGACAAGAAGCGTTGCAATTGGATGGTGTTTGTACGGCCAGCTCTTAATATTGAAGAGCAAAATTTGGTTGCTTTTCAATATCAGTCCAACATATACTTTGTCAGCACCAAAGTAAGTTCTGTGGTAATTGGAATTTTTATTTTAAAATCTATAAAATGTGTGTATTTTCACAGGACATTGAAGCTGAAACTGAGCTTAAAGTTTGGTATGCTAAGGAATATGCATTCAGCATGGGGTCCAAACCTTTGTCCAAAGCAACAGGTAAGAAAAATTTATTGTTCCAATCATTTTCATTCGTTGTATCTATGAGCTATTTGTGATAATTATAATTTTTGAAGAAATATTTTATATCAAGGGTGCTCCGCTAAAATGTACGAAGTCCACGTAATCTTGAAAAATAAAATTTCATCTAATTGAAGCCAAATTTTAAATTATTCTGTTTTAGGTAATTTGCAAAAAAAAAAAAAATAATAATAATAAAAATAAATGGACTTTGGGAATTATATTAACATCTAAGTTGTGATGTAGATTTTCTTATTCTAGAGTCGAGAGTAAATGCTGATTCAAACAGTTGCTAAGTTACAAGAGAGTTAATATTAAGCAGTTACAACTGTGATTTATGTTGTTACTATAATATTGTAATGTGTTATTTGTACTACTTGTCTTACAGGGGTGGAAGGAATGGAGATGGATCGTCCTAGTCGGCAGCTGCGACCACGGGCATGTCCGCGTTGCCATCTTAAGTTCACGACGCCCCAGGAACTTGAAGCTCACTCTTGCTCAGTCATGACAATGTCTTCATCTCCAAGCCCCCAGCAACAACAGCAAGATTCTCCCCCTGCACGACGCAGACGCGTCCGCACACCCCCGCCCTCCCCAGCCCCCAGCCTTAGGGGTTCTAGTCCACGGCGGGGCAGGCCTCGCGCAGGGGAGGAAAACATACACACTCGGGCCATGCAGCGCGCTGCTGAAGAGGTATCTACCCCAGGTCCCAGCACTAGCAGGGCCTCCCCCCGCACACATCGCTGCAGCGTCTGCGAGAAAACATTCAGCAGTCCGGGTAAGCTTTACCAACACATGTATTCCCACACAGGCGAGAGACCTTTTGCATGCTCTGAGTGCTCCAAAGCCTTCTCCTCTAAGTTCAAACTGATGAGACATCTACTCATTCACTCAGCGGACAGAAAACATCAGTGTCCATACTGTGAGAGAAGTTTTCATCGTAAAGATCATTTGAAAAATCACTCAAAAGTCCATAATCCTGATAAAAAGGTTTACCGTTGTGAAAAAGAGACATGTAGAAAAGAGTATAATTCGTACCTGAGTTATCGTAAGCATGTTGCAGTACATGCAGCAGAAGATGGAGGCTTAGATTGTAAAATTTGTGGCAAAAGCTTTACTAATAGAGAAGAAATTTTATATCATTTAAAAGTGCATGCAGGTTCACGCACTGTTAAAAATCCAAGCGAGAAAAAATTCCAATGTGAACATTGTGAGAGGAGATTTTTTACACGAAAGGATGTTAAACGTCATTTAGTTGTTCACACCGGAAAAAGAGACTTTCTATGTCAATTTTGTCCTCAAAGATTTGGTCGTAAAGATCATTTAGTTCGTCATATTAAAAAAAGTCATGGAGGTAGAGGTCGTAATAAACGTGACATACCTTCAACCTCTACAACGACATCAGAAACTTCTCAGCCATCAGCCAGTAGAATGTCAATGCCTGGACCTTCTGGTACTCAGCGTAGGGCTTCTCGTCGTACCACTACTCCACGACAAACTCCAGTGGCGACTCAAACCACGCCCACACCAGTACCACCATCAGTGCCACCGTCTGCACCACCGCCATTAGAACCAATACCTGGACCATCTCAAGAACACACACACGAACACTTGTACACAAGTCAACCTCCACCTTACCCAGATTATAAAATGTTTTCTGATTCAAGTCAAGTAGAACTTGGTATCAAAATGGAAGAAGAAGATGATTGTGGTGGTGGAGCTAGTGGTATGGATTTGAATCAGTTGTTGTGTTTAGCAGGATCTGCAAGTCAAGAAACTGCAGGTCTTGAAGAATTAGATAATATATTGGTTGATAGTCAGCTGATGCAACAACTAATGGGAGAAGGTACGTCAAGTGACGTAGCTGATGGTTCAGAAACACAAACTCAGCCACTCTCACAATTAGAAGTATCTACACCTGCGGACTCGACTCCGTTACCTTGCTTTAACCAAGTCTTCCAACAGCAACCCCCACCACAATAGGGATCGGGTTATCATTAATAAGGCAATGCACTATCAATGAATTCATTATTGTGTACATACGTACTTTTCATGGTATGTAAACAGAAAATCGTTCAACTTTAAATTTTGTGTTTCACTGACCAGATTAAGTATGTGCTAATGAAATAAAATGAAAAAAGGAGCAAAATAGTTTGAAATGTGTAACGCATTGATCTTATTGTCACTACTTTTTTTTTTTTTTTTTTTTTTAAGAGTAGTAGTTTTTATAAGAAATTGAAACTATACGTAAGTTCATACAATTTGTCTACTTATTTAGTGAGTCACAAAGATTTAGGGTACTGTTTTTTAATCATTAATTAAATCAAATCAGATAAAATACTAATAAATTTTTGAGTAGTACAATTTTTAAACTATAAATATTTATTAATTATACCCCTATTATTTTACTTTAAAAAATATATCTTTAAAATATTGCTAATTCTATCTCATTCCCATATGTTCCTTATTGTTATGATTTTTTTTTTTTTTTTTTTTAATATAATTATTTTTATGTAGGCCTATATATTTTTATAAAAATAAGAAACAAAGTGCATTGCCTCAAAAATGATGCTCTATATACTCGACAAATAAAACATGTAAAAAGCAAAACATCAACATTCCTTCCAAAATTTTAGCAGCCTCAAAACCAAAGTCAACTTTTAATTAATAATCAAGTACTTATTAACAGTAATATTTTGAATATTAAAAAAAAAGGGGGGGGGGAGTTTTCTTTAATATCTATATGTATATATAAAATTGAAATGCATTTAAAGTATTAACAAAAAATACTGTGTAATAATAATGTTTAATAATTCAAAATATTACTGGAACTACTTGTATTTTATGTAGCATAATTTTTCAGATTTTTTGTTTGTTTTTTTCACTCCATTTTATTTTAAGTCATACACATATTAAAAAGTGAAATATTTTGATAATGTAGCTGGAAGACATATTTATATTGCTTTTATGTCTTATGATAAACATAATAATAATATGATATAAAAAAAAATAGGGAAAGAGTTCCTCTGCTAAGAAAGTGTGTATAGTTTTATATAAAGATATATAATATTCCTGAGAGCTGTGTTTAAAAGGTGATCAATTGAGTCATAAGTCATTTATTTGTATAATATATTAATTATTCCTCTGGGAGGTTTTTTCTTTGTTAAAATTAAATGGCTATATAGACAAATATTATCTACCTCGGGGGATTTGCTACATTGGGAGAAAAAAAAATTATAAAATAGTGTTGTGTTAATTGATTGTAAAATTTTAAAATATTTGCATCAATATTTGTTAGTTATTAGTATTTTAAAAAATACTTACTAAGTTTAAAATGCACTATACCCTAAATCCTTTGTGTGCTGTTCATTTATTTCAGTTTAATAAATGTGCTATTCCACACAATAGTAATGTGCTAGTAATGTGCTAATGTGCTATTCACACAGTAATTTTGTCAGCAAAAACTGCAGAGATGCCCAACTAAGTTTTTTTTTTTTTTTTTTTTTTTTTTTTAATTCTGTAATAGTTTTTATTTTCTAATTTTACTATCTATTCATATAAAATAGTGTGTTGTATCATTAAGTTAAAAAATAACATTTTAATTAGTATTAAAGTGGTGGCTAGTCGAATTCAAACTTGAGTCACTGTGTATGTAGTTGTTTTATATTGTAGTATTCAAAACTTTTCTTCTCTCTCTCTCTCTCTCTCTCTTTTTTTTCCAATCACTAAATGCTATATTTTGAAACATAATTCCAAATTTTAAAACAACACAGTTTTGAAATTATTTTTACATCATGTTGTAGTAAATTAAGTGTAATTTTCTATTTCTTATATTGTTTTAAAATTTTGCTAGTATCATAACACAACACTATATGATAATGTAAATAGAAAATATAGCATTTAATGCCATTCTTATAGCTGTGGAGTACAAATTTACCTTAATTTTAAAAATAAGCCTGGCATTAAGTGCTTTAATTATTATGATAAGTATAAAGAAAGAAATAATATATATGAAAAAAAAAATCATTTTCATTATTATTTTTGAAGAAAAAAATGTGTTATATATTTTCATTTATATAAGGTTAAAATATATATATTTTTTTTGATATTATAAAAAATAAAATTATTATTTAGTTATCATGTTTCGTAGATTTTAATTGTAAATAATAAAACTATTATATAGAGTATTTAGAATTATATAATTAATTATTATTGTACGTATAAAATATCATATTTTTTCTTTTTATTTCATAAAAAATAATAATAATCATATTGTAATGCAATCATTGTAAGAAAAAAAAATACTAGAGGCTACATAATTATGCTGGGATATATTTTATTTTTTAAGTGTATAATTATTTATCCTAGCTAAGAATATAGAGAAGAAAAAATAAAATTGTTTAAAAAAGGCATTGCTTTGTTGGTTTACGTAATATATTAGTGAAGCAAAACCAACTGTGATTGTAAACGTGCCTTATACATTTTTCAGTGGTGAAGTGAGTGCTGTGTGCAGTGCTTAAAAAAAAAAAAGTTTTAAGTTTGATTTTAAAACTTATTATTATTTTTATATTATCCTCCCTTTGCCACCTAAAAAAGCAGTTCAACATAATTAATATTACTCCATATTTGTGATTATAACTATTATATATTTTTCTGGGTTTTTTTTTCTGATTTTTTTTTCTTCCTATACATTTACTATAAATATTATTACGATCCATTGATTCTGATAATAGTCATACAATAATATTTTTTCTCAACAACAGATTTATTTTACTACATTATACATTTTATTTGAATTTATTATTTGGCTTTCAAAAAATTTCACTTCTTTTTCTTTTGATAAAAAAAATAAAAATACGCGCTGAGTTTTAAATTATAAGTCCAAAAAATATGTTGAGAAACATATCCAAATACTTTTCAATAGCAATTTATTTATATATATACCTATATATATATATATATATATATATATATATATATATATATATATATATATATATATATATATATATATATATATATATATATATATATATATATATATATATATATATATATATATTGTATATAATACCACAGTCACTTTTTATCTACATAAAAATAGTTTTAATTAAAATACTATATAGCACTAAAAACATAAAAATACGCAATTTAATTTTGATTAACCGTCCTAATCATTCACAAATAAAGAGCTATCTATGTTTAAAACTCCATGACCACACAAAATGTATATAATAAAAATACTGTAGCTTTTTTTTTTCTTTTTCCATTTTTATAATATATGATAATTTTATAGGCATGTAGTTAAAAAAAATGTATAAAAAAAGATAGTGAGTTAATAATCCTATAATTTTGCATGTTTGCAACCACATTATTAAGTTGAGAACATATATAGGGGTGAATGTGTTCATTTTTTTTGTCATATAAGTAGAGATTTAGTGTTTCTTTTTATATTTTTACTATTCATTGTATCTTTGTGTTTTTAAAAATATAGGTAAATATTAATGAATAAATTTTATTTTTAAGAGAGATTGGACAACATTTTAATTTGTCTGTTAAATATATTATGATGACGACTTCATTAAATAATAATATTAAATCAAGATTTGTACTTGGATTTATACTTTTCATTGAATATTTATATTATTAATAAGAAAAAATATTCAAATG
Source organism: Ecdyonurus torrentis (assembly GCA_949318235.1). Classification (NCBI taxonomy): domain Eukaryota; kingdom Metazoa; phylum Arthropoda; class Insecta; order Ephemeroptera; family Heptageniidae; genus Ecdyonurus; species Ecdyonurus torrentis. Next base: position 41,551,362 of record OX439130.1, on the reverse strand, counting down.
GCAAATTTTAATGCAAAGATGTCAACTATGTAATTTTTATCATTCTTGTTGTCATTGCACCTTGTCTTTAATTTAAATCAGGTGTTATGCAACCAGGTGACAAAATATGAAGATATGTCCTCAGAGTTACATGATTAAAAAAAATGTATATACTTTTGTGTAAAGTATTTTATTCAAAATAACAAAAGCAATTTAATCTTAATGTTTATAGAGGGTACACTAAATTTCATAAATCTATATTTTCATTGCGTAAAAGTAGCCAATATAAAATATAGTGTTGCTATAACACCACAATATCCTATCATAACTCATGTTATATTTTTCACAGTGTCTCTATGTATATCTCAGGTTCATCAGCTTGTGTAGCACAGACTCCTCTACCTTTACTGGTTTTCACTTGTGTCCCATTCAAATAAGTGATTTCTGCTGAAGGTAGGAAATGGCGTAATTGTATATCTGCTGCAAGAGATGCACTAGTGATTCATGTTTCAAACTATAAAACAACATATAGGTATGTTTTATGAGGAAGAACGTGCAGTGCAACAGAAACTGATGAACTTGAATATAGGAGTTCATATAATTTAGTATAATATTGTGGTCTTCTATCTCTAAAATTTGGAAGAAAAAAGAAAAAAAGAAAGAAAGAAAGTAAAAAAAAAAAAAAAAAAAAAAAAAAGCCTTGTCTATTTTAAACAAATTCTGCAGGCAAATTCTTAGCTATTGCACTTTGCTGTAACTTTGAGGATAATTCTTAAGCCTAAGACAACGGTCCTTTCTTTTCTTATCGCAGCGATAAAGTTTGGGCCATGCTTTAACTTTATGGACGCTATAGCAGGGGTGGGATAAGAATTGCAATAAGAAACAACCGCTGTCTTGAGCTTTAACAAAAGAAAATATTTTGTTGTGCTTTAAGATTTAAAAGGCATTAAAATGATAATAATAATGATGAGATATAACTTTAAAAAAAAGGGAAAAATGTTGCACGGAGGCGTGTAAAAATAATAAATGCTGAGATTTTGATGTAACGTATTTTTAATTGTACAATGGATAATGCTAGTCACTATCATTCATAATATTAATAATAATATAAATATTATAACAATCAAGCTTTCTTATTTTTGCTAAAAGCTATAAAATGAAGTTAGTATTTGTGTTATCTCTTTCAGAGATAAAAAAAAAATGTACGCAGAGTAAGACACTCAAAAAAAAAAAAAAATCAATAAAACAAAATATCTATATAAAGTGAGTAGGAATAACACTTGATGACAACCAAATATAAAAGAGTGGACGAGTTATTTTTTATGGTAATATTATAAAATATATACCCTATATTTAAAAAAAAAAAAAGTAAAATATATAATAACTTTTAATATAAAATATTGATTTTAAGATGTATTTTTTTGCATGCTTATATAATTATTCGTAAAATATTATTATAATAAAATACATTACATAAAATGTCATTAATTAACATTTTTATAAATATAATACAAAAAATCAAGAAAAAAAATACTAAAAAATGCCCAATATTTTGACAAATTTAAGCTTTTAACAAATGATTTTCATAAATTGTATTCTGTAAAACAATTTTTTTTATCTTGTGCCAAATTGTTAAAAATATGTGAAAATTTTATATTGTTTTATTTTATTTTATTTTTTGTTAAAATTTATTGTATATATATATATATATATATATATATATATATATATATATATATATATATATATATATATATATATATATATATATATATATATAAAGAAAAGTGTTTATGAAACCAAAATTCTACAAAAAATTGTATGTATAATTTTTTTTATGTCAAATTTACCAAAAGTGCTCTCAAGTCGTTTTTTTTTTTTTTTTTTTTTTTTTTGCTATAAGAAGCTGCTTACAAATAAAGATAAATTTATATTTTAGTAAATAAAATAAATAACGGACCACACATATTTTAGATTACTAAAACTTAAATAATATTTAATTAATATGTTATAATACGCTTGTGTACATTTTTGTGATTGTCACGTGCTAAAAAGAAAAGAAAAAAACAACTAGCTCTTTTTATTTTTATGATTTTTACTCTCATATTTTCACCAAAATTTAATTTTTGTATTTTTTCTTTGTTCATTATTATTATTATTAAATTTTTTTTGTATTGCAATAAGAGATATGAGAATAAAATTCTTAATTATTAAAAAAAATGTTCTTACTCAGTACAAATATTATTTTATTGATAATTGGCTTTTTAATTCCAAAAAAAGAAGAAAAAGAAAGAAAAAAAAAGAAAGAAAGAAAGGCAAAAAAAAAAAAAAAAAAAAAAAAAAAAAAAAAAGGAGGAAAAGAAAAAAGTTGTATTAATTTAATTTATAGTTTAAATAATAATTATAGTTTTTTTTTTCTTTTTAGGGGTAGGTTATTATATATTTGCATGTTGTTGTTTTTTAAATGAAAATTTTCCTTTAAAAGAAATCATTTAGTATTGAACAATATAATTTACTAAAAATTAAGAGTTTTTTTTTTTTTTTTTTTTTTTTTTTTTTTGGATCCTGATTTGCTGTTTTAAATCACATCTATACACATGCTAATTCATTAAAAATAAAAATCATATTTAAAAATTAATAATGTAATATCATAAGAGATTTGATGTCAATAATATTTAAAAAAAAAAAAAAGAACTAGTAAATAATAATAATAAATTAAATGTTACTCCTAAGTTTGTGTTATGTCTTATAACTATATTCAGATTTTACGTTCATTGTCATTTATCACATTTACAACTTTGAAAATTTAAGCTCTCTATGTAAAAATATATAGGCCTATTATACCTAACATTATAAAATATTTTCGATACACCTACTTTATAAGATAATAATAAAAAATATATGGCCTCTATTGTGATTTTAATGTATTACATTTTATACTGGCCTTAAGCTATATTTGCAAAATTTAATGTAAAAGTGTAGATTTTGACGTGTGTATTTCTGTACAGGGAAATTATAATGTTTCTTCAATTATGTCCCATTATATAACATTTTCATTGCAGTTTCTGAAAGAACATTATTTCAATACTTTATTATTAATTATTTTTTTCTATTTTTTTATTTTTTATTTTTTTGCTAGTATTAAAAGATTTGGATTTATTATATATGAATTGTTTATTACTTATAAAAGTAACTTATGTAGCTCAATTTGCAAGTATACAAAGTAACTTCCTTTAAAATTACAGTAACAATATTATTTGAAATTATACTTATAATAATTTAAGTTCTTTTAAAACTCATATCTAATTAAATAATAATAAGTGCTGCAAAGTTTCCTGTCATAAAGTGTTTTTTTGCCCAAAATAATGTTTATTTGTTTGTTTTTAAAATTATACGCTGTTTGAGTAAATAATAGTTTTTAATATATCCATGGCATGGCTTAAAGATCCTGAAACCATAATTATTAATTTTACAAAAAAAAAAATAGTATCTTTTTTTTTTTTTTTTTTTTTTGCGAGCATTAAAAATCTACACTTAAAATAATAATATAATATATAATAGGTTATAAATTGATTGTGATCATTAACATTCAAAACCATCAATAATAATAATTGTTTGTTTGTTTTCTACCATAGTATTATCATATTTTGTATTTAAAAATAGTTATTGTTTATTACAAATAAATTAAGGAAAATAAATCACCTCAAATCGATATGGTAAAATTTAAAGGAAGGGATAGATGAAACTATCGCAAGGGACTATGCTATAATTTCTTGAAATCTTACTATAGCACATAGATAATAACAAAATTTGTAGCTTTTGGCACAATTTAATCCATCGAAATGTTTATGTGTGTGCCTTCATATCAGTCTTTTCAGATTTAGACTATAAATCTGAAAATTAAGACTTATTAAGGCATATATGTGTATGTGTTCCATTTCTTGTGAAATGTTGTGCAGACAGCTATCAAAGTGCTAAATATCTATGTGCTGGAAAGATTTTCACTGGACTACAGGACATCTCTTCACTACGGCATGGTCCTTGCTGTTTTCCTATTTTCGTTCCTTAATAGTATCATATTGTTTAAAACAAATAATTTGTCAGTACCGTGTATGTGAAAAAGTAAATAATAATAATAATGTGATTTTATTTTTCATATAATATAGGTCTATAGAAATGGAACAAAATAAATTTTAAATGTTAAACCATATATTTTTTAATTTTTGCACTATATATTCCACAGATATATATATATATATATATATATATATATATATATATATATATATATATATATATATATATAAATACACACACAATATGTTTACCGCCACACAAAAATTAATAAATTTTACAGTACAAAATAAATTATAAATCAATATTCACTCAATAGATATTAATATCAATAATTTAATTTTTGAAATCATACATCTATTTTATGTCTTTTTAGTTTCTGATGTTATTTTATGATACATGTTTTTTTGTCATATAAAATAATTTTTATGTTTATAATTTTTTTTCTTGTGAATGTATGTAGTTATTATATTATATATAGCCTCTAATGTAATATTTATGTAGCTGCTTAGCAGTCAAATTATTATTATTAAAATTTATATGAATTTAACATTAATAAAGTATATCAAAGATAAAACATATTTACTTTTTATTGTTATTATTATTAATTAGAACAAGCATTTTGTTAATTATTATATATATATATATATATATATATATATATATATATATATATATATATATATATATATATATATATATATATATATATATATATATATGGGCAATGGAGAGAGAGAGAGAGAGTTTTAACAGGTTCTTACAGAGTGGGTTCCATGGTATGTTGTGTTTTTTTATTAATAGAGGATATACGGACAAGAATATGCAGGGAGACTTCTTTAATGTCAATATTACTTATATTAATCTGCCAATGTTTTTCTGTTAAAATGTTAAAATTGTTGCAAAAACTTCATTGGTTTTGTCATGTTTGAAAAAAAAAAAAAAAAAAAAAAAAGTAATGAATACTTAAATCTACTTTAGGAACTAGAACAACTAGAATTGATATCCTTTAGGAAAGTAAACTTATGTATAGTTACTATTATAGTAGGCCTATACTTATATTTTAAGTTATTTTGTATACCTCACTATCATTATATTATTTATGCTTAATATGTTTAGCTAAGGCTTCTAATTTTGCTGTACCTCCCCATAATGGAGCTTGTAATCTTCTTTCAAGTTCTAATTCTTCTTGATAAGAATGACTAGTCATTAAAATTTTGCTTGCACGAATTATTTCAATAGCAGTATTTTGAACCTTCTGACCTAACCATTTTTCTGTTTGCTCTACACTGCATATATTAGATATTATATCATTAGCAATACCTATAGTAATTGCTTCTTGTGCGGTTACTAATCTTCCTGATATGATAAGTTCTAGAGCTTTTGATGACCCTATCAGTTGCTTCAAAGCTATTCCTCCACCCCATCCTGGTATTAACCCCATTCGACCATGTACAAATCCAATCTTGGCATCAGGAGTCATGACTCTCAAATCACATGAGGCTACAGCAAGCTCCGCACCTCCTCCCAGAGCTAATCCCTCAATCAGAGCAACGGAAAGTAGAGGGAGAGTTCGTAGCCTGGTGGTGAGCTCCTGAACAAACTGTGAAATAGCATGCCCTTGTTCTGCTGTTGCTGTCATTTTGGACATAGCTAAGTCACCACCAGAACTAAATATATTTTTAGAACCATATAATATAAGTCCTTTGCCTTCCTCCCATTTCTCCAATTCTTCTGCTGCCTTTTCAAGTTCTAGGAGTAGTTGTCCTGAATAAAGAAAATTCAATAAAAGTCACAAAATATGATGTATAGTTTCAATGGCATGTGAAATTAATTTCATATTAAAAAAATAAAACTCAAAATAGAAAATAGTAGAAGAGAGATTAGAGCATATGTTGAATTGAAATTTCATAAAACGTCACAATGCTCTAATTTATATATAGGTATATTGGGACGTGCGATCAAATGTTCTATATCAGACAAGTACTTGATGTTTTTGATAAAATAGATGTTAAAAATTAAAAGGACAGGGATACTATGTGTCAATAAAATACCTAGTATCTCATGTTCTCTACATCAAAGGTATACAATATATTATTAAAAAGCAGCATCAGACTTAGGTAATGGTAAAATATATACCATTGATTGCATTTTTCTTTTCTGGTCTATCCATGCATAATGTTGCAATGCCAGTTTTGTCATTTTTGCTTAGCTTGACACATCCTCCTTTGAACTGAGACAGCAACATTCTTGTACTCTGTAAGTCAACATTGCTTCCTGTGTGATAGCTGACACCAGTCATTGCAACACGCTGCATTAATTTGCTGGATGTGCACTGCATACTTTGTTCAAAGCTCTGCTATCAGATTTTTGCTCTGAAAATTAGATGATATTATTATTTACAGTATATATACTTTAACATAATGTTAAAACAGCACTGCATGCATAATATATTAATCCCATACAATTTAAAACTAAAACTTAAATAAATCATTATTTCAGATATTTTTTTGACCTATATGTTTTCATGTTACTGGGATAAAAGTACTTTTCTTGCATATACATTATTGTGGTGGACAAAAGTGCTTCATCGTCAGTGCAAGAAACATGCAATATATTTTCCAGCACCATGCATGACAAAATGCACTTTACATAATTATGCACCTTTTTCTTTCTTCTCTCTCTCTCTCTCTCTCTCTCTCTCTCTCTCTCTCTCTCTCTCTCTCTCTCTCTCTCTCTCTCTCTCTCTCTCTCTCTCTCTCTCTCTCTCTCTCTCTCTCTCTCTCTCTCTCTCTATATATATATATATATATATATATATATATATATATATATATATATATATATATATATATTAAATAAAATCAGGGACATCATTTTGGATGTTCAATTATTTTTTGTTTCGTCTTGAAACTGTCTTTTGAAAGAAAAAAAAAAACTAACAAAAGTTGCTATCTATATTCTATAAAAACTAAACTATATATAAAAAAAAGGCAAATTATATAATGATTATTAAATATAAAGGATTCCATATGCAATCGTGCTTATGGTATAAATGTTCTTTTATTCAGGGATTATTAAAATAATATGTATCTCCGATTGTAAAAAAAAAAAAAAATACACATAAATTATGTCGTTAATTGCCCGTGGATTTATTTCTCTAACTAAATGACACGAACGCACTCTTAGGCTCTTGTTAGGTATAGACAGTTTAGTAAAACAAGAGTAAAATTTACTTTGCGCAAGACACTTAGACGTGGCCGGGCGATTATTGATTGATAAAGTTTTCAATGCATATATATTTTATAATATATATATATTGCCTGGGGAAAAAAATGTTACAAAACAAGCAGATGATGATGATTATCCCGCAGCTATACGGCTCTGACTATTATTATTATTTTTTTTTAGGTTCATAATTATTAATTAAACCAACATTATGTATTACGTCGAATAACATGCCTCCTAACTTATGGGCACTTTTTGTAGGTCTATAATTTGGAACACGCCGACATCTGAATCACGTACATAATGTAAGCTTTTAGTTCTGCAGTCACTCATATAGTGTCGCATTGTCATTTTTATTTTCTTATTATTGTACTATACGCTCCATAAGCCCAATAAAGTCATTGGATATATTGGATTTTTATTTGGGATAATTGGGATATTGATTATGGAATAAGTATATATATATATATATTTTTTTTTTTTTTCAAAATTTAGCGCTAAACAGTTCTGAGAACAAAACAAAATTGAAGAAATCTGCTTTTTGATTGGTCCATTGCGTTGCCTGCTGATCAAGAGTCAGCGAATCACAGCGAATAACAAAGACGAACAAAGAAGTGAAGCCAAAGCCAAAAGGGGAGAAGAGAGCAGAAGGGTGCAGAAGAGAGACAGTAGTTATCAAAATCAAAACATTACATAAAACGTGAAGAAAATACGGGCATATAGGTCATCAAAAGTCAAGAAAAGAGATCTACATAGCTGCTACATAGAGTGATAATTGTTGACCTAAAGTTATTTATTCATTATAGACACGATAATTTTTTTTAAACTATATAAAGTTCCACAAATTTGCGTTGTACATATTATTTATACATACAGTGGTCAGTGGTGGTGGATTCTTAGAATTTCCAGAACGAAAGCCATATACAAGCACAACATAAACTACTTACATAACAAGATTTCCTAGCTCGTGCTCGCGAGTCACTCAGTAGTTGGGCTTCAAACATGAAGCTCTTCACACTGTTGCTATGCTGCACTTTATTCGCAGCTGGTAAGTTAAAATATGAATATTTTATTTTGACAATGCCAACTATTGCAAAATTTCCCTAAAATTTAAATTTGATTATATAACAGGTGTATTTGCTGCAAATTCTTCTGAGGAGAATAAATCATCCTCAAGTGAAGAAGTTCCTGTTAAAAGTGCCCCAGCATTTAGCAACAAGTATACAGTGAAGGGAACTCTTTACATCCCCTATGCTGAAATCCGAGAACCATTCTATGCCTGGTATGATGAGGAGGCTGGATCTAGCAGGATCGATTATTATGGAGGTTTGTTTATTTTTCTTTTAATCTCTAGCGGTAAATTAAAAGCAAAAGTAATATTAATCCACATACTATCTTATTGTACATAGGACATATTTATACATGCATACTGAATATAGCCCGCAGGCTTGGACTGGCCGTAAGGGCAAGTCCGCGATAGCGGACGTGCCCCCCCCCCCCCCCCTGTTAGGAGGCCCCTAATAAGGCCCTAAAAGGGCGTCCAGGGTGTTACGCCCCTTTTTGTGACCCCTCTGGACCGTGGACAAGGCCCCTTGAGTGCCAGTCTGACCCTGTGAATAGCAAACTCTAGAATTCTCTAGATCAATTAATCCTTCATTTATGTAAATAATTTTTTATTATTATTCGTTGTATGTGTATGAAGAGGAGATTGATGGTGCTCTAGCTTCAGGCTCGGCTTGGCATAAGGCCTTAGGCCGGGATCCCGGCCCGGGCTTTTGCCTTTGCGGGCCTTTTGGCTTGCTCTTCAATAAAAAAAAAAAAGGAAAAAAAAAGAAAAGAAAAGAAAGAAAGAAAGAAAAAGGAAAAAACGTTTATAATTTTGCCCGCATTTTTTAAATTTATTTTGTATAATATGAATTTACTCTACAGTACATCAGGGGGGGGGGGGGGGTCAAACACGCGGCCCGCAGGCCGCATGCAGCCCGCGAGATCATTTAGTGCGGCCCGCGGAACCTCTGATTAAAAATTTTTTTAAATAAAAAATGTTGCTGTATAATTACAGTTTTTGTCTCCCCTTTTTTTAGTTTCATATTCACGGTGTTAATATTTTGAGTAAAACGTACATTATTTGCGTGAAAAATCAATAGCTACGTCCCCTTTTTGAACAATTTTTCGCCTCTGGCGGGCCTTTCCCCATTCAGTGAAAGACTGCGGCCCGCAAATGATTCTTAGGACCGGATTTGGCCCAACATGCGAAATGAGTTTGGCACCCCTGCAACTGGATATGATGCATGCACACAAATTACTCGTGAATGCGCATTTTTCTATTGTAATATGAAGAAAAAAGAAAAAAAAAACACATTGATATATCATTGCGAGCCAACCAAATTTTATTTGCAATTGGACTGGCTTTGCATAATCGGGCTCCAGGACCGGGACTTTGCTTTTGCGGGCCTTTGGTTTTGATGAGGAAAAAAAGAATAAGAAGAAGAAGTTGAAAGACCCTTTGGAAAAAATGGCTATTTTTTTTATTACTTTAATAGAAGTATTATCATATTTTGTAATTGTTAGTTTTAATTTAACTTCTTAAAAAACTGTCGTATTTGTGTTTTTCCACATTATTTCTTGCGCGTATATTTAAACAAATTATTATATTTGTGAAAGTTATAAAATTTATATAATTATATTTTTTAAATAAAATATATTAACTATACATTTTTCATAATATTTAATCGAATTGAACCCGTGAATGACTCGTGGAAAAAAAAATTAAGGAAAAGAAAAAAAAAAAGTTTTTGAAAAGAATAGGTACAAGCTATTTTTTTTAAAAGAATGCATGATTTTTTTATATAATTCTCTAACCATCCTAAATCTCTTGAATATAATATTAAAAAAAAAATTTAATCAATGGCTTGTTTTTACAAAAACACAATTTTTTCATCAGGCTTATTTTTTATTTATTTTTTTGGGGGGGGATTTCGGCTCAAATATCAAATTTACCAAGTGTAGGCTCGTTTTTCGGATTTAAGCTCTATTTCAAGCTCAACCCAGGGATGCAAGTCAAACCATTCTAAAAAATGTCAAGTTCTTTACACGTCTAATTATAAATTTACATACAGTATCTGTTCATCCTCTTTTTTTTTTTTTTTTTTTAATTTTTTACATATTTTATTTGCACATATAATTTTAAATCACTCCAATGTATTCCTTCAATGCAGATTTTTTTTCTATCATACATTTCATACATCCATTTTTTTCTAATATATTTTTAAAAGCGGCCGAAGGTCATGAAATATATCAAATGGCATGGTTCAATTGCATAATTATTTTTCAATATAATAATAGAGGCTTACACATTGTTGTAAAAAGTGCGAAAAAATAAAAATTTAGTTCAGAATTAGCGTAAAAACCAGGTGCCACGCCCCCCTTTTATAAAAATTTTCGCCTGCGGCGCAGACTGGGGGGCGCCAGCCCCCCAGACCCCCCATTGCTATGCGGGCCTTTTCTTAAAGTGCCCAGCCCAGGCTTTAAGCTCCCAAGCCGGCCTGGCAATTAGGCTCTGGTTTGTAAACCTTAATTGTTCCCTTTTCCTCGCCAAAAATGTGCAATCCCATCTAAATAGAATTAAGATGATCGTCATTATAGTTGTATTCCAGAAAGAAAAAAAAGTGTTAAATCATGAAAAATATTTCATTAATTTATGGTTTTATTTAAATAAAAATGATAACCATTTGAATTTCAAATGTACTATTTCTGCATTTGTACGTCTATTTCAGCATAGCTCCAGAACAATGATATCATAATGTTCTCGGTTATAAAATAAAATATTCTATATTCTATGTAAGAAAGAAAATTTACATTGTTAACAATTTTACTCAGGAATGGTGAAGACGTACCAGTTAAGCAAGGAAGGTACCCATGGAGCAAGTCGCAAGCTGGCCCCGGTCACAACAGAGACCCAGGCCAATGAGGAGACATGTCTGCAAGTCAATGGCAATGATGACTTCAGCATCACTCCTCAAAGTATCCTGCCAGATCTCACTGGATTTGAGGTGATAAGTGATAACTTGAATTTTTATTTAATTTTTAGGCATGGAGGGGGGGGGGGGGGGGGGAAGCATAACGCTTTTGTCAGAAATCAAAATTAGTTGCCTTTCAACTTTCATAAGACTTCAAATTTTTTTTAACAAAATCAACCCTAGTAGAAGACTTGCAAAAGTAGGTTTAGTGAGAAAATAAACTCACAGCTCAACAATACCAACAGTAGGGACCGGATTTTCAGTTGCAAATGTCTGCTTGCGCCTCCAAAAACAGCAGTTACTTTTCCTGTTGCACAACTTACTGTATTATCAATTTGTAAAATATTTTTCCTATCTACCTGTAATTTACCTCAATATACCTGGGATGAACCAAAATTTATAAATATTTAGTAAATTGTTGTGCGGTACGAGGAGCAACCAAACTTGCAGGCGCAAGCAGACATTTGCAACTAAAAATCCGGTCCCTATGGATGACTTCATGGTCCTGTCTCAATTTAGCATGTTTTCTTATGGCACAATGAAGCAGCTATTACGTGAGTTAGAATTATTTCTCGGGGCTGAAATTTTTACAGTAACTTGTTGAGCCTCAAAGCTTTTGTTTTCCTGGAGTTGATTGAATAAAAATAATAATAGATTGTTGCCAAATCACTTGAAATCCAAGAAAACAAAAGCTTTTAGGCTCAGTAAGCTACAGTAAAAATTTCAACGCTTCAAAATAATTCTAACTCAAGTTATAGCTGCTTCATTGCTCCATCCGAATGCATGCTAAATTGAGACAGGAACACAAAGTCGTCCTCTAGTAATTTGTTCGTATTGTTGAGCTGTGAGTTTGTTTATTTTCTCACTATCTACTTTTTAAAGTCTTCTAATAAATATAATTAGTATAGTATAAATAGTAGTAATGTTATGGATTGGGTGTGTGTGTGTGTTTATACAGTCTATGCCACCTAAGGATGCGACCAATAAGAGAGCGCCTAAAAACTTTCCATTTAGTTAATATTACCCTACCTCCTAGCGACCTTGAGCGCTTGAGTGTCTATTGGCTTGTGGCTCTATTTCAATTAATCGCGAACATCCTTAGGTAGCACGGGCTGTAGTAAAGATAAAACAATAATTAAAAAAAAAAGTGATACTAGTACAATTTTCAATGAAAAGTTACAATAATATTATTGTTATGGCATGTTCCCATAAAAACTAAGCTCTCATTTAATTCATAAGTCTCATTCTTATACCAGCAAAATACATGAATTCTTCCTCAAATCAAGCATTCATGATACATAATTCAAATGGAGAAAGATATAAAAATAAATTTTCAACTATAAAAAAGTACTTACAGACATTTATTTCTCACATAAACCGTAAGTAAAAATTGAATCAATGTCTTAAAGTAGTGATCAGGTGTTCGTAACAAAGAAAAAATATCTCAGCTGGTGATTTTAAAGCTCAGTTTTTGTGTATAGTTTACAGAAGCAACTCCGTCTGTGATATTTTACATTCATGGTGTCAAAACATTGAAATTTGTTTGGTCCCCCTTCTATCCCCTTTTCACCTTTTAGTTGTATCAGATTATTGTGTCTTGACATTGCAAGTATAGTATTAGAAAACTGTAGACTTTATTGATTATGCTATAGGGACTCTATAGATTATGCAACCAAAATTTTGTATATCAGTTTTGTTGACATTTATAATACAAGGGTTCAAAATCCATTATACTGTGTATATTCTTGTTGCTATAGCTTATCAGCAATTCTTACAATATTTTCTGCTCTTTTGAACTTTTCATCCTTAAACATTTTATTTCTGATAATTTTATCTAAATTCAATGCCCTCAAGTGACATTGATATTTGCATTTATTGAAATTAACAGTTCAAAAAAAAAATTATAAAAAAAAGATTTAATTTTAATAAAATTAACTGTCAGGTACACAAGTGATTTAGGGCTGCCACTTTATTGCTCTCACATATGCAAGGCAACTCTGTCAGTAAACAATTATACTTTTTGTATATGTGACTTAACAAAAATATATCAAAAATCAATAAATGACTAAGAGTTAGGTATTTAATTAGGAAAATGATATTGAGGTTATTTTTTTGATACCAAATAAAAAGATTAGGATAGTATAAAAAGGTCCATCATTACGCAGCTACGTATACTGCTTAGAAATATCATAGCCTTAATGTGAATATAGGCGATAAAATCATGAAAGAAAGCCAAAAGTCACATTGAAACGAGCAACAATTGCAAATTATTATGATGCATTTTCAATAGTTCAAATTTTACCTGAGAACTCAATCTTGCATTCCCCTATTTTTCAGATCTATTTGTTATTTTTATTTTTAATCATCAAATTCTTTTATGACCCAGAAGAAATGTTATATCGGCCTATATATTAGTTGATAATTAAAATATGTATTAAGAACTCTGCTCTCTGGTAAATTTTCTGTGTTTTATGTATTTTGAAGCTCCAGTTATTTTTTTCTCTTTGCTCTGCTTGTAGCTCTTTGCAATTACATAATGTGAAATGTGAACTCCTATGTTGCAGTGTATTGGGGAAGACATGGTAAATGGACACCACAGTGAGAAGTGGAGAATGGTAGAGAAGAAAGGAGATAAGGTCAACAAGTACACCATGTGGGTCAGATATAAGGTAATCAATTAAATACTTATGAACCATATTTATACATAAAGCATACAAGTGGATACAAAGCATACAAAGTGGACAAGATCTATATTACTGTATGCATTCTCTGATCAATAAACTTATTTATTTATACACATCATGGTATTACACATCTCTTTCTGAGTAAGCAGACAGTACACCCCTTTGACCTAGTGATAGCCACAACTTCCTATTCTAACTTCACCTAGACTCGTCTCATAAGTCGCTTCATATATTTATCTACCCATGTCTTCATATTTATTGTCTATGTAGAAAATGAAAACCATTCTTGTTTGTGGAATATATCAATAAAGGAAAGAATAGAGAAACCAACACGTGCCTTACCATGATGAAGATCTTGTGCTTATTGACATTGCTATTCTTTCCTTTGATCATGTAAACTAATTTTTTAATATTGCTATTATATACTGTATATAGCAACTGTATTGGTGTATTGATTTTTTATATAGTGATATATATATATATATATATATATATATATATATATATATATATATATATATATATATATATATATATATATATATATATATATATATATATATATATATAGCCTTGTCTTTTTCTTTTTGATTGGAATTTGTAAAATCAAATTAAAAAAAAGAGCAGATAATGCATTAACTCTCAATTTTTGGAAAGTGATTATTTCACGTTCTTACAAAAGAATGATAGTTTTACTATATTGACTATCACGGATAGTATATAAATGGCTGCCATGATTTTTGTATTTTTCAACTTAACATTGTAATATCACCACAGAACAAATGTTAAAAAAAATTAAGACCAACACTCTCGTAATATGCACATATCGGACAGTAAATGTGTAATGTTTCAAAATTTTCTGGCTCATGGTAGACATCGCTAATGATAAATTAGTCATCAGAAACACTGATTTGGAACTTCATTTTTTTTTTCTTTTTTCTTTCTTTTTTCTTTTTCTTTTTCTTTTTTTTTTCTTTTTTTTTTTTTTTTCTTTTTTTTTTTAATCATGGACTTTACATGTGAGTTGTCTATATAACTGATAGTGATAAAAATGCCATTCTTGATTGACAGAGTAAACAAATGTTACTTAAATGTTAAATGAATGTAACGCAGTCAAAATAATTCGCAAACTACTCCCTTCCACCCCCTTTGCAAATAAATGCAAAAAGCGTAAAATTAAATCCGTTTAAGTTACAAAGATGAAAATTAGTTTCTGAGTAGGCAGTAGCTGAAGTAAAATAAATCAAATAAAAAATGTGTAAAATTTCAATTTTTTAAGAAGATTTGATTTTTTGATTAATTTGGTGTGCTGAAGGTTGCCTTCATCAAGTGGAAAATTCAGAGCATTCATCTCTCCCTGGTTAATGTTTTATTTTTTTTTCCAACATAGCTAAAACCATGATACAATGCTAAAACTAACAAAATTACACATTTTTTTATTTGAGTTCTATTACTTAGGCTGCTGCCTACCCAGAAACTAATATTCATCTTTGCAACTTAAGCAGATCTAATTTTACACTTTTTGCCATTTATTTGCAAAGGAGGAGGAAGGGAGTAGTTTGCGAATTATTTTAACCACGTTGCATTCATAAGTAAGTAAGTAACATTTTTGTTTACTCTTTCAATCAAGTATGAAATTTTTATCACTATCAGTAATATATATAGACAACTCACATGTTAAGTCCATGATTAAAAAAAATGAAGTGCCATATCGATGTTTCTGATGACTAATTAATCATTAGTGATGTGTACCATGAGCAGTAAAAATTTGAAACATTACACTTTTACTGTTCGATATGTACATATTACCAAAGTGTTGGTCTTAATTTTTTTTTTTTTTTTTTTTAATTGTACTGTGGTGATATTACGATGTAAAGTTTAAAAATACAAAAATCCTGGTTGCCGTTTACTATCCGTGATAGTCGATATACTAAACTTAAAAATTAACTTTCTGTGTTGGAGTTCAAAATGCTTTAAAAATGTCTCCCTTCCCCTCCCTAATAAATTAAAACAATTTAAGTAAATTCTGGTACATTTTTGAAATTATTAGCATCATTGATTTTTCAATTGTGTGATATCTTTCCCATAGAAATCTTCCATGGATCCCAAGGTTGCTGTCACAATCCCTATGCGTTATGAGATGCGAGGTTTCAACTCTCTTCTAGGCTCTCACTATGATCACTACTACCTGGAGTATGACTGGTACTCTTTTATGGCACCAGACCCTGAGGTCTTTGAACTGGAAGCCAGTAAGTATTATGTGTAGCTCTGCTTATGTGACTACTCTGTGACTTTAAGATAAATCAGCATTTAAAATAAAATAATAGGCCTAAATAATCATATTATAAAAAAAAAAAAAACTTTCCTTAACAAGCGATACCTTGATTTATTTATGAATTTGAAAGTATTATACAAAGCTCTTAATTACTTTTATGATCATATAAATCATGAAGTATTGTGGCGGTCTAATTTACTTTTATTTAGCTTGATATTTAATACTAGTTTGGGCCTGTATATTAATTACTTTACGTCCAGGGTTGCGGATTCAGCCGCCACATTTGTGATAGATTAGATTATATTGAAGAATAAAAAGAAGAAGAAGAAGGGATTATTATTATTTTATGCAAAGGAAACATTTATTTTAAGCTTGCACATTAAGTATTATTTATTTACTAGAAGAAATTATATATATAAAGTGAAATAAAGCCTTGCGAGTATATTCTCTCAATATGAAATTATAATATATGATTTAAACCAAAATTAAGGAATTTATGGGAGAGGAAAAAGGAACTAGGATTCTCACCCATATAACACTGTAACACATACATCAACAGACAATTCATCCAAGATGCTTACTCCATTGATGTATATCAGTTATCCACATATACCTCATCGTCAAAGACGCTGAGTGCATATATGGACAAACTGTACGACTTACATCTTAACGTACGGGCCGCGCAGCAACGAATAGTTGCTGTGCTCGCGAGAGGTGGCTAGATAGGTAGCTAGGAAAAAGGAGTACCACGTGATCTGCAGTGGGCACAACATAAAAATATGTAAACATGAATTGTATGACATCTAATGATAAAGTGTGGGACTAAATAATATTATATATTTTAAATAATATTTAGGTGCCACAGTATTGTAAATTCTATGTTATCACGTTCCCTGCTAGAGAAAGTCAATAACCATTTTATTATCCCTAAGAAATTGACTTCCACAAGAAAATACTATATCCTTGTTTATTTTTGGTGTCTTATTACATTACCACTATTAAAATTACCTTACATTAATTATAATGTAATTAATAAGGAAGGGTAAAAACCATTTCGGTTTGAATTAATAATCAAAGGAAAGGATAGGAGAAACCATCAGGTGCCTTACATTAATTATAAGTTTTAGAATAACAATTCCTATCCTCCAAAGTAAATAATAGATGCATTTTATTAAAGTTTTTTTTTTTTTTTCCTTTTCTTTTTTTCTTTTTCTGATATGATAAAAAATTAATAAAAGAAAAAAAAATGAAGTTCATGTATCCTCTTATAATGTACATTGTTGTACTAAGCTTTGTTTTTTCACACCAGATATGACCTGCACTGGCTTCCCTGGACCTGGAGATAAGCATGTGTACACTTTCAATCCAATGAGAGAGTTTGTTCACCGCTATGATAACCACTTTGAGACTGCATTTGAGCAATTCAAGCGCACACATGGCAAAGAATACCCAGACCACCTTGAGCATGGCAAGAGGAAGGACATTTTCAGACAGAACATCAGGTCAGTGTGATAGTAGAGTGAGCTCTTATATTTTTAGTTTATTATTATTTTTATTTATTAAACACCAAGGTGTGCTTATACATATATATTTACATTGCACTCTATAAGTCTACATTTTTGCATATTGACTTTTGCATTGGGTCCGAGATGGACAATGAAGTAAGTGGTACCTATATAGTACATAGGCCACCACATAACAAACATACATTATCATTACACTCGTGATATTCTTTAATCTGACAGATTACATGGTGGAAACCATGCACCGCATAACGGGTAATAACATGCCTGTCTGTACAGTTTGGGCCTTTCCACCCATTAATATTAAATGCAAGGGTATTATAGAAGGCCAGGCTGATATCTTCAGTTTTACTTAATCTATCCTTAACAAATTTAATGTAATTATCTGTTTTTAATAGTTTAAATTTCAATTGTAGTTCCATTACAAATAACTCCTCCCCTGCTAGCTCATAAACCAGCCTTGACGATGTAAATTTTGATAGGCAAAGTACCCGTTTTAGGTACCGAGACTTAACAGATTCTAAATTTTTCAGGTCTGTTATAGACATATATGACCAGAAAATTTCAATGCCGTACGAAGCAACTGGAGAGATTTTTTAGGTGAAACAGTTTAAGGGGGTAGGTGACCGACTGATATCTCGCAAACTAGGACGGTTGCGAATGATAATAAATAACACAAAGTAAAGAAGAAATGCTACTTAAAAATTTAGTTAGTTCAAACATGTGAAAACACGATCAAATATTTAAGTTATTACACTTTAAAGATAACATGTAAATGTGGAAATTTAAATTTGAGCGGGAAATTTTAATCAAATTAGAAACTTTTTTACAATTAAAAATATCATTAAAAATTTTTTTTGGTATAAAAATATATATTTTAAATTTACTTGATTTTATTTGAAAATTATAGTGTTTGTTTCATTGGAATTAAATCATGTACAAAAAATTATTGAGAAAATATAGTTCTTCTTTTAGCGACTTCCGGTCCAAGTCGGTCCCCCACCGCCTTAATAGCTGTTTCCAAAGATAACTAATTTACATTAGAAATAGCGAATGAAGATGACAGTGCATTTCGGCAGCGTTCTTTAACATGTTTAGAGAAAGATTTCCCCGTTTGTTGCATAATAACCCCCAGATAATTGAAAGAATTTACAAACTCTATCTTTTCTCCATTACAAGTTATTACATCTGACTTTGCTAAAGGGCCACCTCTCCTGAATTTTACAATTTTTGTTTTCTTAGCATTAATTTTTAATCCGTTCAGATTAGCCCATTCGATAAGTTTGTCTAGAATTTTTGGAAGTTTTAAAATATTGTTACAAATAATAGCGATGTCATCTGCATAGATGCTGATAAAGATATCAGGATCATTACAGATAAGGTCAACTTTTTTTAGTTTATGAAAACCAACAAGAGACTATAATCAAAAACAGATGGAATTAAAATATTTCTGAGTTTCTAAATTTAAACAATATAGACAGACAAGCAATCAAACAATGAGGAAGTCTACACAAAGTTAACCCCTATGTTTGAATACGTCATTTGAAAGAGAAAAAGTAGTAGATTAACTTGGCATAGGCAATTACCTGGAAAATTTGCGTTTTATTTAATAAAAGAAGAAATAAAAATTTTGAATTCCCAACCCTTTGCCGACTGTGACGTCATTTGTTTACATCCGATTTTCAATTGTCTTCTGGATTTCATGCAACTGCTATAAATTCAAAAAATTTAACGGCCAACGGCCGCCTTTCAACAATGGGATCGTTTGAAATCCAGAAGACAATTGAAAATCGGATGTAAACAAATGATGTCACAGTCGGCAAAGGGTTGGGAATTGAACTTTTTTATTTCCTCTTTTATTAAATAAAACGCCAATTTTGCAGGTAATTGCCTATGCTAAGTTTATCTACTACTTTTTCTCTTTCTAATGACGTATTCAAACATAGGGGTTAACTTCGTGTAGACTTCCTCATTCTTCAGTTTATTGCTATATTACACTTTTCTTGTCCAATTTCTTTCCATTTTCTTTTCTTTCTCCTTTTCTGATTAATTTTGATACCTATGGAAATCATATAAAGATATCTGAATATGTAGTAAAAATGTCACAAACAGGTTACAAACCCCTCCCACAACCCCACTGAGGAGGAACAATTAAAAGAACCAAGTTAATTAAGTTAAGATGCTGTTAATGTTGTCTGTTTCTCTGTCTCTCGACAACATTCGTCATATTTAGGGATTCATTTGATTTTATCAGTATCCACTGTTCAACTATTCAGGTACATTCACTCTAAGAACCGTGCAGGCCTAGGCTTCATGTTGGGTGTGAACCACTTAGCAGATAAGACTGAGTTAGAACTGAAGGCTCTCAGAGGACGCCAGTACACTCAAGGTTACAATGGAGGATTGCCCTTCCCTCACTCCACAGCTGAACCTGCACCAGAGTCCGTTGACTGGAGGTTGTATGGTGCTGTCACACCTGTCAAAGGTATTATTTAGTTATTGGTGTATGTAATAGCATTTATAAAGTCTTTATTTTCAGTATCCTAACATTATTATTTTTGTTGGAAGAGTATATTTCCATACTGTTTTAATTTTTATCACTTATTTTATGAAATTTGCAAACTTTAGTTTGAGTGTACAGTATTTATAGATGGGGTAATTTTCTTAAAGTTAAAATTTAAATTGAAAAATGGTGGTATTTTAAAGTGGAATATGGTAGATTCTAAAAAACAGCATGATTATTATTGATAAATTATTTTTATCTTGCTTGATTATAGATCAATCAGTTTGTGGTTCTTGCTGGAGTTTCGGCACAACTGGTGCAATTGAAGGAGCTTACTTCATGAAGTATGGCCACCTTGTTCGCATCTCCCAACAGGTATGTGCTTCAAACTGAAGTGTTGAGATACAAGGGCTCTAATAAATATGTAATGTAGGCACTGATTGACTGCAGCTGGGGTTATGGTAACAATGGTTGTGATGGAGGAGAAGATTTCCGCTCTTATCAGTGGATGATGAAGCACGGAGGTATCCCTACTGAGGATGAATATGGACCATATCTTGGCCAGGTAAGACATTTTTAGCCTCTATTTTGTTGAAGAAAATTATAAGAAATGTTTCATGAAGCATTGAGTGCATAAATTTTGTACCATATATTGGCAAACTTTATTTTTTAAATTATATTATTATTATTATTTTTTTTTTTTTTAGTTTTGAAGTTAGTTTTTAGTTAAAAAGGATAAAATACTAAAAGAAAAAATACTGTTAAATGTTTGATGTAAAATAATGTTTATTTACTATTGTCTTAATTACAGTGATTGGTAATAGAAAGGTTTGATCAGGGTCGGACTGGCAATCTAGGGGCCTCGTCCGCAAAAGGGGTGTAACATCCTCTTTAGGGGCCACAAAGGGGGCGTAACACTCTAGTTACGCCCCTTTTTGGGCCTTAGGGGCCAGTGGATGCTCACTTCCCAAAGAGGACGTTACACGTTTAAAAAGTTAGTTCGGTTGCACCACCACTTCATTGGCAGCACCGTCGTATAGTATGTTGACGTCATCCATGACGTCACAACAGCTTGATGTGACGTCAGCTGGGGGTTCAAGCCACACATTCGACGGTGCTGCTCTTTGAGTGGTGGTGCAACGAACTAACTTTTTTTGATTCACAAACGTGTAACGTCCTCTTTGGGAAGTGAGCATCCACTGTTAGGGGCCTCCAAACAGGGGGGGCCACGTCCGCAGTTGCGGACTTGCTCTTATGGCCAGTCCGAGCCTGGGTTTGATAGTAAAGCTCAAGACAGCGGTCGTTTCTTATCACAATTCCTATCCCATCCCTGCGATAGCGTCCATAATGTTAGCATGGCCCAAACTTTATCTCTGTGCTAAGAATATCGCTAAGAAAGGACCAGTGTCCTAGGCTTAATGAGAGATCTCAATTTTTCCTTATCTATGTGTTTTGCTATCAAATCTTTTTATTATCAATCATCGCATAGTTGATTTTCCATTAATTTTCATTATCTTAACTACAGTACTTAACTTAATATTTTATTTTATAGCCATAATTTCATCATAGATTTGGAAATATTTTTTAGTATTTGTTTCTGTGTATAGCAGTTAGCAGTACACACACACATACTATACAACTGGCTATTTTTTAAAGAAATTATCTTGATGTTGACAGGATGGTTACTGCCACGTAGATAACGTCACCCTAACTGCAAAAATCACAGGTTTTGTGAATGTAACTTCAGGTGATAAGGAAGCTCTCAAGCTTGCAGTTTCCAAGCATGGACCAATCTCTGTTGCCATTGATGCCTCTCATAAGACTTTCTCATTCTACTCCAATGGCATCTATTATGATCCACAGTGTGGTGAGTTTCACTTTTGTTTCTCCTTTGTAGTGTGGGGTTTAGTAGAACAGTAGTTTATTAAAAAAAAAAAGAAAAAAGAAAAAAAAAAGAGGTATGATTTGCTTATCTTGGCAAGTAAATCATGAACATTTGTTACACCTTTTGTATACTACCAGCCATCTCACAATAATAAAATTTTGTTTGGCGCCACTTAATTCATTTTAATTAGTGGATCTAATGTATGAGCTTATTGAAACTTGCTACAGAAAGTAGGAGTTAATCGTAGACCCAGAAAGACTCAGAAATATTTTAGAAACTATAATATACTAATGTATAAAAAGCTAACGAAGTTGGTCTGTTTTATACTTTTAAAGCAAATTTTATTTTGAACTGAAGTTTTCCGCAGCTGTTTTTTCATTCATTTTTGTCATTATTTCTGAGCATTATTTCTTAGTAGTTAACATTCTATGGCCACATAGACCAGAACTATTTTATTTTTTAAATGTAACTTCATAATCAAGTACTAATAGAATTATTTTATGATTTTTAGAAATATACTTTCAGCTGATATTATTTTGCTCTTAACTTTTACATGCAAATTTTGGCATAGACTTGCAACCAAATCATTTCCCAATACATTTAATTGCTTTATTCAATAGTTAATATTTATGAAATAATAATTTTTACTTAACGTATGTAATTTTGTGTATAGGTAACAAGCCAGAGCAGCTTGATCATGCGGTGCTTGTGGTTGGCTATGGCACAATCAATGGCAAGGGCTATTGGCTTGTCAAAAACTCCTGGTCTAACTACTGGGGAAACGACGGCTATGTTTTGATGGCTCAACAAGATAATAACTGTGGTGTCACCACTGACCCCACTTACGTACTCATGTAACCCTTTGTTTGCTCAATTTTATCAACAAATCTCTCTATTAATTTTACTTTAGATATAATTTAGAGTTATTATAACTACATTACATAAGAGATGTAATTTTTACATAATTTAGCAATGTAAATTTAATTTTTATATTCCATTTTAATATTCCATGAATGATATTAAGTTTTTTTTTTTTTTTTTTTTTTTTAACACAAGCTGCAATAAAAATTAAAAGCAATTTATGTTTGTTTGCAGTAATAATACTGCATAAAGCATTTTTAATGAGGTAGTTAGATTTTCTAAAATATTACCTAAGAATAATAATAAAAAAATCATTCCAGTTAAATTTTCAAGGTGTTAATTGAGCATATTGGTCATTATAATTGTTCATAGAGAAAAACAAACTACATAGTTGAGATTATTTACCAACTGATATATTTTTGTAGTCAAGCTTTCTTACAAGGTATTAAGCTGTTTTGCATTTCAATAAAATAAATATTAATAGCTGTGCGTTTGATTTGCTGTTACACATAATCTTGCTATATATAGGCCTATATTTATATATAAATTATTTTTATTTATTTAAAGAATAATTATAATCTGTTAGTATATTTGATGATTTAAAAGCTAAATATTTTATAATAATGTATTTTAATATTTTTCTTAACTAAATAACGTACCAAAACAATAGTTAAAGCGATACTAAACCATAAAAATGAGTATTTTTTGTTCTTTTCTAAAACAATTCAATAGTAATCGGTCGTTTATTTGACTTTTCTAGTCCGCGGGATAAGCGAGCCCCGCGAGAGTAACGATATAGAGTACACGCCTTTCTACTGTGAGAGTAAAAAAAATTGTACCCCTTGCTCTACCTGCTAAGCTTACATGAAAAGGTGAACAGATTTTTTACTCACAGTAAAGCAAATCTCTGACGTCAGAGATTTCTTCTTTACCCTAGCGGGGCTCGCTTATCCCGTGGGCTAGAAAAGTAAAATAAACAACTGATTTCTATTGAATTATTTTAGAGAAGAATAAAAATTACTTATTTTTAGGGTTGTGTATCACTTTAACTGTTCGTCAAGGAAGTTTGAGTGAAATTGTAAAACTAAACAAAAAAATTTTTTTTTTTTTTTTTTTTTTTTTTTTTTTGTTAAAGAATAGACAAGATTGACTAATTAATAGCAACAAGCTTGACAAATTTATCAAAACATATTGAAGGTGCTCTTGCTCTGCTATAGTGGCTGAAGTCCCCTCATCTGACCAATTTTTTTTTTTTCATTGCAAATCATTTGCATTATTAAATATTTTCCTAGAGATTAAAGTGTGCACCTTTGATATGTACCAAGTCCAAATGTAAAAGCTGCCTTACTTTAAGCTTATGAGTGTACTATACTATGTTCGGAGAAAAGTAGGTGTTCTCGGGGAAGCGGAATCAGCTCTTGCCGCCACGCCGCCACATAGACTTTACCTGCCACATTCTACTCCTCCCGGGGCGGAGGGAAGTGGATGTGGCACGTGAAGTATATGAGACGGCAATAGCTGATTCCGCTTCCCCGAGAAACACTACTTTTCTCCTTAGTTGAGATTACTTACCAACTGACATATTTTTGTAGTCTAAGGTTTCTTAGATAAGCTGTTTTGCATTTCAATAAAATAAATATTAATAGCTGTGACAGCTTTTTCATTTGGATGTGGTACAATGAACAACTTCTCATATTTCTTAAAATAGTAATTTCCAACAAGGATAAATCAAAATTAAAATTATTAAAAGTTGATCCTTTTTTTTTTTTTTTTTTTTTTTTTTGGTAGTTCAATAACATAAAAGAAATTTAATTCAATGTTTTTATTAGGGAAAAATATAAAAGTAGAAGACATATTATTATAATGGGTTTACCAATACTATTATGTATGATATTAGGACTAGTTATCAGCAGCTTAAGGGTCTTAAGGTTGAAATTTCTATAATATTGTTGAGAAAAGCAGGCAAACCGACACTGCCGCAGTTATCGGCACCCCTATTTA
Organism: Ecdyonurus torrentis; assembly: GCA_949318235.1. Lineage (NCBI taxonomy): Eukaryota > Metazoa > Arthropoda > Insecta > Ephemeroptera > Heptageniidae > Ecdyonurus > Ecdyonurus torrentis. The sequence goes on along the minus strand of OX439130.1, from coordinate 41,526,330 downwards.
TCTTGGCCTCCTCTAGTAATAAAAAGAGTTTTAAGCAGTGGTATGGCAAGTAGACGGAATTCTAAGTTGTTGGTTCTAGTTAGAATTTCATAAACTTAACACTTTTGCCGTAAAAAGAGCCTGCCGATAACTAGTACTGTACATATAATACCACATACATAAAAATTCATATTAATCTAAGAAAATGAGCTTAAGTATTGATTAAATAATAAAATTGGAATTAAAATGAAAAAAAAAGTCAAAGCAAAGACAAAAATTTAAGTACCTAGTGATAAGAATTTCATTTTTTTTTTTAATGGGAAGTCTTTTTATCTATTTAATTATTCAATATTACAAACTACAACAAAACATTAAGTTGCTGTAATTTAATGCTTGCAGAATAATTTTTAATACAAAACTACATGATATTTAATCAATTTTACAAGTTTAATCAAGGGTGCTGTTGTTATCATGCCCCAAGTCCACTTGACCTTGTAAAATTAAATTAAGTCCATGGCCAAATTGGGAATGTTTTTTAATTCCAGGTCCCTACAGCAAAAATATTTTAAAATGTCAAATAGAATTTAGACATTATAGTGGAGCACAATGAACTACAAACATGTAAACAAATTTACAAATTAAGTTCCATTGATAGCATGAAAATCATAGAAAAAGCTTCTAGCTCTGAAAAGACTAGCAAATAATTTATAAGCAAATTTTAAATTAAAATGTATAATTTAATGTTTTAATTAATGTTTGTATGTAAAATGTAAACGTGAATAAGCAAAGTCATTTTCATTTGACTTTATCTTCTTTCTTTTTTTTTATGTATAGGCCTATATATATATATTTTTTTTTATTATTATTTTTTTTTCATTACCATTATTATTAGGCTATATTTACTAATACATATTACTATTTCAATATTTTCAATCATAAATTTATTTACCAGTATGACATTATTTGCTGCAAAATAGTTGTTGTATTAAATATTATTTCTTCACTTTTTTTTTTTTTTTTTAAATTTTTAAGTGTGCATGTGGTATGCATGCAAGAGTTTAAAATTAAAATTATATCATAAAATTACAGGATATGTTTTATTTGATATTTTATGATGATGGTATGATTTACATACCAATATTTTAAATAATAATAATATGACAATATGCAAGAAAGTTGCATCATTGTATATAAACACTTGGAAGTTCTTAAAATTGTCCACCTCCAATAGTAAAAATAATTTCATGATGGGAAATATCCTAGATTTGCTATTTAGAGTACTCTCCTCGCAAATAAATCAAACAAACGTCTCCAGGTCTCAAAATGTTAATTGTATAGAAAAACTTTACCACAATTGGTCAGATTTATTCAGTAGGAGTGTTAAGTTTTCATAAAGTACAAAAAATTCAGATTGAATTAAATTTCAATAAAGTAGATAAAAAAAAATAATAAAAAAAAAAAAAAAAAAAACTACAGAACATGCATTGATTGTCATGGAATGGAGATAAAAGAATAAATTTAAAAGGAAAAGACTTCCACAGTTTGATGTATGTGGTGTATGGCTAGTCTGTAGGACTCTTAGTGGGATAACCATGGTGGGTACTGTTGTTCTCCACGTCCAACGTCGGACATGAAACATCATGAAGACAAGGAGAACACCTGCCACAGTTATCATGTAAAGTCCTACTCACTAGCCATACACTATATTATAATTTTACTTTTTTTTTTTTTTTTTTTTTTTTTTTTTTAATAAGAATCATAAATGCTTTATGATATTATTTTTGCCCTATATGTAACCAACTATTTTACATGTAATTTCTAAACATATTTTAAATATTTTTCAATACAGTATAAACTTTTAAGAATCCAAATGATATGAAAATGAATTACATACCATTGTTTTAACACTTCACATTTTCTTAAAAAATATCACCTCTAATAATAAAAATAATTTTGCAATCGAGACATCCCGAAAAAGAAATTCATTGTACAAATGTAATTTAGCATGAAAAATCAGTTAATTAATTGCATTTTAATACAATCAAGGGTAAAAACTACAAAATGCAAAATAATCATGTGGATTGCAATAGAATGGAGATAAAAGAAATGCATAATCATTAGTAATGAAATTGCAATTGAAAAGATAACTAATGAAAACTAATAATAAAAAAAGGCCTAAATTAAGCTTGTTAGTAAACCCCATTTCTCTCCCCCCTCCCCTAATTTATTCAAGCAGTTGTATCAATTTTGATTCCCCCCCCCCCCCCCCCCCGTGTTTTGAAGCACAAGAAATGGGACTTACAATATTTATGAAAATACTTAAATTATGAAATAAATGAAAAATTCATGTCAAAAGTGAATAAGATTATAAAGTTCTTAAATTCTAGTGTATTTTAATTTGTAAATTGTTAAAAAATGAAAATAATAAAAATAAAAAGCTGGGGGCTGATATAACTTCATATACCCAACAATTTCTTAATTGTTATTTACATTTTGTTGTTGTTATTATCATTATTTTTTAATATTTTTTTTTGTGACAATAAAGCATAAACAGTTACATTATCAGTGAAGCAAGACTTACACAAAATTGCTTTAAAAAATGCACATTGACAATGCAATTACTGAATTATTTACTATCCTAAATATATATTGAGAATAAATCATCTCATCATCCGAGTATAAATGGTATATAATAAAACATTACAAAATATTTTAAGAGAGTTACATTAAGTGCTTCTTCTCTAAATCTGCATGTTTCTTGAGAGCAACGTTGCATAGGTTCAAGACATCCCTGCGAGCATTCACTGCTTTCTCATCCTCTCGTTTCATGTTGATGTCATCAAGTTGGGTCTGACAACCAATCAGCTGCTCTCCTAACACACGAACTTTACCTCGAGTCCACTTGCGCTCATCACAGCAAACCTGTAATTATAAATCACATTACATTATACTTACTGTAGTTATACAATTGTGAGGGTTAACATTTCCTCTTGGTGCTTTATTTATATATTTTCTTACATGCAATTTTTTTAAGTTTTTGATGTATTCAAACAGTGTCATTTTATATAATCATTTAACCTGTGTATAATTTTATTCTTTGTATAATATGTATTGTGTTTCAGCAATGGGAGACTGACCTCTCTGAAGAGACGTAGAGCTTCCATCGCAATGGGCAATGTTTTTTGATACTCTGGTGAGGGTGGAACTTCTGTAACAGTCTGTGTCTTCTGTTTCTTACCCGATGGCATCTGAAACATAAAGTAAGCGATATCTTATTAACTTGTAACTTTAGTTTATATGCAGGATTGGGAAATTAATGAATGGTTCGTACGTAGTTTATATTAAAAAGGCACAGGGAAAATCAGCTACTGCTGGATTGTATTAAAAAAGTTGTAAAGAAAAAAGCTGAAATTTTGCAGTGATACATTGGGATAAGAAAATATCTTCAAAAATGTAAAAAATGTAAAAAAAAAAAAAAAAAAAAAAAAAAAAAAAAAAAAAAAAAAAGGGGGGGGGGGGGTGTTACCATGCTAGATTTTAACTTATGTTATTTTGTTTTGTTTAAGTTTCAGTCCCATAATTAAAGGCATAGAAAACATGAAACAACACGTTCTTTTTAATGATTAAACACAAAATGGGATCTACAAAACTGATTATACTTTTTACCAGAATGTAAAATGTGGCCTCACAAGAGAGCGTGAAAAAACTGTAAAATATGCAATTTGCGTGATTATTTCTGTTTATGACGTCAGAAACAGAAAAAAAATTGTATGAAAATGTTGTGCGGGTTGCATAAATAAAAAATTTCTGATCACTGCTACAGCGCTACAGTTGCGTTTTGAGACCAATTAATGTTATTTATGTAAGTCCCATCATGTGTTTTGTGATGTAAATGCTAATGTTTTCATGTTGTCTATGCCTTTAAGAGCCCATGTTAATTTCAATAATTATTTACTCTTATCTTATGGTCTAATGCGGTCACCGAGTTCTGAAAATTTTATCATAGGTAGCTGTTAAAATTAACTTTCAAATGGCATCATAAAGTGTCAAAGTTTTCTTTTTATATAAATGCAACCCTTAATGAGCAGTGTTCTGCAAATTTTTTTTTTTTTTTTTTAAATACAAATTTAGTTCTTAATTAAATGATACAGCAGGTATGCTGTACTAAAGTGATAGAATATTTTTGTATTTCATTTTAAGATAAAAAATCAATGAATAAACAAAAGTAACATTAAAATTTAACTTTGTGTGGAGGGAATTAATCTAGAAATTTATCTTTTGCAAAATGCTTACCTTGTAGTTCTCTTCAATCATAGGAATTCTGTTCTCCAACAACTTGCTGCTTGAAATCAAGGATTGAATGGCTTTCTCAATGTTCTCTTTGTAGGGTGAAAGACTGTATGTTGGAAAATGTTCCAATCGTTTTAATTCATGCTTAATATTTTCTTGAATAAGCTTCACTTTATTCAGAGGACCAAAGAAAGTTTTCACATATGCATGAAGAATTTCAGCTGCCGAGATAAGAGTGCTAAATTTCTTGAGATAATTTAGCGCCAACTGTGATGCATCTCCAGAGAAATGTGGATCCATATGTCCCAATATACAAGCAATTAACAAATCATCTGCCTGATCATTACTAGAACTTGCAGATTTTTTTTTTAGATCTTCACCTTGGTCAGCAGTTTTCTTTGAGATTTTTTCTGATGTATAGTTACTTGAACCCAAGCTTGTATTAGGTTGTTTGTTGGGTTTCTGCTGATCTGATTGTTTCCCACCTTTTCCTTCCACCTTTGTAGCTGGTAATTCCATTTTTTCTTCAGATCCTTTTTTATATTTTTTGCAAGGCACAGAAGGAATAGTGGATGAATAATTCTTCAGGTCTCCACCTTGATTTGTGTTTATACACTGACGCATGTTCCCATCAGTTTCTGGGCCAACACCCTGCCTGCTTGATATTTGCTCTTGGTTCTCCGCAACATACATATTAGTTTTCTTGACTGCTCCTTTGTTATAACTTTCATTATTCTTAGGTAGTTCAGACTCTTTTTTCTGATGATCCTCTGCTTTTTTCTCTTTTTTTCCATTGACATCTACAGATTTTATTTCATTACCAGTTGATTCTTTTAAAGTGTTTAACTCAGAGTGAATATCTTGTTTCAATTCATCAGCAGGGCATTTTGTGGAGCCAGGAGTTTTATTTTGCGTAGTTGACGATCCCGTCATACTTTGCCAAAAATCATAAGCTGATTTATACAAATAGTTTTTCCTGGTATTTCTTTTGTAATTATCCTGCAAATCAAAATACTTTGCAGTTGTTTCTCTTTCACTTACAGAAGCATTTTGTTGTTCCATGACTTTGTCTAATTCTTGCTTCACATCAGAGGTTGCTAAGGCTAGATCAGGTTTTTCTAACTTATGTGGCAGCTGTTGTGGATATGTCAAGGACTCATCCAGTAAGGGAGGACTACACATCATATTGTTGTTCTTTACATCTGTATTAGTCATAGAGCTAGTGTCTGATGTGTTTTTCATATTGGCAGATGCAAATGAGTTTTTCTTCATATCAATTCTTTTCTGATTCCCTTCTTGCACTTTTACTGTCGAGTCTGCATTAAATTCTTCATTGAAATGTGCTTGGAGCTTTAGAGCCATACAATGATCCAATATTTCTTGCTTTTCTCTCGTAATTTTGACTGGAACTGAAGTGTCTTCAGGAGTTTCTGTAGTTTCATTGGACACTGAAATTGCAGCTGTAGATTCTACATTAAACTCCTCTGCAGTCTTAAGTGGAACTGGTTTAGTGTAAGAAATGTTTGTATAATGTACAGCAGCAGTTTGATGGCGGTTTGAGGGATGGCTTGTCTGGAAATACTGGTCTACAATACCAAGTTCCTTCATTGAAGGGTTAGAGATTCCGTGAGCGAGGGGTCCAGTTGTATCCAAGTGTTGGCTAGTCTCAGAATACTGGTCCATATTACTATACTGATACGGTGAAGAGTTTGAGGTTCCTTGCATCTTGTTAACTTGAGGTTTTGTTGTTGATGGTTGGCTAGTCTGGGAATATTGGTCCATGAAACCACGTTGATAAGTAGAGACAATGGAGGTCCTAGGACGAGTCACACACTCTCTAGGTCGACTTGTTGAATGTTGGCTAGTCTGGGAATACTGGCGCGTATCACCATGCTGATATGTTGATGAGGTTGACATTCCTTGAGTCATGTGAACTTGAGATTGTGTTGTTGAGGGTTGGCTAGAGTAGGAATACTTGTCCACACCACCATGCTGATATGTTGATGTTCCTCGAGTCATGTGAACTTGAGATTGTGTTGTGGAGGGTTGGCTAGAGTAGGAATACTGGTCCACACCACCATGCTGATATGTTGACGAAGTTGTGGTTCCTCGAGTCATGTGAACTTGAGATTGTGTTGTGGAGGGTTGGCTAGAGTAGGAATACTGGTCCACACCACCATGCTGATATGTTGACGAAGTTGTGGTTCCTCGAGTCATGTGAACTTGAGATTGTGTTGTGGAGGGTTGGCTAGTGTGTGGATACTGGTCCAGGATACTAAGCTGATAAGGAGCAATCGAGGTGAGGAATGTTTTGTCAGATGATAACTCACTTTCTTCAGAACCAACTGCTTGCATTTTCTGTGCTGGATTCATGCAAGGATTACTACTTGCAGACACGCTTTGTTGGTGCAAGATCTCTTCAACAATGCAGCAGTCATCACCTTTCTCATGGTCTGTGCTGTGTGACAAACGAGTATCTTCTGAAGAACTAGTTTTAGGTATGTAGGTGTGTTTTTTGGATTTTTTATTTTTACCACTCATTTTTTGTTGACTGCAATATGTGGCTTCTGAAAAAAAAAAAAAATATATATATATATATATAACCTTTTTAAACACTACATAATTATATATGCGCTTCATAAATTATTCATTAAATGAATTATATATATATATATATATATATATATATGGAATAATAGAATGCAGAGTTTGGCATACACAATAACAAGGTTATTACAATACATAGCCAAATATCAAATTCCGTATTAGGAAAAAACCATCGCGGTTAGTATTAATAAGTTTAAAAAAAAAAAAAAAAAAAAAAAAAAAAAAATTTAGAAAATAGTTGGTAGAGATTAGATCACGTTGAATTGAAAATTAATAAAACGCGAAAATTCTCTAATTTAAATAGTAAATTGGGACTAGGGATCAAATATTCTAGCTTTAGCTAGTTAAAAAGTAGACATTAAAGGGATGGAGGTATATCATAGTGTCAAAATAAAATACGATGTGCCTAGCATCTCACGTTCTCACACTGCGTCAAAGACACAACATTATAAAACAGCATCAGACTTACTCTTTGCCTTAGACCGGTTTCGTCCTTTACCTAGGACTCATCAGTAAGGCTTGGCAGAGAGCTCTGTACAGCTAGAGATGGCTCACACCACATCTGCTAACTGACTGAGCTGAGGAAGCAAGTGGCAGTCGCGTTTATATACGCGATGCCCCCGCAGCTTTATAGCGTCATGATATGTATGTATGTATCTATGTATATGTTAGCATCAAAACCCGAAATTGGCCCAAACTAGGTATTTTTGCTCATTTCGGCTTTTGGTTCGTCGCTTTTTGCCAAAACCCGGAATGCCAGTTTATTTCGGCTTTTGTTCACGAAATTTTGATCCATACTAGTTTTGAGCATTTCGCAAAAAGCAAAACCCGGTGTAAACATTTATATCTAGTTTTGGTCTTTGAATTTTGACCTGAACTAGTTGTGGTCAAAATAGAAAAATCAAAAGCCGAAAAATGAACATTCCTCAACTCAATTATTTGATATAAGAATACGAGAGAGAGAGAGAGAGAGAGAGAGAGAGAGAGAGAGGAGAGAGAGAGAGAGAGAGAGAGAGAGAGAGAGAGAGAGAGAGAGAGAGAGAGAGAGAGAGAGAGAGAGAGAGAGAGAGAGAGAGAGAGAGAGAGAGAGAGAGAGAGAGAGAGAGAGAGAGAGAGAGAGAGAGAGAGAGAGAGAGAGAGAGATGAGAGAGAGAGAGAGAGAGAGAGAGAGAGAGAGAGAGAGAGAGAGAGAGAGAGAGAGGAGAGATAACACGACACGTTAAATAAAAAAAGTAAAAATATTTATTTTAATTTACAATATAAGAGTGATATATCATGACTAAATGATAACGATTTATTTTAAAATATTTCTTGTGCGTATATTTAGTTGACTGTCTCTGTGCTGAAAACATGGTTTATAATTTCATAATATTCGTTAGAAACAGGATCAGAAAGTGTTTGAATTTAAAAAGTTCACAACACACGTATATTGTTGGTGCGAAAATTATAAGTGAACATGGTTAGTGGGTTTACACAAGGCATCTTCATACAGGCACTTCCGCGAGCGAAAAAATTTGGTAAACAAACTGAGACGTAGTCATGGAGCTTGTTTATAGTCCATAAGAATACATGGAGTTAGACGTGGTCATGTCAGTTTTTCGCTTTTTTCTCAAAAAAGTCAAATACGGACCCTACTAAATGCGTACATTTTCGAAATCGTCACAAAATTTGGGATAAAATCGAACAATTTTCACTTTTTAAAAACGGCGGTAACTTCTACTTGAAGCGAGATAAAAACCATGAGCGCATGCGCCTTGAGCAGCTGCTTGAAAGAATGGCGGCAAACGAGGCATGTTCGTTATTGTATTGTGTATCTTCAAGCTGGAAGAAAGTGATTATCTCTCAAATGTCGAATAAATTATTGTAAATTTATTCTTTGGACATTACACTCAATATGAGAGCTACCAGAAAATATAAATGTTATTTGAGGTGAGTGAAAAGAACGTGTCTCTAGAGCCCGTGAAACATGAAGTTTATTATCATTATTTTTTTTTTTTTGCATTTTGCATTATATTAATTTGTATGTAAAATAAAGTTTTTGATCTTACGATTTCTATGTGATTGTAAAATTTTAATTCAAATACAACGTATAGCTTGTAATTTAGAGTAGTTTTATTGCATATTCATGCTTAATTTTGTGCCCTAAATTGACGTCTGGTTCATAAATTGATACATACATGTTTCCGCCGCGATCGAAAACCATGTTTTTCGATCGCAAAATTTTGCATGAATAAAAATAATAAAGTGGTTCATCCCTTTTTCAGATTTGGTTGACCTTCGGCAGCAAGTGTACTTGCCGAGTCTCCGCAAATAAAATAGGATCTGTCACTAATTTCTATGGCCAGAGTACCATATGCTACCAACTACGTTCCCCATTGCACCATGAACCATATGAATGCTTTTCTCATCAATCACTGCTACGCGTGCTACGATAAGAGGTACATATATAACAGGAACATTTTTTTTATATATTACATTAAAATGCAGATACGTATGGCAATTTGCATTACAATTAGAAATTATACTAAAATTTATACCCCTTTTTTTTATAATACACTGTATACATATCACACGGTTTTATTTAATTGGTCTAAATATGTACATGCAGCTTGTCATACTTTATAACAGCCTGTAGAGAAACTGGAAACTCAATAAGGCAAGCTGAACGGTATACAGCTGTACTTTATTTATGTACAATGCCTCATCCCGAATGCTATGCAATGCATTATAATGGAAACCATTCAAATGTGCATTGAGCAAAATGTTTTGTGCTCTGACACTTCACGTGCATACTTAAACAGTTGCTTCAACCTGTACTCTGTCAAGAACACAGGGCTATGAGTTGGCCTGCCTTGTCACGTCATGTATTTTGTGTCATTCATGTCCTTGGTTTCAGACAGACAGGTGAATCGCCCCATTGTACTCCTTGCAATTGTGCATCATGCAATTGTGCAAAAAAAAAAAAAAAAAAAAAAGTTAATTGTCAGAGCACAAAACATTGCTCAATGCATGTTTGAATGGTTTCCATGATAATACATATTGCATTCGGGAGGTACATAAATAATGTTTGGTTGTACCGTTCAGCCTTCCTTGAGTTTCCAGTTTTCTCTAGGCTGTTGTGAAGAATGCCGAGCTGTGTATTTAGACCAGTGTTTGCAAAAAGCCGGCTTTTATTAGTTTTATCCAGGCCAGTGGTTAAAACCGGTTTAAACCGGCTTTTAATGGTTAAAACCGGCTAAAACTGGCTTTTTGGTGTCTTTTTCATAAAATTCATAAATATTACACAAAATGAAACTAATAACTAATGCAAATGTATTTCAAATTTTAATTTCATACCTTCATGGTCATTAAAAAAATTAAATTATTTACAGTATGTTAAAACATTTTCCTTATATTTTATTGCATTCAAAATTTTTAAATTAAAATACAAACGAGCTAGGGTAGCAAAATAGGGTTTCACCACAGTAGAAGTTCTATATGGAGAGGTTGAGGTCTCCTGTGGCACACAGTTATATTTACTGTACATAGTATTTATCTAACAGCTGTTGTCATTGTAATGACAATTTTAATTAAAGAAGACAATTACTTGAGCACATCACAGCATAGCGTGTAGTCTTTTACATGACTATACATGCTACTTTGTGATGTGCTCAAGTAATTTTCTTCATTACTTAAAATTTTTATACAATGACAACAGCTCTCAGTTGCATAAACATGTTAACCACGGATAAACATTATTGACTAATAATGGAGCAATTTTTTGAGGCCGACTATAAGCAACTTTGCTCACATCCGTTTCGTTTCGAAGTAATGCGCGAATAAGAAGAAGTAGAAGAAACGGAAGCGGATGTAACCAAAATTGCTTAAAGTCGGCCTCAAAAAAGTTACTCCCTTTATTAGTCAATATGACTGCAAGTCCTGTGCCACATGAGACCTCAACCTCACCATAGAACTTCTACTGCGTGGTATGGCCCTTTGCTGGTATTCTATATTTTTCCTTAAAAAGAAATTTTAACTGCGTTTTTTTTTTTTTTTTTTTCTCCTAAATTGATACACTACGATGGAAACAATAAAATGATGCTATAAAATAATAATATTGCTTCTTATTAGTTTTAAAATTTTAACTTAAATTAATGAAGAATCAAATTTCCGATGGCCATTATTTCCCAGAATTATGCCTGAATTTAAAAGTATATAACATAGTAATAAAAAAGTTTATGTAGATATAACATTTATAAATGTAAAATAAACTTAATATAATGCATTTATTTTATTATTGCTATCCAGTTCTGGCATATTCTTAGCTTTTTATCAAGAGTGGTTTAAACCGGCTAAAACTATACTAAAAACCGGGCCGGTTAAAACCTGGTTTAAACCGGGGGGTGGCTAATTGCTGCACACACTGATTTAGACCGTAGGTACATTTTCTAGTGAGTACGACAATAAGACAATGTCTTGATGGGACTAAATTGAAAGATGTAAGGTGTAGTACACAGTTTAATACATGTCAGATGTGAGAATGTCAGATCAATGCACGCTACAATTGCGAATGGGTGAAGCCTGCAGAAATAGATGCGTAACATTACTTCAAATGACGGTTTCTAGTTCTGCAGTCTTCACTCAGTCGCAATTATGGCGCGCATTTTATCTGCCATTCTCAGTATAGGAGATAATCTACTGTTACATTAGCATTACAATTTAACATAAGTTTATTATCACAAACATTTTCAACCTCCATCCCCTCCCTTGCCTCTCTTTCTCGTTCTTTTTTTTTTTACTCCCTCTCTTATCACTTTTTTCCCCACCAAAGAATTGATAATAGAAAATAATAATTGTACATAGAAAGATTGAAGCACGTTAAATTAAGAATATACTGACTATGAGCTGGAGAAGTAATGAGTGATCTTTAATTCTTTACAGCCTAGGACAGCTGTCAATTCCTACTGCACCTAATAATTAAAGCTCTGCCCATGTGATAGCACAGTGCGGAATTTATCAATGAGCTAAGAAACTTACTAAGAACAATTGCTGTTCTTGGCTGTATTTATTGTTGTGGAGGTCTATCACTGGGTCAGGATAAAACATCTGTGTTGTTAGCTTACCCCGAAAGGGATTATAGCATCATGATATGTATGTATGTATGTAGATACATACTATAGATTACTTGGTCCCTACTCCCAATATCTTTGTGTTCAAATCTTACTAACTAATCACTATTTACTCGTGATTTTTGGCTTTAAAAATGCGTATTTTAACATTTTACACATCCAGGATGCCTTAAAAAGAAACAAGTTACATTTATTATCGACTTATATTTGAAATATTAATAAAAATATAATAATTTTAATTTTTTTTTTCTTTCTTATAGTTATTATTAGAAATTATTATTTTTAAAGAACCGGTTCCGGTTTCTGGAACCGCTCAGAACCACTCTTTTTGAAGCGGTTCCAAGAACCAGTTCTTAAGAACCGCTTTTTTGGTGCGGTTCTTAAGAACCGCATGTCTTGGAACCGCGGTACTTAAGAGTCGCAAATATTAGAGGCGGTCCTGGGCCCTGGTTTATACCAACCGCAATGGTTTTTTACTTGTATACAAAAATAAGTAACAGTAATAATCTTTAAAAAATCTTTGCTTTTATTATTATTATTATTTAATTCTTAATACATATACATACTTACATATCATGACACTATAATCCCCTTCGGGGTAAGCCAACAACACAGATGTTTTATCCTGACCCAGTGATAGACCTCCACAACTTCCTATCCTGACATACTTCACTTGCCTCCTCCAGTCTCATACCTTGTTTCATTCATTTCCTTTTGCATCTCATACTGCGTACATTCTTATTTTTCAAACATCTTCCAACCACCTCAGACCATGATGTTTTAGGCCTGCCTCTATCTCTGCTTCCATCCACTCTACTATGAAATATGAACCTGTTTTGCTATTCTTTCAATCAATGCAAAATTTTCAATATTTGCTATCATGCTATCATTTGCTTTTTTGCTATCATACTGATAGGTAGTTTATTAATTTATTTAAAATAAAAATAAAGATTTCAATATTCCTTTCCTCTAATATTTAACTGTTGTAATATGTTGATAATTAAAAGATGGATAGAAACACATAAAAAAGAGAGGTGATAGATTTTTGGGGAATGGGAGATAATGAGCTTTGTTAGTTCAGGGACCCCGCAAAAGAGAGAGAAAAATATTCAAACCCAGGCCGAAATATGACACATAGTGCATCGTATGCACGGTGGTATGAACTAGAAGCTCGTAAGCAAATAGAGATTAGTTAATTAGTTTTTTGGCTTACAAAAGTAAATTAATTAGCAAAAACGTCACACCAAAAATATTCGGCGCGACTCTCTATAACCATGGACAACGCTGTTTCGGCCTGTTTGCTAATTAATTTACTTTTTTAAGCCAAAAAACTAATTAACTAATCTCTATTTGCTTACGAGCTTCTAGTTCATACCACCGTGCATACGATGCACTATGTGTCATATTTCGGCCTGGGTTTGAATATTTTTCTCTCTCTTTTGCGGGGTCCCTGAACTAACAAAGCTCATTATCTCCCATTCCCCAAAAATCTATCACCTCTCTTTTTTATGTGTTTCTATCTATCTTTTAATTATCAATCTATCGCAAAGTCGATTTTTTCCTAATTATATATTTATGTTGTAATATGTAATAGTATTAGGCATCCAGACATCAAGGAACTACTATATTGTTTGCTAAATAATGCAGGATAATCACAGCTCTCTTTCTCTCTCAAATGATATAGTTAATTGAGACATACCATACTGAGACTTTTTTTAAAATTAATTTCAATGCAAAATAACTTCTTTTTTCCCCTCCTAGATGGTGAGAGCTGTTGACCATGAGTAAATTTGTCTAACCATGAGTCATAAAAATCTTGACAACCATCAGCCGAGGCAAAGAAGAAGGTGTCTCGAAAGCATCAAATTCGGTGCTGCTATAACATGCGCTTTGTCACTTTGCATGGGGTAGTCACTTTGTGCTTACTTACTTTGTAGAAAAATAATTGTCATTGTATTGTAAGTAATAAAAATATTCAAATACATCTGTAAATAAAATAATAATGTGCATTTATTTTCAGTTTAAGGTCCCTTTTTCTCTATGACATTAAGTATGATTATGAATTTATTTTCCTTTTTTTTTCTTCTTTTTTTTTTAGTGTAATTTTACCAGATATTATATAATATAGGCCTACTATTTATTCTAGGCTATGCATTGAATAAACTATACATAATGCTAATAAGAATAAATTTTGTAATACAGTATGTGATATGAAGGGGAGAGGGGATTGGTTGTAAAGGTTTTGTTACATACTTGCATATAACAGGAGCATGTAACAAATTTACAAATAGATCTCAATTAGAATCAATCATTGTGGTTAGGTAGGTATAATACGTTTAAAAGAAAAGGTTAGGAGAATTCAAAAAGCCTTAAATTATCTTATAATAAATTAGAATACAGAAAAAAAAATACACATATACATATGAAATCTTAGTAAAAATTGTCTATGATAACTGATAAAACATTTGGGGGGGGGGGGGGAGGTAGGAAAAAATATTGGGTAATGAAATATATTATGAGCACTGACAGGGATGCCGTGGTAGAGAAATTTTTTTAAGACGGGCCAAAATGAATTTTAAAGAGTATGAAATAGTAGCTCAAATTGCTACAATACTGCAGTGGCAATATCAGCCACTAGTTCATATGTTTTAAATTTCATTTTGGCCTGGATTAGAAAATTTTCTCTTCCACGGCATCCCTGTCATATCTCCCATTACCAATTTTTTTCCAATATTCTTAAATCACTATTCAACATTTTTTTATGATATGAGGGGTAGAGGAGATTTTGGTTGTAAAGGTTTTGTTGTGATACCTTATCCTATAATGTATCACTGTGCAAAATGTCAGATTTTTCTTTCTTTACAACTTTTTAGTCCAATCCCGCAGTACTTGATTTCCCGCCTTAAGGTGAAAAATCAGGTACTATGGGATTTGATTAAAAAGTTGTTAAGAAAAGAAAAATCTGAAATTTTGCACAGTGATACATTATAGGATAAGGTATCTTCAAAAATGTAAAAATTTTGGGGGGTCACTATGCTAGATTATAAATTATGATTTCTTGTAATTTTAGTCACATTAGACATAAGAGCCCATGGTAATTTCATTAATTTTTTTCTCTCTTATCTTATGGTCACGGGTTCTGAAAATTTTACCATAGGAAGCTGTTACTATTAACTTTCAAATGGCATCATAAACTTTTGAAGTTTTCTTTTAAGATTTTGAGATATAAGCCTTCTGAAGACAACCCTTAAACTTATTAAGATATAAACACTTTTTTTTTTTTTTTTTTTTTTTTTTACTGTCCATTAATATGGATAGTTCAAGGTTAGATATGAGATGCCAGTAATAAAATACAAATATGTTTTAAATAAAACAGGCTTTTTATTTTGCATTTTATAGTGGAGAAAAAAATCTTTATATAAGTTGATCGTCTGATGATTAAGGAAGAAGTTTAGCTGTTTTTCACTGTGAAACAATTGAGTCTACTAGTTACAAAATCAGCTTTTTCCATTTTCAATAATGGTGAGTTTCTAATAACTACCAGGTATGACATCACTTTGTTGAAACTGGAAGAAGTTTTTGGAACTAGTAGACTCAATTGGTTCACCAATATCAAGAATGTAAATTACAGTAATATAAATAAAAATGACCATCAACTTTGGTTATTCAATTTTACACACTGCTCCAATTTCTCTTGTTCCATCTCTATCCTATTGTTTGACGTGATCACCAGGCTTCAGACAACCATCTCTGAATAACACACTGTCTGGGTAATTAGCCTTTAATGAGAGTTTTGTCATCAGCTTTGCATGACGTGAATCCAAGTCGACTCTGTTCCACCCATGTGTCAGCTGCATCGTCAGCACCTGAGCACCAATTAATAGAGCTGCAGTCATCTTCAAACTTGCTGAAAGTAGAAGACGCTGGCGGAGAGGTGAACAAAAACTTTTCTTTACGTAGACTGGAAGGCGAGCTGAGGTCAAGATGGGAAGGTTGCTCTTGCTGTGTCGAGTCACCACCGTTTATCACGTCTATCGTGGTCAGAGCTTGCATACTAAACTCCAGAGAAGTTCGACCTGTCTTCTATAACATCCGCCACGGGGTTTGCAGAACCTGAAATAGTATGACTTTAGGTGGGTTGTGAGCAGTTGGATTGGAGCTGGGTGGGATTATTGTAAGTAGAGAACTTTAACAGAGAAGTGACATCCCAATGTGTTAGGCAGACCCGCAACACTCATTTCTTTAAACTTGGCAACGCTGCAGACAAAATTACTATAGCGCGCTCTCTGATTGGTGCCTTGAATCAGCCACTTCTGGCCGATTGGTGCTTGCCAAGTCAAAACTGTTGAGTGTTGCAATCTGCCTAAAACATGGGGATGCCGCTTCTCTGTTAAAGTTCTCTAATCGTAAGACGCCGACGTCGAGAAGAAGTGCTAGGGAGTCTGAGGGCTGGGGACTTATTCTGAACATTATTAGCTCTGAACACCATCATGACAAGGTGATAGTTGGTTTTCCTATTCTTCACTTCAATATTATACTACATATTTAACAGGGATACTTGGGACATTTAGGAGCATTTAAAGTTCTTTTTCTCATTTGGTATACACTTTTTATTACTTTCAATTTCACTCCATATATAACTGTACACTCTGCTTCTGAATAAATCGGACTGGTTGTGTAAAAGTTTCACCAAATATTTAACATTTGGAGACATGAACGCTGCGGTCACATATTTATTTGCAAAGAGTGCACATATTTTGGAAGTGTACTCTTGATCTGCCTATACCTGAAGCTGTATTACTGAGGCTGTAGCTCCTGATGTTGCAGTCGGCTCCACACAGGAGGGTCGTGGTAACATAGCTGCTAGCCTGGTCAGCTGATCAGTCTCTTGATCCCACATTCTGTATTATCCAGAGTCTGATCTGTCTCTGATCTCGCTTTTCAGGTTGGTGAAGCAGAAGAAACAGTCTGCCCCAGGATGCTCTGTAAGCAAAGGCACACACATTAACATCATGTAATGTTGTGGTATAATGTTGAACGCTCTTAGGAGTTGACAGTATACATACACGATTCCCAGTAAACCACAATTTTTTCACACGTAGATTGCAAGTTCTTGTCCAATTCGAGAACATCAGTATACCAGTGACGTCTGACGTCACATGACATGAGCTGGTAGTGATATTCTTGAATCCAAAAAGTACAGTATAAATTGCAATCTATACATGTGAAAATCTGTATTTTAATGGGTTGGGTAAAAGTCACTAGAATAGGGACTTTAGGGTCGGGTATACTGTATGCATATACATACATATGTAGTGTATATTGCCTTAGAGTAAATGCACATATAAAGAATTAAATGTTCTATGACAGATGAGTATGTGCATGATTTACATGCGTGTGAACGTGTGCCGAAACGCATGCTGTTTATTCGATGGTTAGATATATGGGATGGGTATGTATGTACCGTGTATCAAGTGTTTTATTGATGTGGAAATCGAACTTGAATATTGTACATATATTCTTGACATTACTAGCTATATGAATCACGTTCCCACGGGAAATTTTACACGAAAAAGAAAAGAAAAGCTCCAAAACATTATTTACGTACAATAATATGCAACGAAATTTATTCATGTCTCACTGGTTCTATACAGTCACATTGGAGTTACTTACCTGACATAATTTACAAGTTTCTTGTAGCTCAAATGTTGGAAGGGTATGTTCTTTATCTTGCCAGCGTCATTTATGAAATAATCACTTATTATTTATAAGGCCAAAAACTCAATGATTTATCGGACATGATTTGTTTACCATGTTGTTTACGTCTCTTTTGCCGCCGAGGGGGGAGGAAGTGCAGCGCATTTCATGTTTCATATCTCGCTTCAACTAGAGTTTACCGCCCATTTTAAAAAATGAAAATTATTGGGTTTTATAGCAAATTTTATGGCGATTACGAATATGTACGTATTTGATAGGGTCAGTATTTAACTTTTTCGAGAAAAAAGCGAAAAACTGACATGACCACGTCCAACTCCATGTATTCTTATGGACTATAAACAAGCTCCATGACTACGTCTCCAAGCAACAAACTTCTGTGTTTTGCCTGTATAAAGATGCCTTGGTTTACACCCCACACAGCACACAATGAGATAGTATACATATACCTTTCATCTACCATATACCAGATATATGTATATTATTTTCATACATATAATATATGTATTCATTTGGTATACTGCTTTATGTATATTTTACATATGAAGTTTAAATGTAGATTATACAGATTGAATTGGTATGCATTTTATTTGAAAATTACATCTACACATATACTATTTATATACATTTACTAAATGTATACCTCCAAACGTTTTGTAGATGTTCCTTAAAAGTGCTAATTACAGCGCATTTTAATCATCAAATTTTTGAAATTAACAAAATTTGCTTCTTTTTCACTTTATCTTTGAATCAAAATGCTTTTAAAAGCTGTAGCTTTAAAACTTTAATAAAAAATATAAAATGTAATTAGGATTGCTAATTAAAAGTTTGGAGTGACTTTTAGAAAATATTATAAATAGAAATTGGTAGAGTGATAACTTTTTTATAAAATGGATATTTTATTTTGTAATGTTTTTAAAACTGCTAGTAGTTATTAACCTTATGGCTTGGAATGTAGAGAACTCACTACCGTCAGGTACCACAAAGCTTGAAGCTTATATACCCAACTTGACATATTAAACAAACCGAAGAAATATAGACCAAGTCAAATTAAAAACTTTATTCGTAAATTAAAGAAACGTAAAGCACCTGGGCCAGATGACATTCCAAATGAAGCACTTTTTAATCTACCAGATACTGCCATCAAATTTTTAACTAACATCATAAACGCAATGCTTCGTGTTGGATACTTCCCAGAACAATGGAAATTAGCAAAAGTTTTAATGTTACCTAAACCTGGAAAAGACCACTCAGATCCTAATAACTACAGACCTATAAGCCTGCTTTGCACCCTATCAAAATTAGCTGAGAAAGCAATCTTAATACGTCTTAACAGATATCTGCATATCAAGAAAACTATCAGAGATGAACAATTTGGCTTCAGATCTCAACATTCTACTGTCCAACAAGTTGTAAGAGTAGCAGATGATATCACACAAAGTTTCAATAAAAAGCAAGTAACTGCAATGCTCCTCATTGATCTACAAAAAGCTTTTGATAAAGTGTGGCACAAAGGTCTTCTAAGTAAATTAATCAGTCTCAAAGTTTCAAACTACATCACTCGTATTTTATACTCTTACCTTTCAAATAGATCATTTTATGTTGACATTAATGGTATCAAATCTACAACAAGAAACATTCAAGCCGGGGTCCCTCAAGGCTCTCTCCTTGGTCCAGTTTTATTTAATATCTACATAAATGATCTACCTGAAGACGAGAGACTGAAAACTAAGTTAGCCATCTATGCCGATGATACTGCAATCTACTGCTCATCATTAAATGCTGATCTAGCTTTTGAACACGTTCAAAGACATGCTGCTAAAGTTGACAAGTGGTGCAATAAATGGCTGCTCAAAGTAAACGCCTCCAAGTGTGAAACTATTCTATTCAGCAGATCCAGAAAAAAGAAGCATTGTACTAATAAGAGAATTATCTTCAATGGAGAGCAAGTTCAACGTGTCAATCATGCTAAATACCTAGGTGTCATCCTTGATAAGAAGCTTTGTTGGAAGCAACACATTGAAACAACAAGAAAGAAGGCAATGGCTAGACTTGCACACCTCTACCCGTTACTCAACCCCAAGAGTTACATCAAGAAACATACAGCTTTACATATCTACAAAGCAACGATTCTTCCAGTACTAAGCTACGCTTCACCAGCTTGGTCAGGAGCCTCAACAAAAGAAATCAAAAAGCTTCAAATTGTGCAGAACAAAGTTCTCAAGTCAATTCAGTACTTTCCCATTTACACAAGAATCACAAATATCCACAAGGGATTTAAACTTCCAATGCTGAATGTGTACCTCTCAATTCAAAATAATTCATTTTATCGTAAGGCATCCATACATGCCAACAAATTTATTTCCAACTTCTCAAACTATGAATTCTCTTCTTGGGATAAAGTAGCTCGACCTCAGGATGCCTGCCGTAACTTAGCTAACATTAGCTTTTACAAACGTTAATATAATTATATGTATATGTATAACACTATGTGCTTGTGCATGACTTTCGCTAAGAACTACCTCCCTTTGCATGTTGGGGTATGTTAACTTAGCCCTAACAATCACTTACCTAAAGGGTTTTTACCAGAGGTTCTTTTCTTTTCCTCTGGGTTTTTATCCCTTTGCCACTTAAAACAAGTTGCTCTATTTAAGTTTTCTTTTCAATTCCACTTCTTCGTCTGTAAACGGCCTAGGCTGAAACAGACCCTACTTCCAAACCTAAGTAAATTAAGTAAACTCTATCATTGCACTGGAGATCCCATTTGTAAAAGGTGGGGATCACAGAGTGCTGCGAGTTTGGGTGCAGCATTCATCTTCCTTCTTCTTCTTCTTCTTAAAATATAGTAATATAAAAGTCCGCTGCAGTATGGTAAGTGTTAAAAAATAAGTGAGCCGTTGTTTATAACGATATGTGTTGGGTACATATCAGACTTGGAGCTAGAGCCACATAAATTAAAATACAATATTTTAAATTTTTGCTTAAAAAAGCATCTACCACCCATATGTATATTATATGTATGGTATACATTTATTTTTGAACTACATTTAAACGTTTGATATACGCTCGATATAGGACGTTTGAACGTTTCTCATACCATCAACATCCCTTTTTCAAATGGATATTATACATATATTTTCTGTTGGTATACTAATATAAAATACATATATTATATGTAATATATCTCAGTCTGTTTTGTGTGGGACATAGCTCTTAATTTACATTTAATCGTAAGTAGCCAATTAAAATAATAATAATATACTCTATTACTACTATTACTGAATGGACCACTTGCAATAAAATGTTTGCAACAAGGGATTTTTTTTTTTTTTTTTTTTTTAATTTTTTAAGAAATGCATTAAGAAAATTTCAAATTATTTTAAAAAGTTCGCTCATTGCAAGTGGTCCATTGCTAGGTCAAACGTATATTTTGCATTTCAACTAAAATGATAAAATATATTGTTTTAACGCCTCAAGTATACTACCAAAACATCATGCATTTATGATATAATTATAGTCTTTTATCATTGCAAAAAATTCTGAGTTGAGAAATGTTTATTTTTCGGCTTTTGATTTTTCTATTTTGACCACAACTAGTTCAGGTCAAAATTCAAAGACCAAAACTAGATATAAATGTTTACACCGGGTTTTGCTTTTTGCGAAATGCTCAAAACTAGTATGGATCAAAACTTCGTGACCAAAAGCCGAAATAAACTGGCATTCCGGGTTTTGGCAAAAAGCGACGAACCAAAAGCCGAAATGAGCAAAAATACCTAGTTTGGGTCAATTTCGGGTTTTGATGCTAACATATATATATGCCGCAAAGGGTGTAGTGGGGGCCACTGGGGCTGATCCTGCGTAAATATCAATATCGCGAGAGCGCGAGATTTCAGAATTAGGAATATTTTTAGTGATGTTCACGATCGCGCCGCGCCACGAATTATAGTACTGGAACCGGTTCCTAAGAACCGCTCCCGAGAACCGGTTCACCAACCGGTTCTTAGGAATAACAAGTTCTCTAAATTAGGGGACCCTTTTTAACTTCCACCGCGTCAACCCGCGCTCTAACCGAAACCGATAAGCCCGACCATTTAATAAAAGCTGTAAAACTCTATCCGCTCGATCATTAATTTGTATCGTCATCATATAGCATATAAATATGTACCGAAATGAAATGAATAACCTGCAATTTTAGTGATGCTTTTCAGTCTAGTTGTGCAGGTTTTTCATTTCCTTGCGGTGTACATATATGTATGTACATATTATGAATATTATGATATTCCCACAAAATATATATATGTAATATGCCAAATGGAGCTTATCGGTTTAGCGCGCGGGGTGACGCTGGGCAAGCGAATAAGGGTCCCCTCTAATTTATATGTATAACATTACGCTTATGGGGAAAAAAAACACGTTTTTCGCGATTTTCGAGAAAACTATATCCACCTATTTCGCAGAAATTTAAATGAGAAATGATAGACATACTTAATTTACAATTTACATACATACATGTTTCAAGCCATAGTAATTTTTTAAACCGATAAAACCTTGTTTGTTTGTTTGTTTGTTAGTTAATTTTAGCAATTTAATGCTATTTTATTAACACTTCATTAACACTGATTTATTTGGATGTTACACTTCACTTTCAATCATAGGGTATATAGTTTATAATAATGTAGGTTTATTATCTTATTTTAATTTTAAATATCACTGCATTTAAGTTTATTGAATACTTGTTTTTTGAAATTTTTAACGTTTAATTCTTTGTCAACTTGATTGAGTTTGTTATATAATTTTATGCCATTAACAAATAAAGACTTTTGGCTTGATTTGTTGGATTGAGAAAACATGTGGAATTCTTTTGCTTGTCTAGTATCATGTTTATGAATTTCATTATTTTTTTTATAGTAGTTACTAAAGATGTCGTCTTTCATTGAAGTGATTTTATGAATGAAACACAGTACTTTAAATTCAATTTTTTGTTTGACACTTAACCAGTTTAATTTCTTAAGCATATCATTTTTCTTAGTATACCAATCACATTTCAGAATAATTCTCATAGCTTTATTTTGTAATTTCTCTAGTTTATCAATATCTCTGACATTTGCATCCAGAAATATCGATGAACAATATTCATAGTGAGGAGCTATTATTGTGTTAAAAATTATTTCTTTTGTCCATTTTGTTAAGTATTTGCTAATTCTTCCTAAGTAGTTTGTTTTTTTAGAAATTTTATTTGCTGTATACAATATATGTTCAGTAAAGGTTAATAGGTAATCAATTATGATTCCAAGATATTTTACAGATTCACTGAATTCCAATTCAGTGTAATCCAAAATCACCTTGCGATTATTATTTGCCAAGATATTATCTCTTTTTGTTTTTGAATTTACAATAAGCATTGCCATTGACTTTGATGCATTAAGTTTAAGTTTATTATTACAGAACCATTTAGATATGATAGATAGATCATTATTAAGTTTAGTGAGAGTTTCCGTAAAGTCATCTCCCTCAATACATACTAGCGTGTCGTCTGCAAAAAGATTCACATCCACATGTATTACATTTGAAGCTAGGTCATTCATGTAAATGATAAAAAGCAGGGGCCCTAATACAGACCCCTGAGGGACCCCAATTTCACAAGGAATCTCCTTTGATTTATTTCCATTTACTTGGACTATTTGGGTTCTACCAGATAAATAATCGTTTATCCAGTTTAATACGGTCCCGTTTACCCTATAGCATTGAAGTTTATTTAATAACATTTCTCTATTTATTGTTTCAAATGCTCTTTTCAAATCCAGCATGACAGTTATAATAAACTTGTTGTTATTTATAGAAGCTCTCCATTTAGTAAGCAGTAGTTGAATTGCTGATTCCGTTGAACGTTTCTTACGAAAGCCAAATTGGTTTTCATAAAGAAGTCCATTTATCTCAAAGAAATTCATCAACTGCCTATGTACTGCAATTTCAAGAATTTTTTCATAGATTGGTAACATATTAATAGGACGTAAGTCTTGAGGTAGCTTAGGAGACGTTATTTTAGGTATGGGGATAATTGTTGACTTTTTCCAGTTTTTTGGAACAATACCAGTTTCTAAAGACAAATTTATAACTTGAAGTAAATTTACAGCCAAGGATGGATATATTTTTTTAAATATTATTGTGCTCATACCTTCACACATTGAATGCTTATTTTCAAGTTCATTTACTATTTTATTTAAGTCATCAATTTGAAGAGATTTGAATTTGTTTAATCCTGGTAAATCCTTAGGTACTTTGATATTATTTTTAGGGTCATAGTTACCATCAGTTTGTATAGATGATTCAATATCTTTAATACTTTTAATTAGGAATTCATTATATTTGTCGACATAATGTATAGTATTTGAGTCATTATTTTCAAATTTAATGTCTTCCAAGACATTTGTTTTGGTAGTGCTATTTACATTTATTAGGTATTTAAGTGTTTTCCACATGGTTTTAGAATCATGCTTACTAGAATCAATTTGTTGTTTAAAGTATTCTGCTTTTAATTTCCTCAGAAGGTATGTTTTTTTATTTCTGCATTTTTTTACTATTCTATATTGAGTTTTACATTTGTTTTCACTAAAATTACAAATTTTATACCATAAAAATTTATTCCATTCATTATTGTAATTTCTTGTGGCTATGATATAATCAGGATTTTTTAACCAGTTATGACAAATTAATTTGCTTTTTTTTGTTTGCTTAGTAGTTTTAAATTTCTCAAGATTTTTTAAAATAGTACTAGTTAGATTATTTGCTTGTTCATTTAAATTTAAATTTTTATTTGATTTGCCAATTGTATTTTTTATATTTACATTCAGAATTTCATAATCAATATCTTTGTAGAAGTTAGTACATTTGCCATTATCAGTAGTATTTGACTTTATCTCTTTATTCTGTGTATTTGTTATAGTAATATTATTTGCAAATGATATGACTTCATGATCAGACATCTTAAATTGAGTGTCAACAATCTCATTTTCTTTACAATTTGTAATTCCCACACAGCACTGAATGACCTTTAGATATCTTATGTATATCCCAAAATATATCCTATTTATATCCGCTGAAGGTCCACAGAAAATCCAAATGTCCCGCCCGCTGGGATATTCCATATAGATCTATGGGATATATAAAAAAAAGTACATTTAATGTTAATTTTAATGCCTTATGATAGAAAAATTTGGGGGGTTCGGGGGGTGGGGGTATGTAGGCAGTGTATTTTTTAATTTTGTTTATAGTATTTTCCCCATTTTACATGGGCAAATAACCCCAAACTCCCCCCCCCCCTCCCCAGGTCGGGGGTAGTGCTATATTGGTGTGCGTGCCCAAATCCGAAACTATTATAATGACTTGGCAAAGTTGTGTGATATCATTTAACATGGGCAAACCCCCAACCCCCCACCCCCAGGTCGGGGGAAGAGCTTTTGGTGTTTGCCCAAGTCAGAAAATATTCATGACTAAGTTTTGTGTCTTTCCACCGAGACACAAAATTAAAAGATATAATATGGATATTCGGAGGATATTATTACCACAACTTTTCAGTCTGACTTAAAAAGTTAGAGATGGATTTTCAAAATTAAATTAAGTTAATTAATTATTTAAATTGTTGTTGTTTGATGATTTAAATATTTTGCTTATAATTAAATGCACAAAACCCATACTTTACACTATTAGAAAATTAATTATTTAGCATGATATAATAAAATTAGCATCATTTAAAATTCACAAATAAACCCTGCCCCCTGGTGGATATGCCTATGGATATTTGGATATTTTTGGTATATCTAATGGATATACGGAATGAAAAATATTAAAGTGACTGAAAAAATAAATTGGCATGTAAATATAACTTTAAGGTAATAAATTCGTAACATATATCATAAAATTTCTCAATAAAATTAATATTGTGAGTGAAATTTTATATATCCACTCTTGTATATTTCTTGTATATTCTATGGATATACCAGTGGATATAAAAAAATTGCCCAAAAATATATTTATTAATTAATATAAAGAAAACTTTAGATCATTGTCAGCTCATATGAGAAAAACGGAGTGAAAATAAGTAGTCAGCTAATTGTGGATTTCTTTTTTATGTCCCAGCTCAATATCCCATAGACATTCAAGGTTCATATAAAATGGACGGGATATATTTTGGATATTGGGATATCCAATGAATATCTATTGGTTAAACCGTGCTGTGTGGGTTATTAAATCAATACATGTACTAGTTTGAGTAGTTATTCTTGTGGGTTTATTGTTCAATATGATCATATCATTGTTATTTAAAATATGGCCGTAATAATGTATGTACATAATTAAATATATCATACCTTTTCTCAGTTTCCTTAATTCCTATAGGAATATATATATACGGCCACAATCATTGCAAAACTCATTCCAGCGCCCAACGCAGCTAATTCGGAGCCAACCAGGAGCCAACTTTCTTGCTTTTCTTCGCATGGCTTCGCATTTCTTAAAGCGCCAGTCTAGGTTTTTCACCGTGTTCAGGTGTTCTTTCTGTGTTTTAATTTAATACGCTTCAGCTTCACCCAGGCAGCCAGGCTTCACCTTGCTTCACTGTTCACCAACCCGCTGGCCGCTTGATGGCTCTCTGTCTCTGCTTGTGCTTGCTCTGCTTGCTCAGCTCCTGCCAGGCTCCTACTCAGCTCTCCTCGAGCTCTCCTGCTCTTCTCTGCTTCTCTCTATAACTTTGGCTTGACGCTTGGCTCCTCGCCGTCTTCTCGCTCGCGTTTGCCGCTATTGTCGCTCGTCCGGCTCGTCGGAAGCTGGAGCCTGGTTGGAGCGCTGGAGCTGTCGGCCGGGACGGTCGGGTGCTCCGTTCTGGAATGGGGGGGGGGGGGGGGGGGGGCAGATTTTTAAAGATCCCCTCCTGCGCCTCGTGCTTTCCCCTCCTCCCCCCCCCCAAATTTCTTGGGACCACCCCACCTGACCCCACCACCTTCTCCTGCTCCGCTCCAGCCTGGCTCCAGCCTCCAGCCCAGCTCCCAGCCTGCTCCCAGCTCCCAGCCCAGCTCTTATTCACATTTCACATTTGCACAAGCTCCAACTGGCTCCAACAGACAACACAACTCAGACACAACTACAACAACAATCGCAGAACAACAATCGCCACAACTCTGACAACTCCCACAACCATCAATCACAATCTCGCAATTCAAGTAAAAACAAAAAGGGAATTTTCCATTTTCCGTATCTAAAATTTCAATCTGCCTGGTGGCACTGCCTGGCCAGTCCAGTCCGGGCAACACGTTTTGTGGTTTGGGAGCACTTTGGAGTTGATCAAATTTTTTGTAAAACAAATAAAGAGAAAAGGTATGTATGTATTTTATGATATGATCGACGCGATGATGTCAATCTGAGTATATAGATGCATGAGTATGAATAATTGGAAATAATATTAATCTCGTATAGACACGGTCACTATACTCATATATATGATATGTATAATGTTGGCGATAGTTCAGTTGCTGGTTGCTGCAGCGATCGAGTATGTATTTATAAGAAATAAATTATCACACATTTACTTCAATTATAAAATAATACTATAAAACTAAAAACTATATGTATATCCCTATTGAAAAATTCTCGTTCGAATTTTCAAAGAGAAATTTTTAGTTTTTTTAACGAGATATTGGAACGTATTTCTCTTTAAAAACGTACTCTTTTAAAATATTTGAAAGAGTCAAACTGCTTTTTGAAAAAAAGTCTGAGATAAATAAAAAATCGAATAATTTCTTAATAGCTTAATAAAAATGAGAGTAATAATATTTACCTGTCTTAACACTACTTTATGTACTATAAATAGGCACTATTTTAATATTTATTTCTTTATTAAATTAAATTTATTTAAAATTATAACACACTCTTTTTAAAAAGATTATCATTTTTTTATTGAAGAAAAACACTTGACCACATATATTATCACTATATAAATATTTACAAATTAAAGAAAAACTATATTCATGTTTAGTTCTTGTGTTTTTGCTGAGGCATATATGTCTTATTGCGGTGTTGCACTAACGTTGTTTTCGTCATAACACTTGGTATTTCTGGTGGTGTTGCGCGGCTGCCCTCTTTCTCTCTCTCTCTCTTTGTTGCTACTGGCACAACTGAAGAATGATGATATTTTTTTGAGCTTTTGCATTTCATTAAGTTGTCACGTACGTGCAAGGATTCTTTCTTTCAGCAGCTCTAAAACAGTAGGATAATTTATTTTTATATTTTAGAAATCTAACACATAACAAATAAAATCTAGCTCTATAACTAAAGCAATATACAGCTATTGGTTGTTATGCAGTAATTGTGCGTTATCTATGCGTTTAAAATAAACGAATACTTCTCAAATGTGTGTCAAAAGTAATATTTAAAATTTGCTTTGACAGGTGAGAGTATTAAAATATTTATTGCAAAATCCACTTTAATTTTAATCACACATTATATTGCTCTATCTAACAGGATAATCCTAGCTCAGTATCGGGTGATTTGATTTATTAATCAATTTAATATAAAAAAGTACAGCCGTTATAAATTCAGTAATGTACTATAATATACTATCATCAAAAATTTTGTTTGCAGCGTTTATATGGGAAAACCATATAAACATACGAGAGTGGGTGGCTTTGCTCCTACCAACAACTTAAAGAAGAGAGGACAAATCTTTATCACACACACACATACACACACCACCATACCCAAATAAACACACATAATACATCATAAATTATTTACTACAAACTCACCATAAATACAGTAGAAATAAGCCTTTTTGTAGTTTTCATTGCACTGCTTTATCCATCCTGGGTCCTGGGAAGCAAATAGTCATACCCACCGACTGACACTCAAACAAAATTAATAATATATTAGCCCAATGATAGAGTACGATTACAAAACTACTACAGTATTTACTTACATAATTATTATTTTCATATCTGCAATATTCAATACATAAGTATCACTAATTACTCTCCAAGAACGATAATTAGGAGGAAAATAGCCGGTAAAAGACGCTTGTATTTTACCAGCAGACCAGCTGAAAATTCAAAATGCAATACTACTGCGCATGCGCAAAAAAAAGCTGAACACGAAATAATTTGAAAAGTGCGGGAATATTTGAGAGGATTTCAGCGGCGGCATTGCCGGACGCATTTATGTTATTGTAAACGTCGACGCCATATTGGATCAATGAATAACATTACTAAAAGAAAATTCGCTATGAGAAAATGCATTATTTTGCAAGGTTATAAAATATACAAAACAATAACATGGATAAGATCTTTATATGATTTAATTTACATGAAAAAGTTATCGAGCGCGGCGCGGGTTAATAAATATGAACATGTACAGTTCATCTGCTGCACGCAATGTTGTTTATTGATTCAGTATGGCGTCGATGCGCATTTTATATGAAATTATACGGTTTTATCCTATAATATAAATATAAAACTTTATAGAATTTGAAGCAATTACGTGCTGCCAAGCATTTTTTATACTCTGGTAGCTGCGGCTTGAGCGTCCGAAAGCGATATATGCATGTGCATATGTAAAGGAATACAAAGACAGAAACTCTATATAAATGTAACAGAGAATTAAAAAAAAATTAAATAAAGCACAAATTTAACGTGACTTCTCTTTCATGGTATTATAACGTGTAACGACAACGTGTCAGAAGTTTTTGGAAAAGCAAAAAAAAAAAAAATGAAAAAATGAAAAAAAATCCTTAATTTTTCGTCTAAAATAGATCTCCGTATCATGTAGAAAAAAAAATTGATTTTAACTTTTTTATGGCTTTTCATATGGTAATTTTATGATTTATTTATTTTAGGCTTTAAATTATTTTTTTTTAATTTTAAAACAAGATATCGTTGAAAATATATATTGTAAATATATAAAAATGAATATACGAGAATAATAAAATTTATTTTCGCAAACTTAAAAAAAAAAAAAGGAAAACCGCAAATTGTTTAAAAAAATTGAATTAAAAAGAAGCTATAATATTTAAAGAGAAAAGCAATATTATTTAAAGAGGAGCAATATACTATTGAAATTTTGTTTGTGTTGTTTTTTGTTTTCGGTTTCTTTGTCATTTTTAACAAACGAAATTTATAAAAAAAAATAGTGCTTTATGATTGTTGTTTCCATGATTTCCGTGATTATAAATATATATTTTTGTTTTTTCAATTTGTAATTCTTTAATTTTTTGGTTTCTGTAGTAAATGAGTAATTTAAACTAAAAATTTTTAGATAAGGATATCAATAATATATGTTTTAATTTATTGCCATATCTAAAAAAAAATACAATTGATATTCCTTGGAAGTAATGCAAATAAAAAAAATCTAAGATAGTATTCTACTCGATATAAGGAGACTTTTGATAAAATTACACTCAAGACTACTTAAATCCCTTTTTTGGAAAAATTTCTTCTTAAAATTATTAGCTTTTTAAAAAGGTACATATTCTTTTTAAAAAATTTTAGCTTCTCTTTTAACATTTTAGAAACTCTTTCAATATGTTAGCTAGCTTCTCATTAAAAATTTCAGATTCTTTTTTAAAATTTATTGCAGCTCTTTGAAAATTTTGACTTCTTTTTAAAAAATTTAGGCTCCTCTTTTAAAAATCTAGATTCTCTTTGTAATTTATAGCTGCTCTTTGAATGTTTCGTTACTCTTTTAAAAAAATGGTATTTTTCTCGAGAAATGTACAATTCTCGTTGAATATTCAATGTTAAAAGAGAATTTTGAAAGAGCAGCCTCATTTTGAACGAGAATTTTTCAATAGGGATAGCCGGTTTGCAAAAGTTACACCAGCCAACAGGGTAACTTTGAATCCTTTTTGAAAATCCATATTTCTATTTTTTGAGTGAGTCTCTGAATCATATGGATTCTAAATTAATAGTATGTACAGAAGTATGTATAACACAATGATCAATTAGATGATATAATGTTAAACAAATTGCAGCTAAACTGCGGCTTTAGCATGGCAACTACAACTACTTGTGAAGTTAAAGCAGATTATGCAGTGGGTATCGACTTGGGAACTACTAATTCTGTGGTGGCTGTGTACAAAGACGGAGAGGTCCATGTGATTGTAGATGAGGAAGGCCACAATGTTATTCCAAGTTATGTGGCATTTACAAATCTTACTCAGCTTGTAGGATGGCCAGCATGGAAGCAACAAGCTAAAAATCCAGACAATACTTTCTACGGTATATATTGTATAGCATTGGACTGGCACTCAAGGGACCTAGTCCAAGAAATGGGTGTTATATCCTCTCTAGGGGCCACAAAAGGGGCGTAACACCCTTGTTACAACCCTTTTAGGGCCTCCTAACGGGGGGCCACATCGTCCGCTGTCGCGGACTAGCTCTTGTGGCCAGTCCGAGCCTGTTATGGTATAACAATAATGATGTTCGTAAACCCTGTTCTCTTGCACCAAAAAATGCATTCCATTATTTGAATAGCCAAAGTTTATAGTCATTTTAGGAGCAGGAGAACAGGGTTTACGAGAAGACTTTTGCAAAAGTAGGTTTAGTGATATAAAATAAACAAATTTGCAGCTAGCAGCCAAAGTGCTAGCAGACTACTTTTTGTTCTTGGGGCAAATGAAGCAGCTATAAGCTAAACTCAAGTTTAAAGTATTATTTCTCGGAGCTGAAATTTTTATACTGTATAGCTTCCTGACCCTCAAAGCTTTTGTTTTCCTTGATTTCAAAATAATTTAAAAAAATAATTTGTAATTAAATCACTGAAGTGATTTGAAATCCAGGATAAAAGCTTTGCGGTTGCGGTGCGTTCACATTGAGCTTTTTCTAATTGGAATTGTTAAGTGAGCTCCATAATAAGAATGCATGTTGTTTTGATCAAATTATAAACAATAACTAATTACAAAAAAATAAGCTCTGTGAAGTGTGAACACAGCATAACAAGTCTTCCGGATAGAAATGTCGTTGTAGAGGTTTTTATGTGATGCGACCTTGAATCTTACCTGTTCTTTTCATAGAGCTCATAGTCGCATGGCAAAAAAACTCTACAACGACATTTCTATCCAGAAGAACTGATAAGTGATGAGCTATACAGCAAAAATTCCAGGTCTGCGAAATAATTCTAATGTGGCTATATTTTCTTTGGAAAATTAGCCATTTTTTGGTTACTATTATTTTTCTTGCATATATACTTGAAAACCTAATTCAACCTGTTAACAGCATCAATGCTCTTAAAAATGTTTCGAGTATTTTTAAACTGGCAAAATGAGTCATTTTCCCATACTGGCCCATGTTATTTAGCACTTAATATGGCGTGAAGTTGTCTTTAATTCCATAAGAAATGCATTAAAGACGTAGAACACCTTGAAGAAAAAACTTGCCTATATAATATCCTAAAATACCCAAATATCAACATTATTTTGGCCGTAGTCATTGATTTCTAATTTATTTTCCATTTACAAAATGTCAGTTGTGGGTTTACTACGTCACAGCTCGCCTGTTTCCGCGTGCGTGGACCACGCGAGTTGTGACGTAGTAAACCCGCAACTGAGATTTTGTAAATGGAAAATAAATTAGAAATCAATGACTCCGGCCAAAATAATGTTGATATTTGGGTATGTTAGGATATTAGGCGAGTTTTTTGTTCAAGGTGTTCTACGCCTTTATGAATTAATAATGTTGCAATTATTTTAAAATAGATTTTTGTTCATATTGCAAAAGCGTGTGCATGATGCTGGTCCATATATTATTTCTAAAATATTAATAATAAAGAAAACGATTAATTCAAAATAATCAGAGAATTGTTTAAAAACTGCAGTTGATTTTCAACAGTTTTTATTTAAACTTATTGATTTATGTATATGACTATGAGTTCGGATACACGCAAATTACATTAGAACTTATAATGCCCATGTGGGCAGCATCTCCATCATATGAGACTCTTAGACTAGGGGTTGTAAGCTGCAACCTCTAGTTAAACCTTTGTTATATTTTTTTAATTGTTGCAACAATCAAAATAACTACGGGTTAACTATACAGTCAACCAGGGTGACTTTGAACACCCATCTATATCTTCTTCGGGCACTCGCATTTCAAAATTTTGAAACACGTCATTAAGATAAAAAACAAATTTAAACAATAGTAAGATTCTTCAAAATTCTAAAATGAGGCTTCAAGGCAGAGATAATTGGGTGTTCAAAGTCACCCCAGTTGACTGTAGTTACTTAGCGTTGCAGCTTACAGGGGTTAAGAGTTTTTGAAACTGTGAGTCACAGAATAGACATGGATCAGGGTGAATTTTTAAGTGCATATTTAATGCTTGTGTGGTTTCTACAAACTATACGTTATCCTTAGAGGCATAGAACACGCCTTGAACAAAATATCATATAACATAATATACCTAAATATGAACATTGATTTGGCTGGAGTTATTGATTTCTACTTTATTTTCCATTCTTGGAATTGCAGATGCACTTATGACGACATCACAGCTTGCTGTTCCATGCGCAAGGAAACAGGCGAGCTGTATGTGATGTCATTAATTCGCATATGCCATATATTCCGTGAATGGAAAACTGACCAAATTTTAAGGTTGATATTCAGGTATATATTAGGATATTAGACAAGTTTTTTGTTGAAAGTGTACTATATGCCTTTAATTTTATGTTTCGTTCAAAATATTCCAATCTTTCCTGTTTGCAGCAACGCAGGAATTTGTATTTAGAATAACAGTGAATGATTTTGTTTTCAGAAATTAAACGTTTGATGGGTCGAAAATTTTCAGAACCTTGTGTTCAAGCTGCTATCAAGCACTGGCCTTTCACTGTAATTAAGAAAGACGATGAGCCTCGCTTGAAGGTAATTTTTTGTAGTATTTAATGTAGCAAAAATTTATAGCAGGGGTACTAATTTCTAAACATGAATTTAAATGCTTAGAAAAAAGGGAACTTTGTTTTCAGACTATTTCTAAAATAAAAATAAATAAAAATATACCATTTTTTTAGATTATTTATGTTATTATTATTAGGCCTATTATTTGCTAATATAGGCGGAGTATCGAGAAGAAACACGGCAGTACTGTCCTGAGCAAGTGTCTGCAATGTTGCTGATGAAATTGCGGCAGATGGCATGTGAGTTCCTCGAACTGCCACCTTTCACGCCTCTGGATGCTGTGGTCACAGTGCCTGTTTATTTCAACGATTCTCAAAAACTGGCTACAAAAGAAGCATGTGAGATTGCTGGTTTGACTGCCACAAGCATCATCTCTGAACCTGCAGCAGCAGCAGTTGCCTATGGCATGCAGAAAACAAAGGTAATTGTTGGCAACCTAAACCCATTTTGATTCTTAGTAAATGTCTGTATGGCTGTTGAGCACAAAAGAATTGAAATGTATTGAAAAGGCTATATATGTATTTCTTGATTCACAGGATGATGTTCTTAGTGGAAACAAATACGTCCTTGTGTTTGACATGGGTGGTGGCACCACTGATGTGTCCTTGCTAAGAATGGCATGTGATTCTCAGTTTGATGTGATAGCTAAGAAAGGTGACAACAACCTTGGAGGGGTAGATTTAGATTCCCTGTTGGTTTCACACTGTCTTCAAAAGTTGCAAGATGAGCATCAGGTATGTTTTGCCTCAATTGACTGTTCTGATCATTATAAGCCTTAGCAGTGGCGTAACTGCCAGGGGGGAAGTTCCCCCGGGCCCATCGGCTTCTGGGGGGGGGGGGGGGGCTGTGTTGATGCTTGGCGCAAAAAAAAAAAAAAAAAAAAAAAAAAAGGTGGTAATATTAAATTTTATGTTGAAAAACAGTAATTGAAAGTTAAAGTGGATCAATCAAATAATATGCATTTTGTGACAGAGGGTATTAATATTAACTACATTTTTTAACTGTCACCACCTTCTAATTAAATTTTCTATAAATGTCTTCTTCAAATATCAAAAGATAGATAGAAACACATAAAAAAGAGAGGTAAAAGATTTTTGGGGAATGGGAGATATAATGAGCTTTATTAGTTCAGGGACCCCGCAAAAGAGAGAGAAAAATATTCAAACCCAGGCCGAAATATGACACATAGTGCATCGTATGCACGGTGGTATGAACTAGCAGCTTGTAAGCAAATAGAGATTAGTTAATTAATTACAGGGTTTTTTGGCTTACAAAAGTAAATTAATTAGCAAAAACGTCACACCAAAATACTCGGCGCGACACTCTCTAACCATGGACAACGCTGTTTCGGCCTGCTGGGCCTCATCAGCATGGTGAGGAGAGAGAAGCAGTGATCTACCAGAGAGTAGCCCTGGTCAGAGATCGACTGCTGGAGTAGCCAATCGGGCAGCCAATCCGCGGTGGAAGCTAAGCGTCCACCGAGGCTGCGGGTATATAAGGCCGCGCAGTCTATGCTACTCCAGCAGTCGATCTCTGACCAGGGCTACTCTCTGGTAGATCACTGCTTCTCTCTCCTCACCATGCTGATGAGGCCCAGCAGGTCGAAACAGCGTTGTCCATGGTTAGAGAGAGTCGCGCCGAGTATTTTGGTGTGACGTTTTTGCTAATTAATTTACTTTTGTAAGTCAAAAAACCCTCTAATTAATTAACTAATCTCTATTTGCTTACGAGCTGCTAGTTCATACCACCGTGCATACGATGCACTATGTGTCATATTTCGGCCTGGGTTTGAATATTTTTCTCTCTCTTTTTTTTTTTTGGGGGGGGGGGTTCTATTTATAGCAAAAATTAATTATTGACAAAAATTGAAACTTTATTTTCAAACTTCATTATAATGTTTGTACATTGTTTAATAGAGCTCTTATAGTTGTGTGATTCATTTTTTATTTGTATTCTTGTTGTTGTTATTGTTAGTATTATATCATTATATATTACTTTATTTTCTTTTTTTTATTTTTTTATATTATTATAAGTTTTATTTGACAAGACCAATGCTTGTTGTAACTTTGATTGTTACTGAACTGCCTGGGTCAATAAAGATTCTTATTCTTATGTATGATAGGCCATTTTAACGATATTTTTTTTTTTTTTTTCATGTTAGTGACACTTCTTAATTTTTATTATAAAAAATAGCTTAAAGGAATAGACCAGAGAAAAACATAAGCATTTATATCACAAAACACTTGATGGGACTTACATAAATAACTTTCGTTTGTCTCAAAACCCAACTGTAGCTCCGTATAGTAGTGATCAGAAAATTCGATTTATGCAACCCGCTCAACATTTTCATACTAATTTTTACATGTTTCTGACGTCATAAACATGAATAGTCATGCAAATTGCATACTTTACAGTATTTTCACGCTCTCTCGTGGGGCTACATTAACATTCTGGTAAAAATTGTTATAAGTTTTGAAGATCCCATTTTGTGTTTATTTATTATTAAAAAGCACATGTTGTTTTATGTGGTCTATGGCTTTAAAATTTCAGTGCCATGCCCCTTTTTCAAAAAATTTCCTCTGCAGTGCGCATCCCCCCCCCCCCCCTCCTCCCCAGCACTGTTCCCCTTTCGGGGGGCCCGTGTCAGATTTTTCCCCCTGCCCAAAATTTTGAAGTTACGCCACTGAGCCTTCGATACTTTGGATTATATTGTCCGCAAAGCATTAAGTGCTTTAATAATGGGCAGTATCTTTTGAGATAAAAGTTAATAATTTTAAAAATTAAACACTGAATTTAAATATGTGGCATATTATGATGGTGATGTTGATAGCACTATTTTGATCATTGGATAACAAAGTGTTATTCATAATAATGTGTTATAAGGGTGGGAAGGGGAAGAAAAATAATGTTAATATTATAGATGTTACAATTTTTTTCCTGCATATAAGAAAATATTCATAGCAAATAAAAAGTTTAAGTTCATTAAAAATATAATACCTAATAATAATAAAGTAGTTATAACAATTTTGTTATTGTAGGTTGATCTTAAGGACAATCACTCTGCACTTATTCGACTCCGTAGAGCTGTTGAAAAGGCAAAGTGTATCCTGTCGTCAGGTACACGCGCACGCATTGAACTTGACGAGATTGTGATAGGTGTTAGTTTCCTTTACATAATGACTCGTAAAACTCTAGAGGTAATTTTAAATTTATATACGTATGTATACATACATGTGTCTAATTTCAATTATGTTCAATTATTTTGCATTAATTCTAGGAGCTGATAAGTGATCTGCTTGTACGAGCTGTCTCATTGGTGGAGCAGTGCTTAGAAGAGACTTCAATCGGCAAAGAAAATATTGATGTGGTAAGATTTTTTGTACTCACCGTATTAGGATTTTTCCAACATTTTTTGATGTTCTATATTAATTGCTTCTTGCTTGTATGCAGTTTGTGTTGGCAGGAGGATCCACTAAAATTCCCCGTCTGCAAACCTTGCTCTCAGAATTGATGCCTAGTGTGGAGATACATAAAACTATCAATCAGGAAGTGAGTGTAGCTTTTGGAGCTGCTGTCCAAGCTGCCAAAGACAAAGGAATCCTGAGGCAAGTCTTCTTGTTGAGTGAGGTTATACCTTTTTCATTGGGTATTGAGTTGTTTGATGGAACTGTTAATAGAGTCTTAGAACGCTACACTCCTATTCCTGCAAAAAACTCTGCTGTTTACCATACATATAATGATAATCAGAATTCTTTGATTTTCAATATATATGAAGGAGAAGGCACCAAGAGTAAAGATAATCAAAAACTTGGTTCTATGATACTTGAAAATATTAGACTGGCTCAAGCATGCGAAGTAGGTGCTGATACAACTTTCACAGTGGATCTACATGGGATTTTACAGGTATGTGCAAAGGAGCAAGGCACAGACAATGAAATCTCTGTTGTAATTGAGCGATACAAGAAACACCTTACCTGGGGTGAGGTGAAAAGTTTGGGTGAGAGAGCAGTTGGGGAGAATATTCATGGCTTAGTGCACCATTTGTATGAACAAATGTCAGAGTTGACAACTCGTGACAATTTGAGTGAAGGTGATAGACAGACAGTAACGCTAGGCACAGCAAGCACCAGAGAGTGGATGGAAGCCAATCCTAATCCTTCAGCTGAAGATTATGGTATCATGCTGGAAAATCTCCGCAGCAATGTATCATCTAGTATTACAATCTCCAATGTTGGTCACATCACGTATCAGCCTAAAAAGTGATGCATGAATGTGTCATTATTATTAAATATTATGTTTGTATAATACATTTATTCATTACCTCTGAATTCCTATTGTTTGGTTAATTATTAATTCGGAACTCAATGGTATTATTAATATGTCACTAATCGCTAGATTATATACTTTTTCAAACATATATTTACTCACTATACTTAATTTTTAAAGAAAGAATAGACTTACCAGCAAGGGCTTTACCACAGTAGAAGTTCCATGGAGAGGTCGAGGTCTCGCGTGGCACAGTATTTTGTTATAAAAAAGTTCATTTTATAACTGAGAGCGTTCGTCATATGTTAATGACATATCATTCAAAGAAGATATTTACTTGAGCACATCACTGACTGAGTGTCTTTTGTCTTGTACTGACACGACACTGCTCAGTGATGTGCTCAAGTAAATCTCGTCTTTGATTGATAATGTCATTAGCATATGACGAACGCTCTCAGTTATAAAATGAACTTTTTTATAACAAACTCCTGTGCCACGCGAGACCTCGACCTCTCCATAGAACTTCTACTTTTAGTATAAGGCCCTTGCTGGTAATTTTATTCCTTTCTTTATCATTGATCCTAACCGCAATGTTTTTTCCTTAAATTAATATACTTAATTTTTGTACTTTTTAACTATAATCATGGTTAAAAGTTATAGTACATAATATATTATTATTACACTGTTTATATTTACAATGTATATGGTATTTTTTATAACTATATCATTTTTTAAATAATTTCATTTTTCATCCAAATAAAATAATTTAATAATACTTTTGTATTATTGACTAATAAAGAAACAACTGTTTTGAGGCTGACTATAAGAGTTTTTTGGTCATATCTGCTTCCATTTCTACTTACAACGCATGCACAGTACGTCAAAACAGAAGTGTGGATGTGAGCTAAATTGCTTATAGTCGGCCTCAAAATAGTTGTTCCTTTTTATTAGTCAATATATCAAGCTAATTAATTATGAAAACTTAGCTGTTGTTGTGTTTTCCATCATCTATATATATATATATATATATATATATATATATATATATATATATATATATATATATATATATATATATATATATATATATATATATATATATATATATTATTTCTAGTTTATAGGGAATAATTTTTAATTTTACAAAGCTGTCTCCATGTGAAGCATATGGTATATAACAAAAGAGTGTGATTGAGTCTTTTGTTCAGTGCATAGTGCATATAGTTAAATACTCAAAGTTGAGTTGGAGGGGGGAGGGGTATACAAGCTCTAGTTGAGTGATATAGGAGGCGCTTCGATTTCAAAAATATTTCTAATTTTGGTGTCTAGAGTGTAAGAATGAACAATGAGACAGTATATATATATTGTAAATCTAGCCAAGAGGACTAATATAAGGTTGCATACACATCACAATATCACCTATATGTGCAACCATGGGCATTTTTTAATTACATAATGTATAGGGAACACTATATTATATCGCCTACTCGCAGTTGACCCCTGAATTACAATATATAATTAAATATGTGGCTTCACTTTGCACATAATATGTCAATCGATTTTTTATTATTATAATTTTTTATTATTATTATTGTTCTTGTGCAACTTGCAGCATAGGGTATTTCACCTCAGCATAAAAAGTAAGTATAATTAATATATCCCAACAAAAATAATGATATATCGAAAACTGCAATATGTATCTTGAGAGTAAGGGAATTGGAGAGTGCGTTTGAAGGTATTTTGTGTTCGTTCACAGATTTCCTTTGTTATTGTTCTGGATGTATTTTGATATTTGATAAAAAAAATAAACGATAAGATCTGCAATGTGTTTATTCAGTGAAATTAATTAATAGCTGTCATTTAGTCATCTATCCTCCTATCTCCTATTATAAATTAAATGTGATATACATACGCATATTGGTTCACTTTTTAATTGCATGGTTTATTCATATTTAATAAATACACTCGATAAAAAAAATGCTGTGACGCCGCATATACTTGAGCAGAAAATAAAATTAATAATTATATTATAGTAAAAAATGCGAGAAAATATTTAATTGTTCACTTTATTAAACCTCACAAATATATATATATATATAATATATTATATATACCTTTTTTATATTTATAATTTTTTTTTTTTTTTTTTTTTATGAAATTTAATTTTTCTATATATGATCAAAATAGCCTATATCGTATAAACTAGTTATAATATATTTACAGGCAATTAATTAATTACTCAAACCAATTTAGCCGATATCTCGCAATTCAATGCAATGAAGGGTTATCTGCATGTTTAAAAAAAAATGCTTCAAAATGACTATATGGCTTAATTAAAACACGTAAAAGAGTATAATAGTATTTTGTCATTTAAATTTCTAAGAAATCGGTGGAGTAGTTTTCTCAAAAATCGCAAAAAAAAAAAAAAAAAAAAAAAAAAAAACGTGTTTTCCCCATAAGCGCGTTTAATTAATGTTAAATTAGGGGACCCTTAGCTTTCCCCACGCGCTAAACCGATAACCTCTCCATATAGCTAATTTTAATCTGTGATTACAAAGGGGTGAATATTATGCAATAAATTAAGTATGTGAAAGCTTCTTGCCGGTATCTTCAGCTTCGTTATTGACCGCATAATATTATTTCGAGAAAGGGATCAAATTAAGGGAAGAAAAGCGCGCCTCTGTGGTGCAGGGCTGGGCGCTATCGGGCACTGGCTGCAGTGGCTGCTATGCGGTATCAAGCCGGTTTTATCCGGGTTTTGGTTTTATCCCTTTATATTTGCTCTATATGCTGAACATGAACATGCATTTCGAAGGATGGGGGAGTTGGGTATTTCTGCGATATAGTGCGAGTTCGAGTTGATCATCAGTGGAGTGGGGACAAAGGAGCACGAGCGGGGGGCTCTTCCCTGGCTCTTTCTATCTGCGTCCTATATCGCGCTCGCGCTATCGACACTTTTTCTCTGCTCTGCTTCTACACGCTATACGCGTTCTACAAAGCTGAAGCTCAGCACAAACAGAGCACAATAGTCGCGCAATCACATCACAAAGTAGTGTAAGTTGCAAAGTTAGTGTTTGAGGTGGTTTGAGGCCTCTGGAGCGGACCCATCTCAGAGACGACGTGGAGCGGTGGAGCGGATCACCAAAAAACAAAAATAGCTGGCTGCTCATCGTCAGAACAAAAAGTACAGAACAGAACGTGTTGCTTTTGCTGCGTTTTGCTGGGTAGTAGTTCCGGTAGTTCACCAAAGTTTGCAGGCGCTTAATTTGCTATTGTTGCCGTTATTCCGCCGCACAGATTTTTTTGCAAAAAAAAAAAAAAGGGTGCAAAGGTATATGTATGCATGCACACGTTAATTTGTATGTTATATATTATGCTGAAAGTTTCGTTTGCCTGCAGTAGGAACTCTGGATCCAAATTTGCACTATAATCATGCGTGCCTTTAAGACAGTGAATTTTATTATTAAAATGTGGTTATGTTTGTATGTAGCATAATATATAGCGTCCGCACTCCGCGCACTCGACTGCATCCTATTTTAGAGATTTTTTTATTTTACTACATTTTATTATTTTAATTGCAAAAGTCATTATTATTAATTATATTTTATGTGTGTTATATAGACCCCTTTCACATCCTTGCGCTTTGACGCCATGTTTGTGGTGCCAAATGCATTGTCCAGCATAGGGGAAACGTCATTTTCCCTCATTTGTCGCAAAAATAAAAGTATATTTCGACTGTAAGCATTTTTCTCACATTCTTCTAGCTTATTAGGAGCTAAAATTAAGACTTTGATTGAGGTTTGAAGCTTTGTTTGCTGTTAAAAAAATAAAAATGATGTTTCTCCTATGCTGGACTGTGTATTATTCCTAACCATGGTTAGCATGCATGCAACAAATAATGGCAGCTCTTAAATATGAGTGCAACCGGTCTATATGATATATGTACATAATACACTCATTTGTCTCATTTGTATATATTATGCATATTATGATGACAAAAAAAAGTTAATTTGTATGTTGCAATTTTTATTGTTCTTCCAGAAATTCAGAGAACCTATATAAATATGGCATCACGGATAGATAAAATTGCAGTGGGCATAGACCTTGGAACCACAAACTCGGTAGTTGCAGTTTATGAAGAGGGCCAAGTCACCATTTTAGTAGATGAAGAGGGACACAATTTAACCCCAAGTATTGTAGCGTTCACAACTCTCAATCAACTTGTTGGATGGCAGGCTAAGAAACAGTATCCCAGCAACCCGGATAACACTGTTACTGGTAAGTTTATGTTGATTTTTATGATAAAATAGTATATGGGGGGGGGGGGCATAAACTGTGTCATATTTATGAGTTTGAGTTAATTTCAGAGGTGAAGCGACTCATGGGACGCCAGTTCTATGAACTCTCCGTCCAAGAAGACATGCAAAGATGGCCCTTTACTGTTGTGGATGTTAATGGAGAGCCACGCATTCAGGTATATATGCTTGCTTAATAATTTTATATTATACCTTTTGGCTTCTAGATAATTTACATATTGAGGTTGCTCCGCTTTAATGTCAAATGTCTGCTGATGAACCTTGAAAAACAAAATTACCCTAAATTGGGATTTTTCCATATCAGGACGTGCAGCAAAAGAAAAAAAAATTGTTCCAAGTCAAAGGGACTTAATCAGATATCAGGGGAGCACCCTCAATATATCCTGCACATGGTACACATATACAAAATAAATGGTTATGAATCATTAAGAAAACTATATTACTGTGTGTGTGTGTATATATATGTGGCTTACCCCGAAAGGGATTTATAGCGTCATGATATGTATGTATGTATATATGTTTTTAAACTTCAAATGATATAGTTTTCCTTACTACACATAAGCGTAGTTCAGACTCCACGAGATGGCGATATATATATAAATATTTGAAAATATTTATCTTGCACTATAACACCATCTGAAACGAATCATATAAATGCAAATAAGGCCAAACAGTTAAAAGGTTCATATATCATATTTTATATACATTTTATATACATATATAGTTTATATGCATATAAACAGTTTATATGATTCGTTTCAGATGGTGTTATAGTGCAAGATAAATATTTTCAAATAGTTATATATTGATATATATATCGCCATCTCGTGGAGTCTGAACTACACTTATGTGTAGTAAGGAAAACTATATCATTTGAAGTTTAAAAACACATAAATCCCACCGCACGGGTAAATTTCCCCTCGCAAGAGGGGACCAGCTGTTTAAAGAGAGGCTGGTTTGAAAAAACAGGTGCCTCTCAGGCAGCGAATAGGCGACAGTTTGTTGTCATAGAATTGTGTAAATGCAAGTAGAGATCGCGAATCATGGTTGAATTGGATGGCCGCGTAGCTCAATGGTCAGAGCAGTGGAGTGCAAATCCAAAGGTTGTCGGTTCGTTTCCGGCCGCTGACTTCCTTTTAACTGTTTGGCTTTATTTGCATTTATATGATTCGTTTCAGATGGTGTTATAGTGCAAGATAAATATTTTCAAATATTTATATATTGATATATGTATATGTATATATATATATATATATATATATATATATATATATATATATATATATATATATAAAATATATGATAAGAAAATTTCTTGGAGCAATAAATTATTGTCTTACCTTCTGTGAAGACACTGGGCTTTACACTGCTCTCGCTGATGTCACTATTTTAAATAATTACAATGATAAAACAATATAGTCACTTTGTACATAATAATAAAAACCACTCAATTCACAGTCTTTTTTAAAATTACATAGATGCTATATTTACACACAAATGCTTAACGTTTTCAGAGACTATATATAAAAAATGATACATATTATATACTGTCTGTCTCCTTCCTCAGAACTGAAAACTAAGCTCAACTAAACTAAGGGCAGAGAGTAGAGTTTAGTTTTCAGTTCTGGAGGAAGGAGACAGACAGTATGTATCATTTTTTATATATAGTCTCCGAAAACATTAAACGTGTGTAAATAACATAGCTATGTAATTTTAAAAAAGACTGTGAATTGAGTGGTTTTTATTATTATGTACAATAAAGTGACTATTATTTTATCATTTTTATTTTAAATAGTGACATCAGCAAGTGTAAATAAGCCCAGTGTCTTCACAGAAGGTAAGACAATAATTTATTTCTCCAAAAAAATGTCTTATCATCATGCAACCTCGCTCGAAATTCAACATTCGAAACACATATATATATATATATATATATATATATATATATATATATATATACACACACACACACATACATACATATATAATATTTGATTTATCAGGTGGAGTATCGAGCAGAGACACATAAGTACCGTCCCGAGCAAGTGTCTTCAATGTTGCTGATGAAATTACGCCAAATGGTATGCGAGTTCTTAGAACTGCCACCTTTTGCTCATCTGAATGCTGTGGTCACGGTACCCGTTCTCTTCAATGACTCACAACGGTTGGCTACTAAAGAAGCATGTGAGATTGCTGGTCTGACTGCTACAAGCATAATCTCGGAGCCTGCAGCTGCAGCAGTTGCTTATGCTCTGCAAAACAAGGTATGTAATAATTAAGATAAATGTTCTTTAAAACCCTTGTCAATGTACTTACGGATGAGATGAGACGGCCGCCAATCACAGTCACCACTCTGCGGTCACGTGATAAATTTAAGCTCTCCTCAGGTTCTTGCCCCCCATCATGGCACGGTCCCATCGGTCCACTGTGACCACATGACGTGCATTCATATCTGCTGATGCGTGATATACGTCACATATTATGTTACTTTATTTATCCTAGTTCCTGGTGGAAATTTTAAATTATTGAGAAGGAGAACATCTCAAATATCTAAATCAATTTGGTTTACCTTTTTCTAACAATAACTTTTATACTATATTGAACACTTTTATTTAACACTTCTCCTGTTTAAATGTAAAGCATAAACAAA
Organism: Ecdyonurus torrentis; assembly: GCA_949318235.1. Classification (NCBI taxonomy): domain Eukaryota; kingdom Metazoa; phylum Arthropoda; class Insecta; order Ephemeroptera; family Heptageniidae; genus Ecdyonurus; species Ecdyonurus torrentis. The sequence goes on along the minus strand of OX439130.1, from coordinate 41,481,473 downwards.
AAGGGATTAAGTTTCTATAATTTGGGATTCTGATAATTGGGACTATAAGTAGATTCTATTCAAATATTATTATAGTTAAAAAAAAAAATGAAGGACGTATTTGTTTCACCATTATTGCTTTGTGTAGATTGAAGGACAGGCCACTTGTCATCGTGTGTTAGTGTTTGACATGGGTGGTGGCACCACAGATGTATGTTTGCTGGAGATGGAAGCAGACTTCAAGGTCATTGTAAAGGGATGCAAAGGGGACAATCATCTTGGAGGAGAAGACCTGGACTCTTTGATTGTGGAACAATGCTTGGAGAAGCTATATGAAGATCACAAAGTAACTATATAAATGTCTATTTTCCTTTTTCAGTTATTTTGTTTTAATAATCATTTTTCTTAATTATCTTTTAGCTCAGAGTCAAAGATGATAGATCCGTGATGACTCGGCTCAGAGCACAAGCAGAAAAAGCCAAGTGCATTTTGTCTTCTGGGACCCGAGCTCGAATTGAGTTAGAATTCCTCGGCGGACAAACTAACTTCATTTATGACATCTCACGTAAAACGTTTGAGGTATATATGCAATTGAATTTGTTTTATTGTGCAGTTAAGGTATTTAAATTTATTCATGTAAAAAAAGTATATATTTATTATATTACTATACATGATGAAAAACTATAACTATTAATGCCATGTAGGCCTCTTATATAAAATTGTATACACTATATATATATATATATATATATATATATATATATATATATATATATATATATATATATAGGATATATATATATACACACACACACATATACATATATATGATAAGAAAAATTCTTGGTGCAATAAATTACTGTCTTACCTTCTGTGAAGACATTGGGCTTTACACTTGCTGATATCACTATTTTAAATAACAATAATAAAATAGTAGTCACTTGTACATAATAATTAAAAACACTCAATTCACAGTCTTTTTAAAAAATCACAGAAGGTAAGACAGTAATTTATTTCACCAAGAATTTTTCTTATCGTCATGAAACCTCGCTCGTCGAAATTAAACATTCGAAACATACATATATATATATCGTCGTGGTTCCGCTATATTGTCCGATGTCCACTTGGTTCAAAGTTTACTAATGTCCGATGTCCATTTTTTTTAAAAAGTACTAATGTCCGATGTCCATTTTGAACCAAAATTTTTTTATTGTATTTTTCAATCCAGAATTTTGTTTTACATATATATTTCAAATTTCTTATAGCTAGCTTTAAAAATTTTTAATTTATACAATAAAAACTCGAAATATATTGCGAGAAAATACGTCAGCTGATACGCGGTGCGCCTCTTTTTACGAACACGCAGATATCATTTGCTTGTCAAAACTTGTATTTTAACGAAAAGATAACAATATTTCTTTAAGAAAATTAATTTAAAAATTGATAGCTATATTTACCGGCTTATTACGGTTAATTTTCAGTAAAATAATTAATGAAAGCTACTGTAAATAATTTTATAGTAAATTTCTGCAATCGATGTTATACTTCAACTTAAAATTACGCAGATATAAATTTAGAGTTTTTTTTTTTTTTTTTTTTACATTTACATTTTTAATTAGCATTTGTTCGTTTAAGAATTGATTAAAAAAAATTATTATATGCAAAAGTATACTTTTATATACAAATAAAAATTATTGTATCGCAATTGAAGATAAGAAAAAAGTTTTTTTGTAATAGTTTCTATATATTAAAAAAAATCACATTTTTAATAATTAAAATATATTTAAATATTTGTTAATTTTATCGCAAACAGTTCGCAATAGAGTATAGTGTTAAACTACCCCTATATAGCTCTTTTTGCACTTATTTTGAAAAAAAAAAATCTTACATAGAAAATAAAAATTTCGTATGAATTCATAATCCCAAAATATAACTTATCCATAGTTGCGCAACCTGAGTAAATACATGCAGTGCTTGAATTAAATTTATATTTTTCTTTAATTGTAAGTTGTAAATCAACATAACATGAATTAAAGAATTATGAATTCTTTTGACTCTAAATTTTAATTTGACATTTTTACTGTCTGCAGTTGCATAGAAACGAATTAATTTCAAGTTTCTGAACAAACCTATGGTTCAAAAATAGAGCAAAATTTGCTCTAGTTATTAACTGTGACCTAATTTCGTTTGTGATAATTTTTTTAAACTACTCCAATACATTTTCTGATGTATTAATTTGTATGACCATTTTTTAAAATTATTACTAAGTGAACTTAAAAACAAAATTAAGGGAATTTTGAATTTGTAATATTAGATCTTCTATACTGCGATCATCTTTTTTTTTTTTTTTTTTTTTTAATTTACTTAAAGGCGTAGAACACCTTGAACAAAAAAGTTGCGTAATATCCTAACAAACCTAAAAATCAAAGTTGATTTGGCCGGAGTCATTGATTTCTAATTTATTTTCCATTCACAAAATGCTGCTGCCGGTCACTGACGTCACAGCTCGCCCGGTTTACTTGCGCGTGGACCAGGCGAGCTGTGACGTCAGTGACCGGCAGCGGCATTTTGTGAATGGAAAATAAATTAGAAATAAATGACTCCCGGCCAAATTAACATTGATTTTCAGGTTTGTTAGGATATTACGCAACTTTTTTGTTCAAGGTGTTCTACGCCTTTAAGTCAATTTTGGAGCAAGTAATACTTATTTTTACGCATATTTTTGGTGAGTTGCGTCAATTATCGCGCTGTTGCTATTACGTAGCGTTCAATACAAAATTTAAAACATCATATTATAGGCAATATACCGAAAATTCAGTATATTGTTTCATTTTGTTAATACCAACGCTTCGTTCATGAGTTATGATTTTTTAAAGTTTGAGTTTGCGATCTTTTTTACTCGACCGAAAGATTAATTATTCTATTTCTAATTAAATATAACATATTTATAATAAAATTTTTATGCCTTGTTTGGCAATATTTATGATAGTAATAACTGTTAAATGCTTTATTAATACTGCAAATATTAAAGGAGATAATTAGTTTTTTGTGTCTCCTGAAAAGTGGTCAAATGTGGACATCGGACATTAGTAAACTTTGAACCAAGTGGACATCGGACAATATAGCGGAACCACGACGATATATATATATATATATATATATATATATCGATGTTTACCCGTCGAAGTGAACGAACTACACTTTACAAATGTCACTCAAAATGAACGATCTGCGTTTGGCGCTTCTACGCCTTTTAACAAGAGAACTAGATGGAAGAACTTGGAATTTGTAAAGGGTAGAACGTTCATTTTTCCCCAAATTTGTAAAGTGTAGTTCGTTCACTTTGACGGGTAGGCATCGATATATATATATATATATATATATATATATGCCTATAGATCGATATATATTATTTTATTCAATAAACACACATGGTGTACAACATATAACTTAAATTTACAAAAATAATAGTAAATTACATACATAAACCTTAATCTTGAGCATATTTATGCTGTTAGACTAATGCTACGATTAGTACATTAATTCAACAGATGATATTGATCACATGGCTCACCACACAATTTACATTTGTATGATGTACCACACTCATGGTACTTTTTAGTTAAGCAAATCTTATGATGAAAACCGTGCACTGCAAATTAGTAAAAATGTGCCTATTTTTAATTTTTTTTTTTTTTTTTTTTTTTTTTCCGATATTAACATTATCAATAGCCGGGGTATTGTAAAATGACAGGTTGATGTCCTAAGACTTACCAACTCTTCTTCTGATAAATGACTCAAACACAGGGGTTAAAGGCAAATTAAATTGGTTTTGAAGTTCTTGAACAAAAGAAATTCTCACCCGTTAGTTCATAAACTAATCTATACTTTTAGTGAATTTAGAAAGACAAAGTGCTCTTTTGGGAAAATTAGCTATTACTGCTTCCAGATTTGCAAAGTCAGTTAGTGATAAATATGGCCAAATAATTTGTATTCCATATGACGCTACTGGAGACACTTTCATATTAAATAATTTTACTGCAGTTTTAATTGATAATAAATGAAGATTTGAAATTGTGTAACAAGAAGAAATAGCCTTTTGACATCTGTCCTTGGCATGTTTAGCAAAAGATTTAGCTGATTGTTGGAATATTTATATATGAAGTTACAAAATCTATAATACTGTATATATTATATAAAGGGTTTTTTCCCCTCCCACATTTTGATATGATTCAATTTATAAGAAGATATAAGATTTTATTATGTTCTATGTCTTTACAGAGTAGAACAAGTCAATTTGTCAAATTAACTTGTCAAATCAAAATTTGGAACATATTACCTATAGAAAAAACTATAGCTAAAGTTGCATTACCCATGAAAAAAAAAAGTGTGTGCGAACACTGTTCGCACAGTGTTCCAAATTATTGGAATGCATTTGGAATGCATTCCATTAGGGTTCCGATATGTTCCACTATGTTCCTCTTTAAAAAATGAAAAAAAGGAATGCATTCCGAATGCATTCCAAAAAAAGTATGTTCCAAGTGCATTCCAAAAAAATCATCAAAATCATACTTTATAATAATTAAAATTAAAATATTACGTCATATTGATCTTATTAATGCAATTTTAGTGTAATCAATATACATTTTCACAAATTTACGTGGCATACAATTCTTATAAACTTTATTGATGACAGCAAAAAAAAAATAATAATAATTATAAATAATAAAAAAAAAAGTTTCGTTACATATATTGCAAAATAATTATAAAAATATTTAATGATATGTTTATAGGCCTATATCCTATATGCATATATGCACTTCGCAGTTTTAATTTCTCTATATATGCAAGTTGATTTTTTTTTTAAATATTTGAATAGATTTTACAGTTTATAACGTTGAAATATTATATTATAATTATATAATTCAGTTCAGTACAATTAATAATAATTGTAGTATAATAATATACTACAAAAAGGAAAAATTGTCCTCGTATATAGAATATATAGCTCATTTAAGTAACTTATTTAGATTAAAAATTAACCACGGTCTAATTAATCTTTTATTTAATAATGAAAAGCATTTGTAAATACTTAAAAATATTAAATAGTAAAAAATGTAAATTGTGTGTACTTAAATAGTTTAAATGTTATGTGTTTCATTATGATTTGAAATTTTGTAAGATAGAGTTATGCCTGTAATTTGTAGTTTAATATTAATAATTAAAAATTTTAGTTTCAAAACGAATATTTCAGCAAGTAAAATGCGGAAATTTTAGAATTTGAACATTTTAAAGTATCGAAAATGTAGAGGAAATAATGAGCATTAATTAATTACTTTTAACATAATTAATTAATTTCAATATTTATTCAGATAAATTGATTTTAGAAACTGCTAATCAAGTCCGTCAGGCGACTTGCATGTTGTAGCTTTATATAGCTCGACCAAACTTTTAACTTTAACACAAGAGAGTGCAGCAGCAGCCCATTGCCAGGAGACCGTGAGACTTCAAAAAAAAAAAAAAAAAAAAAAAAAATCTAACTTAATTGCCCCTCTTGCTATATTGTATTGTATTTTTTTTTTTTTTATCATTTTTATTATATGTTCCAAGTGGGTGCCAAATGAGATTTGGCACCCACTTGGAATGCACATGGAACCCAGTTGGAACATAGTTATTCAATATGATCCTTTAGCATTCTAAGTGGGTTCCAACTATGATCCATGGAACCCTGTTGGAACACGATTTTTTTTTTCATGGGTAATAACTGAAAAATATTTTAACTTCAAAGGTGATACAAAAAATTGTGTTTATAATACAAGAACATGTAATAGAGAGCCATATGTAACACCGAAATATGTAAATAGATTTGGAGAAAGAACTCATAAAATTTTATTGCCAAAATTGTGGAATGAAATGCCAAACAATTTAAGAGAGTTGGATGACGTAAAAAAAGTAAAAATAGAAATAAAAAAATGGATGCATGAAACACTATAAAATAATGTATATTTTCAAAGGGAAAATTAAGTACTTCAGAAAAATAGTACTAATTTATTAATTTAATTTATGTAAAATTTACAAAAAGATGTAAAAAAAAAAAAAAAAAAAAAAAAAAAAAAGTGCAAATGGACACTGTAAATCTTATTTTTAGTTAAATTTATTTAAAAAAAATAATAATAAACTGTAATTTTATTTTATTGATGTTCGAACCAGCCGACAAGATCCAAATGAGGATCTTGGCTGGACGAAAAATGTACGAAAATTGTAACGTAGAATTAAAATTAAAAAAAAAATTAAATAACACAAAATACATCAACCATATATGTGGAATCACTATGTTTGTTATACATGATATTAAAAAATTTAGAAAAACTTAGGCTAGTTATACTTTTTGCTATTACGTGCAAGAAAATCAGCAACACTATAACACATATTGTCAAGCAGATATCGCTGCAGGACCATTCTTTTAAAAGAAACTTAAGAATCACAATCTTTTATATTATTAGAGGGAGTGCATTTTTTTCATTGATTATTTTTAATTTTAACATTATATTTGTTTTACTATATTATATATAATATAGTATTATATCACCCTTGTTGCATCCAAAGGGCCTACTTTCATTTGGCTACATTCGATGCTGCGCGCATCTGCCATAAGATTAACATGTATAACCTACTACAAGTTGTGCCGCCATAGGTAACAAAAAAGTTCCTTTATTTACTTTCCTTGTATAACGATCTAACCCAATTTTTCCTTTTATATTAACTATAAACATGTAGCCACTTACTGTACAACATTTATATAATTACATAGTTCCTTGATATCTGCATGAATAAGTCATGTGAACAGCGCAGTGACACTTGTGATCATAGTATTATATCGACAAAGTCAAATAGTAATCTCGTATCTCAGATTTTGATGTTTTCAAGTTTACAGTAGCACTGTAGCTCAGAAAAAAAAACTACACAAAATTAACTTTTATTTTATCCTAAGGCACATATATTTCACATTATTTAAGCTCAGTTTCAAAAATTTTCAGTCGATGGTGTATTTGTAATTAACTAATTAGTAACAAAAAATGACTTCTTTTTTTTTTTGTAATTTCGAAAACAATGATTTTAAAAGTGCATTTCCTCTGAAAGTACATGAGATATAAACTTCAAAATCAAATCACCAATAAAGGAACTATTATAATTATTCGTGCCATGCATTCAAAAAAAAAACAACAAAAAAAATTGCAACCAACCCCTTTGCCAAAAAGTGCAAAAAACGTAACTTTGAAACTGCAAGGGTTTTGAAGCTGAAAACTACTTTAGGGGTACAATTGTGTTTGGTAATAAGAAACCATATAAATTACTTTGATAAGTTATTTGAGCGAGGAAATATATATATTTTAAAACGTATATGTGCTCCGGGTTGCATTTTACAGGCTGAGTGTTCTGCGGGCTGCATTTATTAGGCGCTCGCAAGAATTTCAGCTCATAATTTGGGGTTACTTTAAAGGCTAGAACACCTTGAACCAAAAAGTTGCGTAATATCCTAACAAACCTGAAAATCAACGTTGATTTGGCCTTGATTGATTTCTTTTTATATTGATTTCTAATTTATGGAAAATAAATTAGAAATCAATGACTCCGGCCAAATCAACGTTGATTTTCAAGTTTGTTAGTATATTACGCAACTTTTTTGTTCAAGGTGTTCTACTCCTTTAGCTATTGTATCAAATCAGTTTACCAATACAAAGTTATGGCTCTAAACCGATTTTCAGCTTCAAAACCCTTGTAGTTTCAAAGTTACGTTTTTTGCACTTTTTGGCAAAGGGGTGGTTGCATTTTTTTTTTTTTTTTTTTTTTTTTTTTTAATGCATAGCATGCAGAATCAATATTTCCTTTATTGGTTATTTGATTTTGAAATTTATATCTCGTGTACTTTCAGAGGAAACGCACTTTTAAAATCATTGTTTTTAAAATTACACAAAAAAAATCATTTTTTTGTTACTAATTAGTTAATTACAAAGACACCATCAGCAGGAAAACTTTGAAACTGAGCTTAAATAATGTACAATACATGTGCCTTAAAATAAAAGTTTTTTTTTTTTTTTTTTTTTTTTTTTTTCTGAGCTGTAAACTTGAAAACATCACAATCTGAGATACAAGATAACTATTTGAATTTATCGATATCAAATATCAGACTTCTTGTATTTAAAATCTTATAAACTATATATTACAAATTTATGATTTTATATATTTAAGGCGTTAGCTGATGGCTTGCTGAGACGAGCAGTGGTTTTGGTGAAAACATGCCTTGCTGAAGCTGGCATTGTTTCTCAAGCTGTTGATAAGGTAATGGGTTCATATAGTTTATATTAAAAATGCAATACAATAAAACTTAAATCCAGAGTCCAGATTATTTTATTTTATAGCTGAAATATACTGTCAAATAAGTCTTAATTGTTATTTTCTATTTGAAATTTTAAAGGCTTCCAATCTCCATCATGAAATATATTAAAGATTACTGTTTCAAAAATATGTTATTTTATTTCAGTTGGTTCTTGCTGGTGGGTCAACTCATATTCCTCGCCTGCAAGCTTTGTTGCAAGAAGTGCTGCCGGGAGTGCCACTGCACAGCAGCATCAAACAGGAGGAAGCTGTGGCATATGGAGCTGCAGTGCAAGCTGCCAAGGACAAGGGTATTCTGCAGCATAGCTTCTTGCTGAGTGAGGTGATTCCTTGGTCCCTTGGAGTCAATGTTGTGGGAGGAATCACTGTGAAGGTTCTTAATAAAAATACTCCAATTCCTGCTGAAAATATGGAAGTTTTTCGTACCGCCAACGACTTTCAAACTGCAATGCAGTTCAAGATCTATGAAGGTGAAGACAGAAAGTCTGAGAAAAATAAATTTTTGGGGTCCATGACTCTTGGCAATATCCGAAGGGCCAGGCAAGGAGTAGTAGCTGCAGACACCAAGTTTACAGTGGATGTCTTTGGAATCTTGCAAGTTACTGCGAGAGAACAAAATACTGACAATGAGATATCCGTCAAGGTTGAGAGGTATAAGAAGCATTTGGCCTGGGGAGAAAAAGCAGCTTTGGCAAACACTGCACAGGAAGAGAACCTGCATGGCTTGGTAAGTAACCTCTCTGACCAGCTTTATGATCTGGAGATTCGTTCTTGCAAGGGACAGCAGCTGACCCCTCAGCAAATACAAATTATCAGTGATGAGGTAGCTAAGATGCGCAAGTGGGAGCGGGAAAATCCTCGCCCAAGCACCGAGTTATACACTCAAAAACTGAATGAGCTGCGGCAGACTTTGGCATTCTGTGCCAAAATTTCTAATGATGGCACTATCACTTATTCAAAAATTTAATGATGGCATAAAATATATACCTACTAATGCTGTTTTGTAAAGCCTGTTTTCTGCTACTAAAATGATGGTCAACAAAGGTTATTAATTAGGTATAATTATTAAATGTAATATGCTTTTTTTTTTTTTTTTTTTTTTTTTTTTTTTTTTTTTTTTTTTGCAAGAAAACAAAGGTTTACGAACTGCACCTATACCAGTTTGTCTCAAGTTGGATAGTTTTTTTTTTTTTTTTTTTGTCTATCTTTTTATTATGCATTATTCTCTTATGTTTTACTTTTTTGCACAATTTCTTACTGCTATTTGAATCCCCCCCCCCCCCCTCCCCCACATATAGAACTTACAGCTTGCAATTGTGCAAACATGGTTGTGCACAAAGATCATACTTTCATATCTATTACAAACTTAAGGCCCTTGCATTTTTGGCCAATCAAACTCAATTGTAGTATTTTATGTTTTCTAGCATGAGTTTTGTATGTAGAAAAAAAATTTTGCTCAGTGTTAATCAAGTGTAAATTATATTGACTCGTGACACAGAGTAGCAAATTAATGTAACATTAGGATTATTCATCATAAAATAATAAGTAATAAGTATATAAAATGTATTATAATTAAATTTACATTATAAAAAAAAAAAAAACATTTTTTCCAATTTTCAATATAGCATTCATTTAAAATAAATTTAATTTTGATACAAAATTATAGTGCAGCAAGCATTTTGTAATGATTTAGAGTTTTATAATTAAAAAACTTAAGCAGTGTATTCAAAAAATTATTGTAAATGTACGATTGTAAAACTGTGGCTATATAGGCAAAATTAGCTGCATGCTTTATATTATATTTCAAATTATAATTGTGTTATAAATATATAGAGGAATTTTTCACTCTATAATAATAATAATCAAGTATGAAATTATAACCTTAAAATTGTGTTATTATATATATTCTATAATAAAAACATTTTAAAATACACGTACTTATATTTATTTAAAAATATATTATATATAAATTTTGTTAAATTTAATAATAAACTGTTCAGCTTATCATTAGAAACTATTTGAGGACTATTAAGAATAACAAATATAATGGAATGAAATACAACTTTAAGGTTTATATTCAAATATTTTTCTCAATGCAGCCCTGTCTCCACGAACGTACTAAATAACTACGTAACTTGTAAGTAACTTGTACGTAAAATTTACTTACTTAACCTAGTAATTTACGTACATCGAGTACGTAAATTTATATCCCATTTACAATGTGAAGGAAATTTACTTACTTATAAGTACGTAATTTGGCGCTGTGGTACGTAATTTACGTACTTACTTACAACTTACTTACTTAAGTACGTAAATTACGTACATCCTAGTTCTCGAAACTTACGTACAAATTACGTACTTAAATACGTAAATTACGTACATAATAGTGCTTCAAAAATTACTTACTTAAGTACGTAATTTTGGCGCTGTGGTACGTAATTTACGTACTTATACAGACAATTAAAGCGCGGGTTGCATATATTAGTAATATTCAGGGGCAATACATTAATTTCTTTATTAGAAGCACAATTAAACATGCAAATAACAATTGAATCGAATTACCTTTAATATACTCTTTATTTTTCAAAATTACATTAAAAAGGCTAGACTTTAGTGTAGGCGAATTACACATTTTGTTATAAAAAAAATTAAAACCATAAAAATGTGCCAATATTTTTAATGCAATAATGACCCTAATTGATGTAGAAAAAAAAATTTACTCACCAAACTGTAGAAACAAGCAAAAGTAATAATTATTACACTAAAACCGTACATGAAACCTCCCTAGAATAACGATAACACACGGCCGCATGCTTGCCTTGCCGTGCCGTGGATATAGACGCGGTGATGGCGTCTGTACACAAATCCCGGCGTGCCTGCATACAGCGACCTTAAAAACAGAAATAAACCACAAAGTACACATATTCTCACAAATAAAATATAAAAACTAAAAAACGGTACTTCCCGTGAACACAAATCAATCTTCTGTTAATCCAGGCTTGCATTTTACTGGCCTCACTTTAACAAATCTTGTAGAGCAACTTCAACACACACTATAAGTATAGACGCCATTTTTCCAAACTACCCGATACTGCGCGCGCAGCCGCCGGGCCGCCGCAGCGGCGGTATGCTGACCGCTGTGAATTTGAACTTAGAATTTTTCTTTTTGATTCCCAAATTAAAAATTATGTTAAAAGTTTGTTACCGTACGTCATATAGTAATTCTAGTTAATTGCAAAAATTAATAAAATAATTTGCAAATAAAAATAAAATATAGATTATATGTTACATTTTAATTAATGTTTCCTATTAGAAAATTAATTAATTCAAAAAAGTTATATGATGTACATATAATATGTTATGACGTCGATCTATCTTTAAATTAAGGTAAATTTATTTGAAAACTACTAAAATATAACAATTATTTCCTTAGTAAAAATAAAACTAATTTTCAATAGCAGCTATTGTGTAAAACATTAATTTTTTACATTATAAAATTAATTGCACTTTAACATTGTATCCTGAAAGTTATGCAGCACGCCTCACAACCAGAGAACCCCTGTGATTTATGTTAACCCGCAATACACGATTGATATTTTACTTATACATTACGTACTTATGGAGTTCACTTACAGCCGGCAGCCAGACCACACGTGTTTTTGTTTTGCTCCGCTATGGGGGTGGATACATCCGTATGGCGGGCAAGATGCGGTCTATTCCGCAGTGTGAATAAACTCAATGAGAAGAAAAATTGTGATGTAAGTGAGAAAAAAAGTAGAAAATTTGATTTTGAGTATGGAGTGATCATTGCAATTTTGCTAATCATCGGGTGCGTGGAACTGAACCCAGGCCCGGTGACGTCACAAGATATGGAACTTCTGAGAAAACAACTGCAAGGAGAAATTTCAACTATACGCCACCAAGTTTCTCAACAAGATCGTCAAAACAAAAAGGTATTTGAAGAAATGAATATAAAAATTCAAACATTGACCAGTGAAAATACCATTTTAAAGCAGAAAGTTAATGTGTTGGACCGTCAATTAAGAAAGAACAATGTCATTGTTTTTGGCGTGCCTGAAGATTCTGAAAATGAATCATGCCAAGAAACGATACTTAACATCTGTGAAAATATGAATATCAATTTAGAACAAAACCAAATTCAGGATGCTTTTAGGTTGGGTCGTAACAAAGGACGGAGACCCATCCTATGCAAGTTAAATTCATTCAATAAGAAAAGAGAAGTTTTAAACAAAAGTAAACAGTGTGCCAACATTAAAATATTAAATGACCTATCAAAACAAGACCGTGAAGATTTAAAACTACTCAGGCCATATGCAGAGAGTGCCCGTAAAAATGGTCAGCGGGCAATAATTAGAGGTGATAAACTTATAATTGAAGGCCATGCTACTAATAAAGCTGATTTGTTACATAACAACCCTCAAGAAGTATTTGGCAACCGTGCATCTGCATCACAAGCCAGACAAACTACCATGAGAGATCACCCCCCTTACGATGGTGCAGCTGCTTCACCACCTCCGCACATTACTACACCCCCTCCCCCTATTCGTGACATACCACAGAGCAACACGCGGCCGACAAGGCGCCAAACTCCTTCGAGAAATACTCAACCCCCTCCCTCCGAGTCAACCACTGAGACTAGGTGTCAAGTGACACCTTGCACATCTGCAGATTATTCTCCCCCTTTAAATCAAGATGAATTCGACATGCCCAGCTTGCTAGACATTGATGACGACGAAGAAGAATATGACTGGCTGTCTCATAACAAACCCTTAAAAATGAATCAACGACAATTAAGATCAGCCTTAGGGCTCGATTCAGTTCAAACTCCCTCTCGTGGACAAGCATTCCGTGGAAGATATCCCCGAGGGCGGAGTTCATTTAGAGGACAATTAAAATAAACTGAATTAAACGTTTTCAAATTTTATTTTATAATAAAGTGTTGAAACATTGTGTGTAAAAAAAATAAGCTTATTAACATTTAACCATTGCTAAATTGAAAAAAAAATAATAAGATTAATAAAATAATAAAGAATTTTTATTTGTATTAAATTTATTTAGAAAAAGTTGTTTTCATAATAAATTTTTATTTTTATATGAGAGTTTAAAAAATTAATTAAGAAACATTTACAAACAACGAAACAACGAAAAAAAAAAAAAACTTTGTAAATTTCTTTTAATAATTGTGTAGATTTTTGTGAACTCAGTCTGATTTAAACCTAGGATTATGAGTGTGTTTTCATGTGCATTTATTCTATGTATTTTTATTTGTGTTTTCCATTTTTTTTTAACCCAGGGGAGAGAAGGCCGATGTCTTGATTGTACTGTGCCCAACTATGTATTGTGTTTGTACTGTGTTTTTTGAAATAAATCCCTTTCTGAATCTGAATCTGAATTACGTACTTATGTACGTAAATTACTTAGGTTACGTACATTACGTACTTAGAAGCTAAGTAATGTACGTAAATTTTAGATTACGTACAAGTTACTTACAAGTTACGTAGTTATTTAGTACGTTCGTGGAGACAGGGAGATGAATTAATTATTAATTAAATTTATATTATGGCTATTGCATTATAGTGGTGCGCGCATTAGCTAATAATAGGTAGCAGGAGAAACAGAGACCCTTGATTTCCTATATTTACTGTACCATCTTAATTGGTATTGTATTTTAATTAAAATATTAAATATAATATGCAAATTTAAATTAAATAAATAAAACGATGAAACGCCTGTGTATGTAGGCAACTTTTCGTGCCGCGTTGTAGCAGTAGTTGCATACTTTGTAGGATGACTTTTACTTGTTAAACTTGGCAACGTTGCAAACACCTATAAATCACATGGTGTGATGGAGTACCGCCGCTGCTGCTGTTTATGTTTTTTTTTTTTTTGACACAAAACGAGCGTTCGTTCTGTGTTTGCTGCTTCGAGAAAGTCTTTTATCAAGAAATCATTAACAGGTGAGATTAAAATGTTATTTATTTAGTTTAATTTTTTTTGTATGCTTGACATTGTGTATTATAAATAATTAAGGATTGTATATATATATATATATATATATATATATATAGATGGCTTGTATCTCAAAATCTGAAAAGAATACTTCCAAATTTCATGATGCCATTTGAAGTTAATAGTAACATCTATAGACCGCTTGCACTCATATTTAAGAGCCGCCATTTTGTTGGTCAGGAATACATAGGCCAGCATAGGAAAAACATATCATTTTTATTTTTTTAATAGCAAAAGAAGCTTCAAACCTCAATCAAAGCCTTATTTCTAGCTCCTAATAAGCTCGAAGGATATTAGAAAAATTTGTTGAGTTGAAATAAACAATTTTTTATGTGAAAAGTTAGGAAAAACGAAGTTTCTCCTATGCTGGGCAATGCATTAGTCACCACAAACATGGCGACAAAGCGCAAGGATGTGCAAGGGGTCTATACCTAATGATAAAATTTTCAGAACCCGTGACCATCAGATAAGTGAGAAATTAATTATTGAATAAATTAACATGGGCTCTTATGGGACTAAAACTTCAAAAAATCATTATTAAAAATCTAGCATGCTGACGGTACCCCCCAAATTTTTTACATTTTTGAAGATATACCTAATCCTAATGTATCACTGTGCAAAATTTCAGATTTTTCTGTCTTTACAACTTTTTAGTCAAATCCCGCAGTAGCTGATTTCCCGCCTTAAATTATAGTTCGTAGTGTCAATGTGTCAATAAATAAAGATATAACCACCCTCTGTAATGCGTTATGGGAGCCGGATATAACACTTTTTTTTTTTTTTTTTTTTTTTTTTTGAAATTGCAGGATAAAAAAATCGCGGGAAATTATAATGTCACCATAAAATCATAAAATGCTTGTAAATATTTTTGTGGAATGTTCTTTTTTTTCAAAATCGTTTAAAATAAAACACGTCAATATGCTTCGTGTATAATTACTAATTAGTTTATCACATTGCCGCTATATAGGTAGGAAAATATAACCAATCGAAGCATAATAATCATAATGGAGAATTGAATATCCGGATAAAAGGTACCCTTTTTACAGAGGGTATTCCGCTTCCTGTTTTTTTTTTTTTTTTTTTTTTTTTTAATAGATAAAACTCCCCCAATAAACGAATTAAAAAAAAATTAAGTAAGGGATATACACATTGACTATATTTTAAGCATTTAATTTATATAATGTTTTGTTTTCTATCATCGCTCATCGCACATATAATCTACAATCCATCATACAATTTTATGTACTGTATGTTATAATGATATTAGATACCAGTATTGAAATAAATATAAATAGTCTGTTCAGTATATGCACAAAAGGCATTAAGGCATTATATATATTAATAATGTTAACATATATATTATAGAGGATACAAGTACTGAACTGCACTCCTCCCGAACAAATCTGACCTCATATGTTCCTGTCTCCAAATTTTAAATGGTGGAAAATTTAATGCATCTGGTCATATTTGTTTGGGAGGAGTGTACATAATATATTTAAGCCTGTAATAATTAATGTAGTAGGTATATGTGTACTGTATATCTATTATTGGGTATTTTATAATTAGGTATATTTGCAGGCAGCTGTTCGTGAACATGGCACAGTGGTCACTTTTGAATTGGCTGGCTGGTAATACTGTATCAACAAAGAAGAACTGTGGTAGCAAAGGAGATAAACTTGATAAACTTACTTGGATTGAGAGTAACAAATGTCAGCGTTGTGAAGTGCAGTTCAGTGCAAAGGAGCAAAAGGTAATTAAGCAAAAGGTTTTCATAATTATAAGCTATACGGATACTGTACACCTTTTATTATGATGATTTTCTTTGAATATCTTTGATGTAAATTTGTCTACTGTACCAAAATAATTATATTTTTATTCAATGGTCATTGCATTATTATTATTATTTGGTAGTTTGAAAAATTGATATACTGTAGGTATGGAATAAAATAATAGCCGATTTATCACTAGAAAAAACTAAAATTTCCAACGTTGCACAGCTTTGCTAGTTGTTTGCATGAAAATAAAATTGATGATGTATAGGGTGTATTCGGATGATGTCATATTTAATGCACTTGGAGGCCATACTGGAGTAGTGAATAACATTGCTCAGCATAGGACAAACTTCATTTAAGCCAATTTTCTTTGGGAAATCGTTTAATTTTTTGTTATTTTTCTCACACTTGACAAACATGTGACGTTAAAATTTGATAGGGAGAAACCAAATGAGAGTTGGCGCCAGGCAGCAGCGTCAACTGAAAATCTCAAATGGCGATAGGGGATTAAAAAATATATATTTGAAAAATATATATATCATGATTGTTATGCAATATATTGCTGTGCTTGCAACCCCCCGCCTCCTACTAAAATTCCTAACTCCTAATTTTTTACATACATACATACATACATACCGAGGGTGCTCCGCTATAATGTCCTAAGTCCATTTGACCTTGAAAAACATTTTTTGCTACAAATGACCTGAAATGGATAAATCCAAAATTTGGGGTTGATTTGACGATTTTTTATTTTTCAAGGTCAAGTGGACTTAGGACATTATAGCGGAACACCCTCGATACATACATACATACATACATACATACATACATACATACATACATACATACATACATACATATCATGACGCTATAAATCCCTTTCGGGGTAGGCCAACAACACAGATGTTTTATCCTGACCCCCACAACTTCCTATCCTGACATACTTCACTTGCTTCCGCCAGTCTCATACCTTGTTTCATACATTTCCTTTTGCATTTCATACTGCGTACATTCTTATTTTTCAAACATCTTCCAACCACCTCAGACCATGATGTTTTAGGCCTGCCTCTATCTCTCCTTCCATCCGCTCTACTATGAAATACCTGCTTTGCTATTCTTTCATCACCCATTCTCTTAACATGACCAAACCACCGTAATACACTGTTCTCATACTTCTCAGTTACTGTTTCTTTTACTCCACATTTCTCCAACACCCAAGTATTAATTAATACATTAATTAATTATACATGCATAAAAGTGCTCATAGCCTTGCACAACGGCTTGAGACAATATATGGCATGATATATATATTTTTCAAATATATATTTTTTAATCCACTATCGCCATTTGAGATTTTCAGTTGACGCTGCTGCCTGGCGCCAACTCTCATTTGGTTTCTCCCTATCAAATTTTAACGTCACATGTTTGTCCTTACCGCGATGGTACCTTTCCTTTTCCTAAATACAATTCTCACATACTTGAGATACTAATTCAACATATTTACACCATCAATGCTCTCAAAAATATTGCATGGTGTTTTTAAACTGGGAAAATGATTTATTTTCCTATGCCGCCCATGTTATTGAGTTATCCAACATGGCGTCGACTTAAACATGAATGAATAGACCCTATAGTCAGATGTAGAAAACTTTTAAAAGTTGGATTATATCCAAGAGAGGGGGGGGGGGGAGGTACTAACAAAGTACTGTAGCAGATTACTCACTTTGTTAACATGCGCTTTCTAATTATGCGGGGGAAACTGAAATTATTTTTTTTCAATTTCAGTTTCTTTATTGATATCATAATATACCAACCAAATGGTATACATATTGATTACAAAAAAAATTATACAGGAATACGTACAATATATTTCATAATAGTTAAAAATTAATTAAATTGAATTTCTTAGTCCTGAAATTTTTACTGTATAGCTGTAATTACTGGAACCTAAACCATCTATTTCTGTAAATTTTAAATTATTTGTATGAAAAAAGGAAAAAAATTAACTAAAATTTATTGATATTCGCAGAAAAAACAGTATGGACAGTAAGAATTTCAGAAGTGCAAAAAATTCAATTCAATTTATATCTGCTCCATAAAAAAGCATATTAAAGTGGGACATCTCCATTACTACCAGGGTCGGACTGGCAATCAAGGGGCCTCATCCGCAAAAGGGGTGTAACACCCTCTTTAGGGGCCACAAAGGGGGCGTAACACCCTAGTTACGCCCCTTTTTGGGCCTTAGGGGCCTCCAAACAGGGGGGCCACGTCCACATTTGCGGACTTGCTCTTATGGCCAGTCCGAGCCTGATTACTACCCTGCACTATCTTAAGGGACCGTGTATGTTGAAACAGTCTCCATAAGATTAGCATGCAAAAGAGTTGTTTAGTATTTACGTTCTCTCTCTCTGAATATGATGTAATTATGACTGAAATTTATTATGCTGTAATCAGCATAAAATTTCGCTTTGAGGCCTGTTGATAAAATTTTTATATTATCAATAGATTTTTTTATAATTAATTTCAAAGTTTGATAATTTTTTAGTGAAGTTGTATATTTATTTTAGTGGTAACATTTACTGTCGTCAATATACTGTATATAATACAATAGCACTGCTGCACCTTTGTAAGTCAAAAAGTGCAGTAAAAAGTAAGTGAACAAAGAGCAGTTTTTCAATAGAAGAGATTACCTGCTACCTGACAACACGGGACCCAATTATCTTACGGTCAATGATTTTGATAACTTGCGAAGTAACAGTCACAGTGAATCACATTTATTTTAAATGTTAGTTTTATTAAAAATCATGCATATTTCTTTTTTGATCGAAGTTATAGCTTCATATTAAAGTAATATATATTCAAATAAAAAATATTACATACTACTCATTATTTTTAAATCACGGTAGTTCAAAATATCGCTAGAACTTCGATCAAAAAAGAAATATGCATGATTTTTATAAAAACTAACATCTAAAATAAATTTGATTTACTGTAAAAATTACTTCTCGAGTTATCAAAATCATTGACGCGTAGATAATTGGGTCGTGTTGTCAGGTAGCATTGATCCCTTTTATCTCTCTTTTTTCACTTACTTTTTAACTGCAACTTTACTATACCTATACCTGAAAATAAATCCAAGTACCAACTTATGAAAATTCTTACTACAGCTATTAATTTTCATTTGCTTATTTGAAAAATTAATATCTTTTTTCCTGCATATCTTTAAAAAAATTTGTTAACGCCGCTCAATGCGGAATTTTATTTACAATTTAATGCTCTAATTACAAGTTTCTTGATACAAAATTGACAATTTGAAGGCGTAAATACGATTTCCCGTGCTTTGTTTATGGGGATTACCAACATACACTGCCCCTTAAGAGCATGTCTATGCCCCACATCATCTGCTAGCAGGTTCTTAGTACTGTTGGTATTTTTGTTCATTTTCTCACTCACCCCTCTCTGTAAGTCTTGTATTCTCTCATGTTAATATTTCTTAGTGTACATTCACATACTGTATTCAATTTTGTGCTGTAACTTTGTGCCACAAAATAATTGTTCACATTTCAAGCAATGATTTTTAATGACTTGTTATATATGCAAATACTCTGGCTGTATTATTGAAGACAAAAAAAGCTTACTCAAATAATAGGCTTCTTTGTAAACCTTGGCCCCAAAAGAATAAGCAATCCTATATAAAAAGCATTAGGTGATCATAATTTTTTTTTTCTCCCATGTTCTGGATTACAAAAAAAAAAAAAAAAAAAAAAAAAAAAAAAAAAAAAAAAAGGAAGGAAGGAAGGAAGGAAGGAAGAGGAAGAGGAAACAAGTGTTATGCAGCACGGTCATCATAACCTCTCCACTCGCAAAATATATTATTGAAAATTCTTTTGGGGGAGAGAGTATAATATGTTTAGAACTTTTAGTACCCTTTAACAAAGTGCTTGGCTGCAGTTAATTTGTGCTTGATGTAAATATTAGTGTGGCTCTTCCACAGTACCATTGCCAGGCTTGTGGAGGATGCCTATGCTCAGCATGCAGCTTCATAGATACAGTAGAACAGTCTTCAGGTCAGCAGGCTACGTTGTGTGAGACTTGCAATATTTCATGCAAAGAGGAAATCTCATCAGAGTAAGTATTGTACCATGATTTTATGTGATCTCCTTATCAAGAGATTTAACAGACACTTTATAGACATAATCAATTAAAGGAAAAAAACATTGCGGTTAGGATCAATAATAAAGAACAGGATAGAATTACCAGCAAGGGCCTTACCACAATAGAAGATCTATAGAGAGTTCTATACAAGACGAGACACTGCTCAGTGATGTGCTTAAGTAATTTTTTTTTTTGATTGATAATGTCATTAACACGTGACGAAAGCTCTCGGTTATGAAAAAAAAACGAAATAAAGCAAAATTGCTTAAGGGGGTAGGTGACCGACTGATATCTCGCAAACTAGGATGGTTGCGAATAATAATAATAACACAAAGTAAAGAAGAAATGTTACTTAAAAATTTAGTTATGTCAAACATGTGAAAACACGATCAATTATTTAAGTTATTACACTTTGAAGATAACATGTAAATGTGGAAGTTTAAATTTGAGCGGGAAATTTTAATCAAATCAGAAACTTTTCTACAATTAAAAATATCCTTAAATTTTTTTTTGCTATAAATAAAAAATATTTTAAATTTACTTGATTTTATTTGAAAATTATAGTGTTTGTTTTATTGGAATTAAATCATGTACAAAAAATTATTGGGAAAATATAGTTCTTCTTTTAGCGATTTCCGGTCCAAGTCGGTCCCCCACCGCCTTAATGTCTTCCTCAAAATAGTTGTTCCTTTATTAGTAAAAAAAAAAAAAAAAAAAAAAAAAAAAAAAAAAAAACTTTTTGGTTTGAATATTTGATATCAAAAGAAAGAATAAAGAATAACCAACAAGTGCCTTATCATGGTGAAGTCCATGGTTAGGTGAAGATCTTGATTGCACAGTTATTACAAATATTTACATTAGTTAATTACAATGAATAATTTGTATTAAAGCCCTTGTCAACTTACTTTTTTATCATTTAGAATACTAGATTGATAATTACCATACCTTATTATCCATGAATTAGACACTAACACGTTGGTTTTGTATTTATTTTTATTTTAACGGTTATTTCATGCATCTGACGTCAAAATGTACTGCTGGGGTCGTGATAGGGGTAAAGAACTTGGGGCAGGGGCTTAAATTTATCATGTGACCAAAGCGGTGACTGATTGGCGGTGGTACATTGTGACCTCAGATACGTGACATAACCGTCAAAAGAAAATAAATGAAAATAACTAAAAAAAAAAAAAAATCATGTCTAATTCATGGATAATAAGGTATGGTAATTACCAATCTAGTATTCTAAATGATAAAAAGGAAGTTGACAAGGACAACTGTGTCGTTAAGATCTTCACCTACCTAGGAACTTCATCATAGTAAGGTGCTTGTTGGTTTCCCCAATCTTTCTTTTGATTACCAGAATATCGAACGTGCAGGATGTTTAGGACTTATCAGAGAATTTTTTTTCCGCAAACTTTGAAGTTTTGAATGTCATATCGCAGCAACAAAAAGATCGAAAAATATTTAATGCCTATCATCTAAAAGCCTGTTTAGTTGGCAATTTAAAAGCATAGTTTCAGATTTTTCATGTTAATAAGCTTGCAAAAAAATAATTAGTAACTGAGAGTGCCTTTTTATCTTGGAATTTTCAGAGGTATGCCAACTTAAGCTGACATATCTACGTTATCCATAGTGCAAAAAAATTCAAACTTATTTTTTATTGTGTATAAATATCTCTAGTACACGCTATAATACCGAAAAAAATTGCAAAAATTTGCACTTGCCAAAAATTAGCAAAAATTAAATCTCAGCGTATCTCCAGATTTATTGGTGTAATCTGATTAAAACCTAAACTGCAAATGTATTTTAGTGTTCTTTTAACAATGCGCTTTTTAAAAAATTAGCGATTTTTTATTTCACAGAGATTTACAAATTTTTTAGTGTCTGATGAAGCATGAAGTGGGCAACCCGCCTAATACCAAATTTAAGAAAACTCGTTAACTAAAACAAAATAATTAAGTTTTATTACAGCTTTGTTAAAAATACACTAAAATACGTTTGCAGTTTAAGTTTTAATCAGATCACACCAGTAAATCTGGAGATACATTGAGATTTAATTTTTGCTAATTTTTGGCAAGTGCAAAATTTTGCATTTTTTTTTTCAGTATTGTAGCGTGTACTAGAGATGTTTATACACAATAACAAATAAGTTTGAATTTTTTTGTATTATGGATAACGTAGATATGTCAGCTTAAGTTGGCATACCTCTGAAAATTCCGAGATAAAAAGGCACTTTTAGTTACTAATTAATTTTTTGCAAGCTTATTAATAATTAACATGAAAAATCTGAAACTATGCTTTTACATTGCCAACTAAACAGGCTTTTAGATGTTAGGCATTAAATATTTTTCAATCTTTTCGGTGCTGCAATATCATGTTCAAAACTTCAAAGTTTGCGAAAAAAAACATTTCTCTGATACGTTCTATGCATCCTGCGTGATCGATATACATATTATACAATACATATTGTCATCTAAGGAAACCATGCGTTTTTTTTTTTTTTTTTTTTTTTTTTTTTTCCAATGGTGGGGAGGGGGTAAAGATTTTCTACTTGCAGTTGAATTACAGTGGAATAAACCACAATGAATAGAAAATCCCAAATCGATATTTTTATTTTATTTTTTAATGGATTTTTTTTTTTTTTTTTTTTTTTTTTTTTTTTTACATTATTAAAAAAAAAATACTTACTTTGTTTTTAGGTCTGACAAGCTTGAAGCTAGAACTTTAATATTACAAGATACTGAAGCAATGCCTACACCAAGTACATCACAACTTAGCAGTCAGGTAATAAGTACTGATTTTTTCTTTTATAAATCCTATATTAATTTATATGTTTATCAAACAAAAAAAATAGAGAAACTAACAAGTGCCTTGCAGCGAAGTCAGTATCTAGGTACAGATCTTGATGGCACAGCTAACACGCTACAGCATAGGAAAGTTGTCCCTGTGGTGTAGTGGCATGTAGTGTCTGGCATGCAGAGGATCAGTGTTTGATACCAAGCTCATATTGGCTGGCCTTGATGACAAGCAGCTAATTGGTAAGTGGTGTTGACCAGTGATGTCTCAGCATGTGTGTGTGAGTTGCCAGTGCAGTGAGGAGGTAGGCCAGGCAGTTAGACCACTGTTTTTTCATGTTAATGAGTGCTACCGTCATTGGTAATAAAAGGTCTGTGCCATGCAGCTCTGGCAGTAGGAGCCCAGAAGAGTCCAGTGTTTTAAGCCTGTGGTCTGGTAAGCCACAGCTCGTAACCAAGTTACCAGAAAGATTTGCCATGGCCCTCCTCTTCAATGGGATTATGACATCAATATTGTATTTTTTTTTTCTTTTTACCTCCCCAATTTTTTTATATGATTTGTGTTTACGACTTCATAAAATTATATATTTATGTATTTGCATTGCAGACTACTCCTCATCCTCAAGCATCAGATGGTCCTATGATTTGGTTAGCCCCTCACAGACTTGACCCTTTCCACCAAATCAGAGACTCAGAAAAGCAACAAGTAAATCAAGTTCTTTACCTAACTGAACGACCTCATTGCATTGACCTGGCCATTACAGAAACCATCAGGTATTGGTAAAACTGAGATTGCGCTAAAATTTAGTCAAGAAAATAAATATAAGTTTGATCATATTTTTTGGATCAATGGAGAATCAGTTAAATCTATTGAAGAATCATTTAAAAAAGTAGCTCGGATTTTAAACATTGAATATTGCGAGTTTGAGTTCCTAATTTTTAAGTTGTATAAATATTGTAGCCAGTTTAATTGTGTGTTTATATTTGATAATGTATGGGTGGATATCAATGACTACCTACCATGTCTAGGTATAGAAAGACATTCCATGTTTATTGTTATAACCTCTCAAATGACAGAGTGGTCATCTAATATTCATGTACCAATCAACTTCTTATCTCTTCAAGAATCAGTGACATTTATTAAAAATCGTCTTAAGACAGAGACAAGTGAATCTTGTGAAGAGCTAGTATGCTTGTTTAGTGGTTACAATGTTCCATTGGTCTTTAAAGTTACAGTATCATTTATACAATATCATAACAAATTAATGTCATTGAAAGGAGAACAATATTGTATCAAATATTTCATCTTGGAATTCAATAAATCAAAAGTATCACTATTATCATTTAAAAGTTCTGTAAATCAATTAAAATTAAGTCAAATATGGAATAAGGCAATTGAAAATGTTAAACAAAACAGCGAAAATGAATTAGCATATAAAATTCTGAATATGATGTCACATTTTGATCCTTTACAAATTTCCATATCAATATTTGAACCCCTAGAAAAATCCAACAGTAAAGATAATTACTTACAAGCTATTTTAATATTGATTGAAAATTCTTTAATTGAACAAACCAATAGTAATTATGTATCTGTAAATCCATTATTACAAGAAACTCTATTACAGAATTTTGAAATTCAATCCGAAATTCTTGACAATCTTTTAGAAATTTATTTAAAACCAAATAGTATTAATTGTAAAAATATTAAACATGTTATTAAAATATGGAATTCATTTCAAGAACATGATTGTTTAGTAGAAACTTCTATACAAGTTGCTGTTAATATTATTCTAACTTGTGTAAATATTGACATAGATCTCATATATAATTTCTTTAGTAAAAATGAAGAAATATGGTCCAAGATGTCAGCATGGGAGAATGTAATCTTCTTAACTGCATTATGTAAATTAGCTCAGGAATTGAGAGTAAATAGTAAACGTAAGGAAGCTTCCCATGTTTGTAACTTAATATTGGAATGCCAACCTGAAATGTACAACCATCCTAGTAATTGGAATACAATGGATGTATTGTTCTGTAAAGGGTTGTGTGCTGAATCTAAGGAAAAAGGAATAACAATTCTAAGTAATTTATATCAAAATAAAAAATCTAAACTAAATATAGAGAATGAAGATTTAAAAAGAACATTAACATCAATGTGTGAAACGGCATGTCATTTATTGGTTGATTTTGAAAATGATCAAGCTATTAATAATTTCTTTACAATTATTAATTCAAAAACAAAAGAAATTAAATCAAATTATAAAGAAATGTTAGATATATTAAATTCTATTAAAGATAACTTTGTACATGCAGGTAAAGAACAAATATTTGTAAATTTATATAATGAATTATATAAAAATATTATTGAAAGATACGATCATTCTCATCCTGTTGCTATTGCTACTGCATTTAGTAAAGCAGAATTCTTAGTTAATCATATGAAAATGTATAAAGAAGCTTGTCCTATACTTGAAAATGTAAATGAAATGCAAATGAAATCAAATTTTGATAATACTAATACTAAGTTAATTTTAGATTTTGTATGTAAAAATATACCAGATTATAATGCAATATATTCAAATAAACAAAGCATTGATAATAATAAATTCCTTGAGAAAAAATTTAAAAATAGTGAAATTAGATTTATAGAATGTGTTAAAGAATTTGGTGGTTCTCATCCACAAACATTATTGATATTGTTAGAAAAGGCTGAAATATTGTGTGCTTTGGAAAAGTTAGAAAGTGCATGGTTAACTTATGAGACTGTTTGTCAGTTTACAAATTTGAGACCAAAAGCAAATCCAAACAAAAAAGACAAACTATTTGATATTATCAAGGCTATGAAACAACGTGTTTTGATAAAAAATAAATCGTAGTTTGTTTTCCCCCAGTTTGTTTTCCCCCAGTTTGTTTTATGATTTTTTTAAAGAATTTTTAAGAATTAAAAAAAAAAAAAAAAAAAGAAAAGAAAAGGGGGAAGAAGAACAAGTAAAAACTTACAAATATGTATGTATAATACATTTATGTACATAAAAACCACAGTAAAATGAAAATTGCATTTTATTTATTTAAATTTGTAACTGATCTGTGCCTCTTATTTTAATTTAATATTGAATGTCATAAAGTTTTAATGATTTTAAACTTGATCCTTAATCCAATGATTTCCCCATGAAATTTAGAAATTTTGAAAATATGTAGTTTACATGTATATAGGCCTATAGTCTAACAAGTATAGGTATTAAAACTATACAAAAAGTTTATTGTTATTATATTTTTCTCTGTCTCAAAAATTGTTTGTATATTTAAAAGTAAGAACAATAATATTAATTTTTCTATGGCATATATAATAAATAATAAAAAATATATTACTTATATCTATTTCATGCATTTTTTTACAAAGAATTCACTTTTTTTTTCTTAAAGGCGTAGGGAACACCTTGAACAAAAAAGTTGTGTAATATCCTAACAAACCTAAAAATCAACATTGATTTGGCCAGCATCATTGATTTCTAATTTATTTTCAATTTGCAAAATGCCGTTGGCGGTCACTGATGTCACAGCTTGCTTGTTTTACACGCGCATAAACCTGTATTCATGTTTCTCATAAATTTTCTTTAATTTTGTGTAAAATACTTTATGCCTATAAACACGTTCTTCTCATGTGACTGTAAAATTAATAGACAAAAAATGTATTTTCCCGCATTTATCATCTTTTTCCCGCTGTCTATACCAGAGATCGATTTCGTTCCTTAAACTGCTCAAAATAATTTTTTGTTTATTTATTTTTTTGTTGCGGTTCTAAGAACCCCCTTTTTGAAACCGATTCTTAAGAACCACCTTTAAATAACTGGTTCTGCTGGAACCAGTTCTAAAGTATTGCCCTTGGAGAACCGGATTTCAAGAACTGGTTCTTAAGAATCTCGATGTCTCAGAACCGCAACTATTTTAGAGGTGGTTCCAGTCCCTTGTTTATACATACGCTGTAATGTAGCAAATATTTATAGACAATCAAGCACTTAAGAACTTTGTCCCTAATTATTTTGCAAAAAGGAAACCTTTGTATAATTTCAAAGTTTAAAAAATATTTAAATCCACACATGTGAGTGCTGTCTATTCTTGAGTACAGTAGCAGAAGTTTGCAACATAAATAAGACTTTCCGTGCGTAAGATTCTAAACTCCACACAGCAATTGAAAATCTCATGCGGGAACAACTTTGCAAACTCTCGCGAGTGCTCAACAGGTGTGAGATATTGCAGTGAATATAAATCAAATGAGCAACTGCAACAACAGAAAGTTATAAAAAAGAGTTACAGATCTTTAATTATTAGGCCTATACTATAATTATATAATTATTTTTTAAATCATGCACGGTACAGTTATGATGATATTATGTTATGTTTAATATATCGAAGTGTAATGAAATGTTTGTGAGAAATAAATTATTAGTTGTTTCTATAAAACTATATAAATCTATATAAATGTGGAATAAATAATACAAATATACAATAATTAAAATTTATTTAGCATATTATAAGCAACATAATTAACATAAAACAAATTTGAAATTAAAAAGGGAATAATTATTAACGTGTGTGGCATCCTTCAGGCACAAACGTTGCAGTATTTGAGAATGATTTCATAATTAGTATCTTACAAATTATAAAATGTTGCAACATCTCAGGAGTCATACGGCAGTGAAATACATCTTCACGACTCAAAGGCTTAAATTCAATGACGTAAATATTGTCATCATTGATATCATCTGGGATAGAAATTCTTATCTTGTCTGCAGCTTTTTGTACATAATTTACATACTCATAATCAAAGTGCATATTATTCACTTTTTCGTCTGTCATTATTGGTCCAGTAATAAAATATATCATACTTTTTTCTTGGGTAATTACTTTAAGAAGTTTTGACATTACCTCAGCTATATTTTTATTACCAAAAATATAATTTTCATCTATATGTTTTATATCTATGAATGAAATAGAAGTTTGATTACATTTAAATACATTATTAGTAATTTCCATTAATGGATGAAACTGAAATATATTTTATCCCATGCATATAATGTATCATTCTTTGAATATTTTGTAGTTTCATGTGGTATTCTACAATACAAATGTTTACGAAGGATGTTCAAGGAGTGATGTTTTCCTACTCCAGGACCTCCAACAAGAAATATTAAGGTAAACTTTGATGTTTCACTTAAAACGTCTGTGAATGATTGTCGAGTAGATTTTATAAGTTCTTCTGTTGCATTTCTTTGTCCATTTAGTGCACTTTGCGAAAATTCACGGCTCATTTCTTTGAAATCAAAACGTACGGTATTACCAAGGTATCCCAAAGAAGCCTTATTGGTATTACCATCTTGTGGATATGAGAATAAAACTGTGCATGCTACAGCGATCATTAATAGTAGTAGACCAAAAAATATGCCTCCTACTGGGGACAGTCGCATTGCTGGTTTAAACATGGTATTACGTGGTCGTTGGTATAATTTCTTTTTCGTGGTTGATTATCAGCCCTTTTAACTGTAAAAATAAGACAGAATTAGTTATTGCTAAAAATAAAATATAAAAAATAAAAGCGATTTTCATTTCATAAAAATATTTACCTTTGGTATGATGACTTAAGGAAAAGAATTTAACATTCAATTTTTAAAAATGAGTTTAGTTCAGTTGAATTTAAATCTTTGTTATATTTTTTCATTGTTGCTAACTGAAACAGCCTCTCGCACACAAGACTCGGGTTTCTACACATACAAGTATACTCGTACTCAAAGATATAGTATAATAAAGATAGGCTCACTATAAGGGTGTTGTTTAGTCACTTGAATCGTTTTGCCCATAAGGTTAACATTGCATTTTCCGGAACAAGTGACATTGTATTTTGTTTACTCGTTATAGTTTCAATTTTTTTTTTTTTCAACAACATTATTTGGCAATTATGACCTCTCAATTATATATATATAATATTATATATATATATATATATATATATATATATATATATATATATATATATATATTAATATATTAACGAGTAAACAAAATACAATTTAATATGAATTTGAATTCAAAAGAGATAAATATAAAATAAAACACGTTAGCAAAAGTTAGATGGAGTAACTTACTGTATATTGCAATGCAATAACATATTCAAACTAGAATCATCTTTCATAGTTTTTATTTAGATTGTTTTGTTATAACAGTATAATATCAAGCCTGTGGATTTTTATAAGTTGGTATATAGAAAAGTAATAAAAGACACTGAAATATATACACACCGTGCAGTTATAGTTCAAATTGTTATACGAAGCTATTTATTTTTAATAAAATTAAATGTCATTTATTTGCATATATGTACAAAATTAAATGTACTAAAAATGCTAAAGTATCCAGCAACATTTATACATATAACTAAACCATAATACAACTTATATATTATTATATGGTATAAATATTCGTATATATAGTATATTTAAGACGTATAATTATAATTACTTATATGTCATTCCAAAATATAGCAGATTTGGGGAGCGCTCTAAGCACTTGCTGATGGCGCTCGCTAAAAAAATATATATATGTGCTTGCTTTGCTCACGCCGATCACACTTCTGAATTGTTTGCAATTGTTTTGTCGCTCATGCAAATCTTTGTGGTGATTAAGATTTTTCTTATTTTGCAATCGTAACTATGGTAGAAGGTGCATTAGAGGATTTTTTTGCAAATAAAGTTTAGCAGTTTCATAAAAGGAACCACTGAAATAAATTAATTTTTAGTTTCTCATTTTGTATTTCTCAGGGCAAGAAAAAGAAGAAGAAGCTTGGTCATATATGTCAATCTAGCTGTTAACAATATTTTAATCGCGCTTACGATCACGCTCCAAATTTTTGATTGCGTTACGTGATCGATCGCCGCTCGAACACGACACTCATGCCAATGTTTATTCTAAGTGGTGCAAAAAGTGAACTAATTAAAATAATAAATAATTAGAGAGATAGAGAGACAACCACTTTTTGAAATGACAATTGTGCAGTTTTCCATGCAATAAATTGCTCTGTATATAACATGTAAGAAAACAAGTTGCTAGTTTAAATATATATCAAATGAGCAATTGTATACAGAAACTTATCAAAATGAGCTACAGATCGCTATATCAATTTATTCGTTTTTTCATTCATGCACGGTACTGTTATGATAATTCTATATTATGTATTGTTTGGCTTATTGCTGTGCAATGAAATATTTATAAGAAATAAGCCAATACTTTTTTTTCCTAATAAATAATGTTTGTACTATGAGATAATAATGACAATATATACATCATTAAAATAAATGAAATTTATCAGGCATTAAAATCAACATATTATTTTATTTAACAAAATATACTGCGGCCAACATAAAAAGAGAACACTTTTGTGTTAATGTGTGTTGCATCCTTTTCGTTCAAACTTGACCTGATAATTCACGATTTGTTGCACATCGCTAAAACTTTTATTCTTCTTGAGGAGGCATTGAAATACGTCTTCACGACTCAAAGGCTTGAATTCAGTGATGTAAAATTTGACGTAAACTTTTGAATAAAATCTATAATCTGCGAAAAAACTTCTTATCTCGCCTGCAGCATTTTGTACATAATCCATATACTCGTAATCAAAATCCATGTAATTTAATGTTTCGTCTGTCATTATTGGTCCAGTAATAAAATATATCATACTATTTTCTTTAGTAATCAAATCTAGAACATTATACATATACATTAATAATTGTATTCTGTTAGGTTTAGAAAAATAATATGCATCTATATGTTTTATATCTATATGAATGAAATAGAAGTTTGATTACATTTAAATACATTATTAGTTACTTCCATTATTGGATGAAATCCAATTTTACGCATTGTATATACTGTATCATTCTTTGAATATTTTGTAGTTTCATGTGGTATTCTACAATACAAATGTTTACGAAGGATGTTCAAGGAGTGATGTTTTCCTACTCCAGGACCTCCAACAAGAAATATTAAGGTAAACTTTGATGTTTCACTTAAAACGTCTGTGAATGATTGTCGAGTAAAATTTATAAGTTCTTCTGTTGCATTTCTTTGTCCATTTAGTGCACTTTGCGAAAATTCACGGCTCATTTCTTTGAAATCAAAACGTACGGTATTACCAAGGTATCCCAAAGAAGCCTTATTGGTATTACCATTGTATATGGTATTACCATCTTGTGGATATGAGAATAAAACTGTGCATGCTACAGCGATCATTAATAGTAGTAGACCAAAAAATATTCCTCCTACTGGGGACAGTCGCATTGCTGGTTTAAACATGGTATCACGTGGTCGTTGGTATAATTTCTTTTTCGTGGTTGATTATCAGCCCTTTTAACTGTAAAAATAAGACAGAATTAGTTATTGCTAAAAATAAAATATAAAAAATAAAAGCGATTTTCATTTCATAAAAATATTTACCTTTGGTATGGTGACTTAAGAAAAAGAATATATAACGTTTAAATTGTAAAATTGAGTTATTTCAGTTCAATTCAAATCTTTGTTGTATTTTTTCATTGTTGCTAACCGAAATTACTTTTAAGCTTTATTGAATGCTTATGCTTTATTTATTATATTTTATTATTACTAAAAAAAAAAAAGAAAAAAAAAAGGAACGGAACGGAACGGAGGAAAAAGTCTTAAGAATGCTATATTTAGCTGTATTTATTTGTTTCTGGGTTTTTCATTATATATTATTTTTGTTTCTGTTTCTTACATTATATATATATATATATATATATATATATATATATATATATATATATATATATATTATATAATAATGACTTGATTTTATTATTTTATTTTAAAGAAAAACAAAGCATACTGCAAGCAATAAACAATAATAAAAATTTTGCTGTAAAAATTTTAGTACATATTAGTATTATTCTTAAAACACTGAATTGACCACTTGCAATGAACGAACTTTTTAAAATAATTTGAATAATTCTTAATGCATTTCTTATGTAAAAATCGTTTTCACTTACTTGCTGCAACAATTAAAAACATTTTATTGCAAGTGGTCCATTGGGCAATATTTTGTTACAGATAATGTTGTTAATCATAGTTAACTGTTTTTTTTTATCAATCAATACATATTATGTAGTTTTTGGAACTTTGAAAATTAGTCTTTATTGTATCTTGTAATATACACACCTATATTATTCATTATTTATTATTTGAAAGTTATAGCACATATAATTATGGTGCTATTTTAATAAATATGAAAATCTCAACTCGACAGCTGCCTATAGAACAAAGTTTATCCTAGGTTACTTTCGTGAAAATTCGGGTCTAAATGGTATGTTGTTGAAAAATGTGCCTTAATTATCCCACACTTATGTGTCTATATGATATGACTATGTGATGAGTGTTATTCCCGAGTGGACAGCGGAGATAAACATAAAATGTTTTACTTTAATAATGTAAGAAAGTCCAAGCTATTTTCAAAACGAAAGTAATAAATTTGAGTACTATGTAAAAATACGAGGACGCGAGCAATCGACTGTACGTAAGTATCCTGAGAAGTAGGCAACCAGTTGGTCATATTTGTTGGTCGGGTTGCAGCAATGCCTCAAAACAGGCGAGTTAAATTCCTTTTTGATAATTCTACTGAAAAAGAAGTGAACCCTTAATATATATAGACAAAGATAATATTTTAGCGCTTTATTTTAATATTTCATTAAATTTTTGTATTAATTTTGACTTTTTTTCCCCCTCGACAACATATGGCTCTATATTATTGTGTGTCGTTGCAAAGTTTCGTTTGGATTTTCAAGCATTGATACTCTGTTGTAACTCGGTCGACATATGGTCAACTGGCTGCCTATAAAGCAATTTAAATGTGAAGTTTTTTTCATTCATACTGTTAACGTATAGCTTTTTGCCTTTTATTTTTCTACAGTATTTTAGATTACCAAAAAACAAATAAATAAAATAAAAAACAGCAACTTTATTACGACAAATGATAGTGCTATATATAATACATCATGTATTATACATGTCACACTAACAAAGTAGTGGTAATAAAAGCGTAAAGCTATAATAATAATTTAAAAAATACAACAAAAAATATCAAATAATTCAATTTTAGCATTTTACATTGAGCATTCGAAATTTAATTTAAATATTACAGTACAATTGAAAGACATTATACGAACATGTCATAAAGTAAAAACCCATTCAATACAAATTATTATAAAATTATATTGTACATTATATGTATATATTCAAAGCCACCGCCGGCACATTAAAATATAAATCTATTCACAACATGACATTATATAAATATTTGTCAAATAAAGACTAAAATGAAATGCACATAAATTTATAGATTTAGCACGTGGTATATGTAATCTTAAAAATAAAATATCTTAAAATAATATAGCCATATTGTGATTAGGCTGCATCTGGATTCAAGATGTCCCTATATGTGTAGCCACAAAACCATAAAAGGACAAGAGAGAATTATATTTTTGAGATAACAAGCAGCCCAACAACAACAACTGATCCAACAACTGTCTCACTTTAATTTATCTACAGTTTTAATTCTTTTACTACTGTTTTGTTTTAAACTATTTAACACTCTAAAAATTGGTGCATTACTTTAGTTACGAATCCTAACTTATTTAAGATATAACCTTTTAAGTTATTATGAGTGGCTAAAATAATGCATTTTAGCAAATTATTAACAATAGTTATTTTAACTCAAAATCCGCCTATACTTTAATAGCAAAGATCATGTTGAACTTAAATAAAAGATATTGAGACATTGACTATTGCGACATGTAAGTGCATGGAGTTTGTAGTTATCCTTAGTAAGGGAGCTATTGTTTGTTGGGCTCGGTGTAAACTTGACTGGATTAGAACTGTCGGAGTATCGTAAGGTGTAGAGTAGTGTGACCGATACACAGTGCATCTTATTGTTTACCGCGACAGACAGGACAGTGCAGTTAAAAGAGCCAGTTTATCGTTCCAAGCATCGGTAGTGCGCCTTTAAGTACTGAGTATCGATACTATACAAGCTTCTTGAATTGACAAGAATAATCAAGCATTTACAAAACGTTTGAGGCAAACGATACATTTTTTTAACCTTGAGTTTAATAGGAAAGTGGCAAAATTGCAAAAATTGCAACAAAAAAAAAACGCTTTTTTTAATTCAATTTATTTATTTATTTTTTTTTTTCAAATTCATTACGAGGTCTATAAACTGCAAATCTTTATTTTTGGTAAAAAGGAAAAAAACTGGCGATTTTACAAATGCTATATATATTTTTTTTTTATTAGAAAATTTAAGCCAATAGTAAATACCAATATACTTTGTATTTTATTTGGTATAGGATTTTAAAAAAAAAAGTTGTCATTTAAAAGGTATTTTGTCCCCGTTTAACTATGCTTAAATTTTATTGATTTAACAACTTCGATACAGTTAATTAATAAAATGCAGACAATACAAATTTAACATTAATAAAATATGTGTCTTTGCCATTATTATGGAAAATTTTGCCCAAAGTGAGAAAGACTACAAAGAATTTAAGGCTTAATTTTATTTCATTTTCTAAAAGAGGGCATTGTCCTGAATTGATACATTTGTGAGTTTCTAATTTTTGAGTTCATGCATTATTTTTAATTAATTTTTGAAAGTCATGAAATGACATCACAGGTTGCAACTTATACATGTGTGGGAATATAGGAAAAAGTTACAGCCTGTGACGTCATTTTGTGACTTTCAAAAAATAATTAAAAATACCTAATAAAGTAAAAAGTTAGAAATTCACAAATGTATCGATTCAGCTAAGACAATGTCCTCTTTTAGAATATGAAATAAAATTAACAACTAAATTTTTCTAGCCTTCCTCAATAAATATACTCAAAAATTTCTGTCTACCAACTTTCTTTTTGCTTTAAAAAAACAATGAATTTTCAGCAATTAAGTTTAATTAAGTTAGTGTTTTTCTTACAGCATGTCACACTAACACTTTTATTATCCTTTCCATTCTTTTCTTTCTTTTTTTTTTTTTTTTTTTTTGTATTTAAAAAAACAAGAACAAAAAAAACTAAGTACATGCAATTTAAAATATAAAATGTATTGCATTAATTATCGTATGTTTTCAGCCTAGATTTATATGTGTTATGTGACAGTGCTGTGAGTGCTGAGTTCCGTAGAAAATCTCCCCCGTGCCATTTAAACCAAAGCATCTGCTATTTTCCTGATTTTATAGAGTTTGAAAGGAATTGCAAACAATCGGGTCACGGCACCATCGAAAAATGTGACGTAATCGCATAATCCAAAAGTAAAAATTATTTGGCTTTATGTAAGGGATGTTTTTCTGTAGTGGAGAGAAAATCAGACTTTTCCACTTAAGTCTTGTTTTTATGAGTAAAAACAACAACAAAAACATTTAAAGAAAGTAACATGTTAGTGCAATCACATGTCGAAACAGTTTCAAATATTATTTTAATACTGAAATTCGTAGACGAGTTTAAAATCAAAATTCAATTTAAAAATAACGCGATTTTCATCACATTCTTCAACGGTTAAATCTCGTTTTATTAAATTTTTTAATGGTTATAAATATTGTAAAAATGACGATTGTTATGCTATAAAAAAACATGCACAACTTTTTTTTTTTTTTTTTTTTTTGCAACATTTGTTAAAAAAAAAATTTGCCTTTTTTACCAATTTTTTACCTTTTTTGAGATTCTTTTTAACTTTTTTGGCATTTCTTTTGACCATTTTACCTACCTTTTTGCGAAAAATTTTACCTAAAAATCCGGTCTCTAAATATAACAGTAATCAAGCCTGTTGATTTTTATAAGTTGGTATATTATATAGAAAAGTAATAAAAGACACTGAAATTGTTTGCAATTATATATTAAATATAAAAGTAATATAAAAATAACTATACACACCGTGCAGTTATAGTTTAAATTGTAATACGAAGCTATTTATTTTTAATAAAATAAATGTCATTTATTTGCATATGGACAAAATTAAATGTACTAAAAATGCTAAAGTATCCAGCAACATTTATACATATAACTAAGCCATAATACAACTTATATATTATTATATGGTATAAATATTCGTATAGTATATTTAAGACGTATAATTATAATTACTTATGTCATTCCAAAATATAGCAGATTTGGGGAGCGCTCTAAGCCAGTGGCGGCCCAATAGAGGGGGATGAGGGGACATTTCCCCCGGGCGCCGGGGTAAAAAGGGCGCCGGAGTAAAAAGGGCGCACAGGCGAGAGAAATAAGTGCCTAATAAATTGTTATAAAAACTACACTAAAACAGTCTTAGAGACAAAAGCATATGAAATTGAAGTTTGATAATGCACAATGTGTAAAATATTGAAGCATTTTACATTTATATAATTTTTAAAAGTAAGTTTTTTTTTTATTATTATATTTTTATAATGAACCAAGGAACAGTTTTCTCCACAAATAATTATGTGTGGAGTTAGTAAAATATGTAACTTAAGTTTCGGCTCAAATAAAATCTTCCGCAAATTTAGTAAGCAAAAGATACAAAACGTTAAGCTCTTCGTACGCAAAATTTTACTTGAACAAAAAAAAACTAAATAGCGTGTTCTAAAATATACTGTATACAGTACAGATAAACTTTTATTGACTTTGAGTTCAAAAACGATTTTTACGAGATTTTACGTGGAACAAAATTATTTCAAATAGCATATTTAAATTTACATGGGTCACTTGTAAAAAAAAAAAATAAATAAATAAAAAATAAAAAAATCCTTGTGGATGAATTCGTAAAATCAAATTTTAGAAGCAACTTCTCAACCTGAAAAGTACTTTTTAAACACCTAAGAAATATATATAAAAAAAAAATCAAAGCATGGGTTAAAATCGGGGTTTACATAGTTTCATTAGCATTGGGGGTGTATTTTGCGACACTTTCACACTCTGTTGTGACGAGAGGCAGTTTTTGAGATAGAATTTTTTTAATTTTAATTTTTGGGTATAGCACACTCTATATACTTAATACAGAAAAGAAAAATACAATTCTACCTTAAAGTGCATACTATACTACCTTATAAGTAGAGCCCGGATTAAAAGGCAATTTTTTCACAAAACAAAAAAAAAAAAAAAAGGAAAAAAAGGCAAGAAAAAAAGGCAAATAAATATGAAGTACTTTGTTTTTATAAATATTTATAATTACTTTAAGAGTTATTTAGATACATTTAGCAATAAAGAAAAAAATTTATAGTATGAATGTTTTTTATTATATCAATAAATTTATTATTTTTTAAATTTTAACTTTTTTTAATAAATAAAAATTGGAAATCACTTTTTTTTCTTTTTTTTTTTTTGCATTTTTAGTACAAATTTGTGCAAATGTTTAAAAAAAAAAGGCAATAAAGGCACTTTTAAGAAAAAAAGGCGTGAAAACCAACAAAAACCAAAAAAGGCACTTTTTTATTGGATTTTCCTGACCACCTTCTTACGATCGATGGAGATATATGTTCGAAGTTTGAACAAAATAGACCCGGTGCATATTAAAGGCACTTTGCCTACGAATCCGGGCTCTACTTATAAGCTGTCGTAAAGAAATTTTTAAAACGCAATTTAGAATCATGTTCTTATATTATATTGAAGAAAAAAATATCAACACTTTTCTTCAATTTTATGCTCAAATGGTGTAAAAAATATTAAATTTGAAGAACTTGAATTGTAATAGCAAATTCTTTTTAGTATACTAAATCTTGCATTTTCTGCCAAAAAGGGGCGTGGCACCCAAAAAATCGCGCCTGCGGCGCAATAAGGGGGCTTCGCCCCATTCGATTCATTATACTATTTCTACGGGCGGGTGGGGGCGCACCGCAAGTTTATCCCCCGGGCGCCCAATTTGACGGGCCGCCACTGCTCTAAGCACTTGCTGATGGCGCTCGCAAAAAAAATATATATATATTATGTGCTTGCTTTGCTCACGCCGATCACAATTCTGAATTTTTTGCAATTGTTTTGTCGCTCATGCAAATCTTTGTGGTGATTAAGATTTTTCTTATTTTGCAATCGTAACTATGGTAGAAGGTGCATTAGAGGTTTTTTTTTGCAAATAAAGTTTAGCAGTTTCATAAAAGGAACCACTGAAATAAATTAATTTTTAGTTTTTCTCATTTTGTATTTCTCAGGGCAAGAAGAAGCTTGGTCATGTCAATCTAGCTGTTAACAATATTTTAATCGCGCTTACGATCACGCTCCAAAATTTTGATTGCGTTACGTGATCGATCGCCGCTCGAACACGACACTCATGCCAATGTTTATTCTAAGTGGTGCAAAAAGTGAACTAATTAAAATAAATAATTAGAGAGATAGAGAGACAACCACTTTTTGAAATAACATTTGTGCAGTTTTCCATGCAATAAATTGCTCTGTATATAACATGTAAGAAAACAAGTTGCTAGTTTAAATATATATCAAATGAGCAATATTGTATCTATGGAACTTATCAAAATGAGCTACAAATCGCTATATCAATTTATTCGTTTTTTCATTCATGCACGCGGTACTGTTATGATAATTCTATGTTATGTATTGTTTGGGTTATTGCTGTGCAATGAAATATTTATAAGAAGTAAACCAATACTTTTTTTTTCCTAATAAATAATGTTTGTACTATGAGATAATAATGACAATACATCATTAAAATAAATGAAATTTATCAGGCATTAAAATCAACATATTATTTTATTTAACAAAATATACTGCGGCCAACATAAAAAGAGAACACTTTTGTGTTAATGTGTGTTGCATCCTTTTCGTTCAAACTTGACCTGATAATTCACGATTTGTTGCACATCGCTAAAACTTTTATTCTTCTTGAGGAGGCATTGAAATACGTCTTCACGACTCAAAGGCTTGAATTCAGTGATGTAAAATTTGACGTAAACTTTTGAATAAAATCTATAATCTGCGAAAAAACGTCTTATCTCGCCTGCAGCATTTTGTATATAATCCATATACTCGTAATCAATATCCATGTCCCTGTTCAAAAAAACGTGCCCGTAAACGAGATGAACACTTTTTCACGCCCGGTCACGGGAAAAAATTAAAATTTCCGGCGCGTTTACGCCCGTGATTTTTTTTTCACTCGGGAAACGTGACTCGGGAAATTTTAACGGGCCATATTGAACGTAAACGGCCGGGAATTTCACTCAATTTAACGACCGTTAAAGCCAATTCACGGCCGTTACTATATTCCCGCATATAATATAGTTTTTAAAATGTATATTTTTTTCTGTTCAGCAATTTCATTATTGCATAACACTTTTATATGCGTTTTGTACACAAAATTATATATAACAAATTTTTTCAAACATTTTGAGTAAATTTTGTTTGGTTAAAAAAAAATACAAGGCAAAAATGACACACACACATTACGTAAAAAATTATAAAGCAACAACCTGACTGGGACGGATTGGGGCGCCAAGATTTCGAGGATGGGCCGCGGCAAAAGTGGGCTGCCGTGGACCGAGTCAGCAAAAAAAAAAAAAAAAAAGTTAGAAAAGAAAAGAATAGAGAGAGAGAGAGAGAGAGAGAAAAGAGATAACATTTCATCACCAAGTAAATTTAATAAATAATTATAATAAATATGCAGTAAAAAATCTGAAATTTTTTTATTTTAGCCGGTTTTCTTTCATTCTTTTTTATTTTTTTTTTTTATTACTTCTTTTTCGAAAAAATATATAATTATTTTCATTGCAGTTTAGAATGAGGAAGGTGAATTGCAATATTTTTGGAAAGAGCTTTAAACATTTTTGAGGCGCTATTTTTTCTTAGGACGATTGGAGCATGCGAAGTATTTTTAATTAAGTTTTGAAAATCGCCCTAAAAAGACTAACGTCATCATTCCACTTTTTTTTTTTGGCAAATAATAATCGTTCGAGGTTCAGTAACCAGCAGTTGAATAAAATATGCTCGTCCTCGCAGGATTTCAAAAAACTGGCTACTGAACCTTCTACGGTCAATACTTTCCGAAATAAATGCCCCATTGATGACGTCAGAGTCTTTTTAGGACGATTTTCAAAAATTAATTAAAAACACTTCCCATGCTCCAAGCGTTTTAAGAAAAAATATCGCCTCAAAATTTTTTAACGCTCTTTTCAAAAATGTCATAAAAAGTGGGGGTTAAAAAAATTCACCTTCCTCATTGTTTTGCTAACAATAAATTTTTATTTTAAATATATGAAACGTGGCGGTGGCTGCGAGCGCCTATAGTGCAGCGCAATGTGCGAGGGCACGCTAATCAGATATATATTTTAGCATTTTTATTTTTTAACAGAGTGAAAATATAATTTGTATCTCTTTAATTATGGTATATGGCAATGCACGTTTAACAAAGTGTCATAAATTTCTGTAAAACAATATCATGAAAAAAAAAATATTTGAAATAAATCCCCCGTAACCCACACAAATGAATGTTTTTTAAACTTTTTTTGAAAAAAAAAAATTGTGCCTGAAAAATGGCTAATATATCATGAGAAACCATGCATGATACGTCATCTAAGTGAAAAAAGTTTCATTGCGTTGAATTTACTGTGATTTATTTTATACAAAATAATAAAATTTATTTTTCAAGATTTTTATACAGAAATTATTGACACGTACGTGTTACATGTAGCAATATATACCATAAAAAAATAGTAAATTTGCACTTCAACAAAAAAAAAAAATTATAATAATAAAAAAAAGTCTTTTAAAAATATAGTTATTTCTGACTTTGTGCGCTCCGGGCCATAGGCTGCCGCCACATAAAAAGTATGTACGATTTTTTTTCCGGACCACCAAATTCAATATGTATTCATCAAAGGCAGTGGCAGTTCCACAGGGGGGATTTTAGGGGCGGATATCCCCGGGACCACTAGTCTTGGGGGGCCCGGAACGAGGCCTACATGTAAAAAGTTCAAAGGTAACGAAAAAAATAAAGGAAGTTTTATTAAGGTACGGGAAGACGAGAGAGAGAGAGATAAAAGTTTATGAATCAAAATTTAATAATATTAATAAAATTATTCCTAACAATTTCCAAACAAATTTATAATAAAAAAAAACTAAAGCATATAAATCTACAGATAAAATACAATATCTCCTAATTTATACTATATAGTAATTATAATACAACTTTATTCAGTGTTTTTTATATTTTTTTAATAAGGACTGCCCTGGTTTAAAAAGGTAAAATAAACTACTTACGAGAATTATAATGAAGACTAAAACATTTTCAGGGTGTTATTTTATTGCATTTTTATTCTACAAGAGGGCAATGTCCAAAGTCGATACGTATGGACATTTCTAATTTTTGAGTTCATAGAGAATTGATAAATAATTTTTAAAAGTCTTAAAATGACGTTACAGTCGGTAACTTTTTCCTATGCCCGCATGCATAGGTATTGCGTATCGACATTTTTAGATTTTTTTTAATAGAAGTACTTAAGGAACTTAAATTTTAATTTTGCAAATAAGTCGATCCAGGACAATGTCTTCTTTTAGAATATGGAATAAAATTTTACTCTGAAAACATTTTAAGTCGTCCTCCTTGGCCGTATATGTGAAAAATTTTCAATGATAAATAAATACTAGCTCGATCTTCCTAAATTTTTACTCTTTCGATTCATAAAATCACCCTGTCCTCTGCTCCTAAAATGATGATGACGATCAACTTTG
Source organism: Ecdyonurus torrentis (assembly GCA_949318235.1). Classification (NCBI taxonomy): domain Eukaryota; kingdom Metazoa; phylum Arthropoda; class Insecta; order Ephemeroptera; family Heptageniidae; genus Ecdyonurus; species Ecdyonurus torrentis. The sequence continues at coordinate 41,439,592 of OX439130.1, read as the reverse complement.
GTTATATTCAAATGGAATATGTGATTTTTTTTTTGTTCAAGAGAACAGGGTTTATGAAATACACATTTTGTTTGGGAAATTTGAAAATAATTCTAATAGAAAAAAATAGCTTTTTGAGAATATGAAGGAAACATTTTTTTTCCATTCGCTTAATCTGCAAAGTAATAAAAAAAAACGTTTTTTTCATTTTATTAATTTATGTATACTTTTTTTTTTGTTTTTTTTTTTATATTTCACTCTTAAATAAAATTTAGCATTTCCCCCCTCTATTTAAAAAAAATCATAAAATATAAAAGTCATTATATATTTTTCCTTAAAGCTATCTGCACTGACAATTATACTGAATTGCCTGTAAATATAGTCACTAGGTAAAAAAATCGCGCCTGCGGTTGGCTATTATTAACGCATCGCGCATCTGTTATTGAGGGGGCCATGTCATTTTTCTGTCCCCGGACCAAAAATACGTAGTACCGCCACTGATCAAAGGTATAAAATTTGGTATACAGACCTCTATATTGATAAATGTTAAGGTAAAAAAAATTTACAGCGAGCGCCGCGTGACATACATGCAATCGCATTGAGATTTAGAGCCCACCATAATGCTCTTCTTTTATTTTTTATTTTCTTGCTTTTTTTTTTTCATTAAAAATTTACATTTAAATTAATTTTGGAATAAATCTATTTCTCCAAAAATACAAATGAAAATGCTCTCTCTCTCTCTTTTTCTTTTTCTTTCTTTCTTTTTTTTTTTTTTTTTTTTTTTGCACAGTGATGAGTAGGGACCGGATCTCCAGTTTGTTCAGTTTTTGAAATATGCATGCTAGGTCACATCTGAGTTCAGATGTCGACGAATCATGAAGTTTTATTGCCAAAAATGCAAAAAAGTTTGGACTGAAAAAAACTGTTTTTGAAATTTGTAAACTGGGTCAGTTATTTTAAGTTTTTGTCAGTTATTTTAAGTTTTTGTCAGTTTTTCCCAGTTTTTCTCAGTTTTTGGAAACTGAAAATGGACTTCTACTGGACAAAAACTTAAAATAACGTGTTTTAACAAAAAAAAAAAAAAAAAAAAAAAAAAAAAAGGACGAAAGAAAGAAAAGAAAAGAAAAAGTTTTTTTTTTTTATTATTTTTTTTTTTTTTAGAAAATTATTTTCAAAGCATATCTTAAAACTATCGGAATTCAACTGAACACCATTAAAAAAATTGTTAAAAAGAAGTTCAAAAAGACAAAGAACAGCTCTCATTGATACGCGCTGGTATAGTGTAGTGGATAATAATTTAACCGATTTTTTTTTTCATAAAAAATATAAATTTTATCCTCCTCTGTTGATATATATTTTTTTTTTAAGTTAAAAATTATCAAAACTGAATATCACTGTTTTTGTATAATTGAACTGAAAGTGAACTGATTTTGCTGTTTTTGCAAACTGATTATGCAAAAAAACTGGACTGAATTCAGCACTGAAAATGCACATTTTCAAAACTGAAAATCCGGTCCCTAGTGATGAGCTTTGACAGTCGGGTTTATGTCTGATAATTAAGAATATTACCAATTTATCGCGCATTAAAATTAATGTAAAAAAATTTACGTAAAAAACTAATAAAATATGGGTAATGGTCTGCGGTGCGCACCACCTCCCAAAAAATTTATCCGTGACGAATGCCTACTAATAACGAGGTCTAGTGTGCGCACCACCAAGGCGGAGGTGCGCACCACCTTGGAGAAGCAAAAAGTGCCGTGCGGCCGCGCGGCCGCAGCACCTCAGGTCTAGTGTGTGCACCACCTTGCCGCAGGTCTACTGTGTGCACCACCTTGCATCAAGTCTACGGTGCGCACCACCTTGCATCAAGTCTACGGTGCGCACCACCTTGCATCTGGTCTACGGTGTGCACCACCTTGCATCAAGTTTACGTTGTGCAAGGGTGATGCACGGTGGTGCGCACCGTAGACCAGATGCAAGGTGGTGCACACCGTAGACTTGATGCAAGGTGGTGCGCACCGTAGACTTGCGATGCACGGTGGTGCGCACCGTAGGCCAGATGCAAGGTGGTGCACACCGTAGACCAGATAATAGGTGGTGCGCACCGTAGACTTGATGCAAGGTGGTGCGCACCGTAGACCAGATGCTAGGTGGTGCGCACCGTAGACTTGATGCTAGGTGGTGCGCACCGTATAGACTTGATGCAAGGTGGTGCGCACCGTAGACCAGATATTAGGTGGTGCGCACCGTAGACCAGATGTAAGGTGGTGCACACCATAGACTTGATTCTAGATGGTGCACACGAGTAGACCTGAGGCAAGGTGGTGCACACACTAGACCTGAGGTGCGGCGGCCGCGCAGCCGCATGGCACTTTTGGCTCCTTTAAGGTGGTGCGCACCGTAGACCTGCGGCATATTGGCTCCGCCTTGGTGGTGCGCACACTAGACCTCGTTATTAGTAGGACCTGTATTTGGGGTGGTGGTGCGCACCGTAGACCATTATAAGTTTGAGTCAAATGGCGGTCAACGTGGTCCTAAATTTTGCAATATATCAGATTATATTGGACGGACTACATAAAAATTTATGTTATAACATTATGTAACATTATAATTATACTGTGTCATAGACTCGATCAATTTTCTTATATAAAAAAAAATTGAGTTTTTGCGCATACATGAATTTTATTTAAGATAAAAAATAATTGCTTTTTGACTACCCTTGCAACACAACACACACATGATCAAGTAGAAACTAATATAAAATCCCAGAAAAAAATATAATTTTTATAAAATTTAAATTTCACGAGCTTAAATGTGCACGCTATACGGCCGGGAATATAGTTCAAAAATTTTATATTTAAAATTTTACAATTAAAATATCTAATGTTTAACAATTTATTCTTGTTCTTTTTTGTGGGTCTTATTGGTGGGTCTGGGCCTTTTGGGACTTATTTTTCGAATATCATTCTAAAATGTTAAAACTCCCGATCGTTTCCAGCACGTAAAGAAAAAACGGCTCGTGAAAAAAAAAACGGCCCGTGAAACTTAATTCTGCGTGTAATTAACACTAATTAATTAAAAAAATTACATCAACCTTTAAAATCTATTGCTGAACACTTCACTTTAATGAATTTTGATTCTAAGACATTATATTTCAATTTTCGAATATTTTTATTTTTTTCTATGATTTATTGTAGTTTTTATGTATATTAGATTAAATATTTAATTAATTTAGTTAATTCTTACCCCAATTACGATATTTGGGGTTGAAACCATTGTTGAGGCATGCACATTTAATATATAAAGCCTTTTGCAATATAAGTATATGACTAATAACCATCAATTTCGTAAGAGGACCAATGGCAGAACGATCCAGGGCGGTACCATGGCGATCATCAAAGTTAAGCAACGTCGAGCGTGGTCAGTACTTGGATGGGTGAAAAAAAAATCAAAATTGAATAAATTACTTTTTTCACCTGGAATATTGTTTTTCCGGGGTTTCAGACATTTGTTTTATTGGAATATACTTTTAACCCCACTAATTATTAATTTTGTTTTAATTAATAAAATTTAATTAAGGCGCAGGAATATCTCGTGTCCCGAGCGTTAAACGTACGTTAAACGTGCGTTAAACGTACGTTTAACGAGCGTAAAACGTGCGTTAAACGTGCGTTTTACGAGCGTAAAACGTGCGTTTAACGAGCGTAAAACGAGCGTTAAACGTGCGTTAAACGTGCGTTAAACGAGCGTTTAACGCTAGAATCCCGATCGTAAAACGATCCGTGAATTTGGATTATTTACGCGCCGGAATCGGCCGGTTTTTTTGAACAGGGGTAATTTAATGTTTCGTCTGTCATTATTGGTCCAGTAATAAAATATATCATACTATTTTCTTTAGTAATCAAATCTAGAACATTATACATTAATAATTGTATTCTGTTAGGTTTAGAAAAATAATATGCATCTATATGTTTTATATCTATGAATGAAATAGAAGTTTGATTACATTTAAATACATTATTAGTTACTTCCATTATTGGATGAAATCCAATTTTACGCATTGTATATACTGTATCATTCTTTGAATATTTTGTAGTTTCATGTGGTATTCTACAATACAAATGTTTACGAAGGATGTTCAAGGAGTGATGTTTTCCTACTCCAGGACCTCCAACAAGAAATATTAAGGTAAACTTTGATGTTTCACTTAAAACGTCTGTGAATGATTGTCGAGTAGAATTTATAAGTTCTTCTGTTGCATTTCTTTGTCCATTTAGTGCACTTTGCGAAAATTCACGGCTCATTTCTTTGAAATTAAAACGTACGGTATTACCAAGGTATCCCAAAGAAGCCTTATTGGTATTACCATCTTGTGGATATGAGAATAAAACTGTGCATGCTACAGCGATCATTAATAGTAGTAGACCAAAAAATATTCCTCCTACTGGGGACAGTCGCATTGCTGGTTTAAACATGGTATTACGTGGTCGTTGGTATAATTTCTTTTTCGTGGTTGATTATCAGCCCTTTTAACTGTAAAAATAAGACAGAATTAGTTATTGCTAAAAATAAAATATAAAAAATAAAAGCGATTTTCATTTCATAAAAATATTTACCTTTGGTATGGTGACTTAAGAAAAAGAATATATAACGTTTAAATTGTAAAATTGAGTTATTTCAGTTCAATTCAAATCTTTGTTGTATTTTTTCATTGTTGCTAACCGAAATTACTTTTAAGCTTTATTGAATGCTTATGCTTTATTTATTATATTATTATTACTAAAAAAAAAAGAAGAAAAAAAAAAGAAGAAAAAAAAAGGAACGGAACGGAACGGGAAGGAAAAAGTCTTAAGAATGCTATATTTAGCTGTATTTATTTGTTTCTGGGGTTTTCATTATATATTATATCTGTTTCTGTTTTTTACATTATATATATATATATATATATATATATATATATATATATATATATATATATATTATATTATTATATAATAATGACTTGATTTTATTATTTTATTTTAAAGAAAAACAAAGCATACTGCAAGCGATAAACAATAATAAAAATTTTGCTGTAAAATTTTTAGTACATATTAGTATTATTCTTAAAACACTGAATTGGGCAATATTTTGTTACAGATAATGTTGTTAATCATAGTTAACTGTTTTTTTTTATCAATCAATACATATTATGTAGTTTTTGGAACTTTGAAAATTAGTCTTTATTGTATCTTGTAATATACACACCTATATTATTCATTATTTATTATTTGAAAGTTATAGCACATATAATTATGGTGCTATTTTAATAAATATGAAAATCTCAACTCGACAGCTGCCTATAGAACAAAGTTTATCCTAGGTTACTTTCGTGAAAATTCGGGTCTAAATGGTATGTTGTTGAAAAATGTGCCTTAATTATCCCACACTTATGTGTCTATATGATGACTATATGTGATGAGTGTTATTCCCGAGTGGACAGCGGAGATAAACATAAAATGTTTTACTTTAATAATGTAAGAAAGTCCAAGCTATTTTCAAAACGAAAGTAATAAATTTGAGTACTATGTAAAAATACGAGGACGCGAGCAATCGACTGTACGTAAGTATCCTGAGAAGTAGGCAACCAGTTGGTCATATTTGTTGGTCGGGTTGCAGCAATGCCTCAAAACAGGCGAGTTAAATTCCTTTTTGATAATTCTACTGAAAAAGATGTGAACCCTTAATATATACATCGAAGCTAAAGATAACGTAAGGCATCGACTGCGTATTTCGTGCGTCGGCTGCAAGATTTAAATCTTTATTTCCGGTATTTTTCACGTTTTGATGGCGGCAAAATATTATCGTGTGTAATTTTTTTTGAAAAAATGAAATTTTACCGGAAATAGATCTCGTCGATCGGGCAAATTCGGAAAAGACGAACGAAATTCGCAGTCGTTGCCTTACGTTACCTTCAGCTTCGTTGAATATATATAGACAAAGATAATATTTTAGCGCTTTATTTTAATATTTCATTAAATTTTTGTATTAATTTTGACTTTTTTTCCCCCTCGACAACATGGCTCTATATTATTGTGTGTCGTTGCAAAGTTTCGTTTGGATTTTCAAGCATTGATACTCTGTTGTAACTCGGTCGACATATGGTCAACTGGCTGCCTATAAAGCAATTTAAATGTGAAGTTTTTTTCATTCATACTGTTAACGTATAGCTTTTTGCCTTTTATTTTTCTACAGTATTTTAGATTACCAAAAAACAAATAAATAAAATAAAAAACAGCAACTTTAATACGACAAATGATAGTGCTATATATAATACATCATGTATTATACATGTCACACTAACGAAGTAGTGGTAATAAAAGCGTAAAGCTATAATAATAATTTAAAAAATACAACAAAAAATATCAAATAATTCAATTTTAGCATTTTACATTGAGCATTCGAAATTTAATTAAAATATTACAGTACAATTGAAAGACATTATACGAACATGTCATAAAGTAAAAACCCATTCAATACAAATTATTATAAAATTATATTGTACATTATATGTATATATTCAAGCCACCGCCGGCACATTAAAATATAAATGTATTCACAACATGACAACATATAAATATTTGTCAAATAAAGACTAAAATGAAATGCACATAAATTAATACATTTAGCACGTGGTATGTAATCTTAAAAATAAAATATCTTAAAATAATATAGCCATATTGTGATTAGGCTGCATCTGGATTCAAGATGTCCCTATATGTGTAGCCACAAAACCACAAAAGGACGAGAGAGAATTACATTTTTGAGATAACAACCAGAACGCGCGTGCCCACAGCATGATGATAACAAGCTGCGCGACGTCCGTCATTATTTTACAACTGATCCAACAACTATCTCACTATGTATAAGTTATCTACAGTTTTAATTCTTTTACTTATGTTTTGTTTTAAACTATTTAAGGCTTAATTAATATTACGCACGAGCGATGATTTGTATAAAAGTTCTTTCTTTCTTTCTTTCTTTCTTTCTTTCTTTCTTTCTTTCTTTCTTTCTTTCTTTCTTTCTTTCTTTCTTTCTTTCTTTCTTTCTTTCTTTCTTTCTTTCTTTCTTTCTTTCTTTCTTTCTTTCTTTCTTTCTTTCTTTCTTTCTTTCTTTCTTTCTTTCTTTCTTTCTTTCTTTCTTTCTTTCTTTCTTTCTTTCTTTCTTTCTTTCTTTCTTTCTTTCTTTCTTTCTTTCTTTCTTTCTTTCTTTCTTTCTTTCTTTCTTTCTTTCTTTCTTTCTTTCTTTCTTTCTTTCTTTCTTTCTTTCTTTCTTTCTTTCTTTCTTTCTTTCTTTCTTTCTTTCTTTCTTTCTTTCTTTCTTTCTTTCTTTCTTTCTTTCTTTCTTTCTTTCTTTCTTTCTTTCTTTCTTTCTTTCTTTCTTTCTTTCTTTCTTTCCACGTATAATTTAAATTATGAATATTTTGAAATTTTAATCTCATTAAGCTCCACGTTAATTTTTTGGCATACCTATGTATTATCTAAAGACATATGGGTCATAATTTTTTTTGGTCATATTAGTTGTTGTATCATTGACTTATTTCAAATGAGAAAACAAAATATGTGGGGGTCAAACTTTGAAATTCAGAGATACGAGTCATCATTCATAACCCTTAAAATAAAATCGTTCAAAAGAAAGAGTATACATTAAATATTTTAAAATATTATACTGATTAAACTGTATCTTATGTCAAATTTTAACATCTTTGTACAATATAAGTAAAAAAAAAAAAAAAAAGTACAGAAAAACTATACTTTGTAAAGCTTTGTAGCAAATTAAGCATATTTTATTTTTCTTGCGGTAAATATACGAATTTATCTATAAGCTTTTAATTTGAAGGATTGGCACTATTTTCTAAGACATAATTACAACTATATATATATATATATATATATATATATATATATATATATATATATATATATATATATATATATATATATATATATATATATATATATATATTCGTATTCTTATATATATATATATATATATATATATATATATATATATATATATATATATATATATATATATATATATATATATATTATATATATATAGTTCTTGGATCTTGGATACTATTAAATAATTTCTATACCAAGAAAAAAAAATGAAAAAAGATGGTGTAACGATCAAGGGAGAATGTTTTTCATGATAAACAACAATCACACGGGAAGCTGAATATGTTGAGTGCGGAGATAGAGCGTGGGTGCATGAGATCACGCTCATATAGAGCTATAGTCGAGAACCAGTGTTGTTGTAGTGTATTAAACAGTAAGAGATATGAGGTCACTGTGGATACTGGTGCTCTTGCACCAGGTCATAGGTCATGAGAAAATTCCCATTCATGATGAGGTGGAACCCTTGGAAATAACTATGTGTAACAATCATGCGTGTGACTGTGTGGTGCATGGTACCAATATTATTTACGTTCGAGGAGCCAATGTGTCTGTTGATATCTTTTGTAATTGTGATCATCTACAGGAAAAAGTAAGCATTTTTTATTCCCATACTCATTCCTTTTATGTATTTATATTTATTTATTTTTATTTTTCATGCAGCTAGATTTTGCAATGAATTCTGGTCCTGTTTTAAGCTATATAATAATAATTTTTATATGGAAGAGAGATTTTTAAATACGTATGTGTGTGTGTGTATATATATATATATATATATATATATATATATATATATATATATATATACAGGGTGTTTTTTTAAAACCGCGCATTTTTAAACGCAAAATAAAATATGAAACAACAAAATAAAATTAACTTTTTATATATCATTTTGTAGCCAAGGGTTAGACATTTTTAAAACTGTTCTTAGAAATAAAATTGACTGACCGGTTTTCTTGCACTGAGCGTCAACGTAAAAATGTGCAATTTTTTTTTTTTTTTTTTTTTTGCCGACGTCTTTTTTTCTGCAAAAATGATCAGAAATTTGAGTTTTTAATTATCCTTTATTGACAATTAATGGAGCGTGTTGGCATAATGAAGATACCTATAGCACTCTAAACATGTTCTGTGATAAAAATGGAAGGATATGGCCACATTGGTATCAGGGTTAAAGTGAAAACTTTTGCGTTGAACATTGCTAAATTTGCCAACATTTTCTCTTATCTGCGAGAATTTTTCTTAATGATTTAACGAAATTTTAAGTTTCTCTATAATGGCTTTGCACTCACAGTTTGTTTTCAAATCTGAGTAATGTTTTGTTAATTATTAAAAAAAAAATCAATATGAAGGCTTCAATAAATTCAAGATGCAAAGGAATAATGAATTCAGCAAAAAACAAATGAAATGTGTGGATTTGCATATGGACCAACTTTTAAAGAAAGAGATGCAAATTTAAAATTTCCGTTCTTTAAAATGAAATGCTTAAGGCTTGAATTATCAAACCAAACCAGTTTGTAACCAAACCAGTTTGTAAGAATTAACAGAAAATTAAAGTTACAATCTTATATAAATTAAAATTCATACAAAATCGGAACAAAACAAAACAATTGATTTAAGAGAATTTTTAAATCAAATTTAGCAATGTTTAACGCAAAGTTTTCACCTTAACCCTAAAACCAAAACCAATGTGGCCCCATTCTTCCATTTTTATCACAGAACATGTTTAGAGTGCTATAGGTATCTTCATTATGCCAAAAGACTCCATTAATTGTCATTAAAGGATAGTTAAAAAAGCAATTTTTCTGATCATTTTTGCAGAAAAAAAAGACATCTGGAAAAAAAAATTGCACATTTTTACGTTGACGCTCAGTGCAAGAAAAATTGGTCAGTCAATTTTATTTCTAAGAACAGTTTTAAAAATGTCTAACCCTTGGCTATACAAAATGATATATAACAAGTTAATTTTATTTTATGTCTTCATGTTTTATTTTGCGTTTTAAAATGCGCGCTTTTAAAAAAACACCCTGTATATATATATATATATATATATATATATATATATATATATATATATATATATATATATATATATATATATATATATATATATATATATATAATAGCTTTTGTAAGCTAATAAATTCAAATGAAATAATTAATGTAGTTATTTACTAATTTTATTATAGAGAGAAAAAAATAGGCTCCTTATAATAAATTTAAAGCTGAATATATAACACGTACGTTATGATTTATAATGAAATTTTTTTAAACGCTATATCTATTGTACATGAAATACTGTATAATAATATGTATATTTATATTGTATATTATGTATATATTTGGCAATACATGATTTTTTTTTCTACCTTTTAAATTAACAGTGAGATATTCTGCGTACAGATAACATTGCAAATTTCTAGCGCGATAGAGTTCGTTTTATATCACAGTATACGTAGAATAATCTGTCATATAAAATTGTATTCTCTATGCTTACGTTTATTTAATCACTATCATAATATTTTCAATGTGAACCTACGTAATTGTTTTCAGACTCTGCACTTGCTGAGCCCTCATCCAGTACCTCAAAACACTATGCTCTTACATATCACAAATTGTGAAGAGGTCAATGTTACTCCGGTCACTGCAGACCGGTGGATGCCACCAAATAGTCTTGTCATCACCGACGTTACTAAGGTATAATAAATCACTTCAGATCATCATCATTTGTAAAATATTCAGATATATTAAAAAAAAATTCTCTTGGTCTCTTTTTCTTTATCTCCATTCACAGTAAAAGAAAAATGGAAAAATGAGAAAGACCCAAAAAATTTAAGGGGTAATTTTATTGCGTATTCTAAAAGAGGACATTGTCTTCAATCGATAGATATGCGAATTTGTAATTTTTGAGTTCTTTAAGAAATTTTAATTAAAAATTGAAAGTCATGAATGACGTCACGGGCGTTAAAGTTTTCGTATGCCTATACGTACAAAACAAAGCTGACGCCCGGCGTGACATCATTTCTTCGATGTTCAAAAATCAAATAAAAAATAATGAACTAAAAAATTAGAAATTTGCATATCAATCGTTTCAGGATTTCAGGACAATGTCCTCTGTTAGAATATGAAATAAAATTACCCCCCCCCCCTTTTTCTTCAGTCTTCCTCATTTATTATGCTTTAAGTATATATTTAGAAATAAGAGCGATTATAATTTTTACAGCCATATGATTGTATAATTATTTGCGGTTCCTTTTACTATATTAATTCCAATGCATACTGCAGCTAAAACAGACGAGATTAGAATGTTATAGTACTATTACTATTAATACTATATATAACATATTTATCTCATCTGTTTTAGTATTATATAAATAATTAAAAATATAATAATGCTTAAACTTTAAAGTCATTTTTTAAAACGAGTTTTTTTTTATGTAATATGTGATTTTCCCATTTAATTTCTGCAAGTAAATAATAATAATAATAAACTTTATTAAGGCGTTGTGAGGGCTTGACAGCCCTATTTTACAAAACCTTGACCAGATATTTAATTTATACAGAGGCTTATTGACAAACGATAATATAATTTTTTAAAGGCTACATTATTACAACAACAACAAAAATCAGCACAGTTACACCACACAATAAATTTAACTTACATATATATTTTGCAACTATTATCGTATAAATACTAAAAAATTGTAAGTTTCATAATATTATTCACATTGTTATTTTTTAATAACTGCAATATAATTTCTAAATTAGATAATAAGTATACACTCAAATAAAATTGACACATTATATTAAAAATAACATTTAACCATAAATCACATTTATAATTGATATTTTAATATTATGAACACCATTAATAACTTGAACTGTTTTAATAAAACTATGCATGCGGAGGGAGGAATGATATGAAAAATTATTAACGTTTCAACAAAAATAGTACAACGCACATCTATATTTTAATTGGCAATGCATTTTCCTACTTTTTCATAGAATTAAATTTGTTTGCTGTTATCTCACATAATTAATACACACAATTCGAAAACCATATGAGCTCCTTGAAATTTTGGTTTGTCCAATGTATGATATGTTTTCCACAGTTAACGATCCTGGAAGGAGCCGCACTGGATGCGAATTATCTTTTAATAAGAAACGTGGGTTACATTCCTGAGCTACCTGCCCGAGTTCTCAGGATAGCTTCTTTTCCTGATAATCCTATTGGTGCGTTCCACATGGAGAACAGTGTAGTAGGAGTAATCAAAGAAGGCTCGCTCGTGAATGTGCACGTGACTCAGGTCTTCGAACTAAGCAACGTAAACATCACGAGCGTTGACGAACTTGCGATCAACGTTACCGTTACTCAAAGTAACGGACAATTCAATGTGAGTATTTTTATAATTTATTATTATTATATAATATATTATAACATATTACACAATCTATTTTATAGCTACTCTCTTACGATCTGAATATGACTAATTACTATATTTCAAATTTGTAGAGGCAAAAATTAGAAATTTAAATAAAGAATAATTAAAGGCGTGGAACACCTTGGACAAAAATCATGTCTAATATCCTAATATACCTAAATATCAACGTTAATTTGGCCGGACTCATTGATTTCTAATTTACTTCCCATTTACAAATTGGCAGCTGCGGGTTTATGATGACGTCACAACTTGCCTGTTTCCCCGCAATTATAGACTAGTGAGCTGTGACATCACAAACCCGCAGCTTTTAAGTGGCATTTTAAATAATAAATAAATTTGAAAAACATGCATCTTATTTATTGAACTAGAAGCTAGAAATACTTATAAAAGAAAAAAGTTCATGCATTTCATATTCACATTCTTCATAATTATTATGTTGAATTATGGAAACTGTACCAATGAGGAAGGCTAAAATTTGTTGAGGGTAATTTTATTCCATATTCTAAAAGAGTACATTGTCCTGAATCGATACACGTGTGAATTTTTAATTTCTGAGTTCATTAAGTATTTTTAATTAATTTTTGAAGGTCGCGAAATGACGTCACAGACTGCAACTTTTTCCTATGCTTACATGCATAAAGTCCAGCCTGTGACATATCATTTCGCGACTATCAAAAATTAATTAAAAATACATATAATAAACTCAAAAATTAGAAATTCACTTATGTATTGATTCAGGACAATGTATACTCTTTTAGAATATGAAATAAAATTACCCCTTTTTTCCTCATTATGGAAACCAATTATGAAAATCGTACCCTGAAAGTGCGTTACAAAATAATTAAAAAGATTAAACTGCAATGGAGACTATTAATCTACAGACCTAATAACTATACACCATGAAATGTTTTTATTACACATGAAAATGACATTTGAATGAGCTCTCGGTGGATTATTTCCAGAGTTCAAAAAAATAAGAGAGGAAAAAATCCCAGGGTAAGATAATAGTGCGCTTTCTGGAGCAACAATAAAACCCGCCTGTTTTTTTTTTTTTTTTTTTTTTTCTTTTTCTTTTCTTTTCTTTTCTTTTCTTTTCTTTTCTTTTCTTTTCTTTTCTTTTCTTCTTCTTCTTCTTCTTCTTCTTCTTCTTCTTCTTCTTCTTCTTCTTCTTCTTCTTCTTCTTCTTCTTCTTCTTCTTCTTCTTCTTCTTCTTCTTCTTCTTCTTCTTCTTCTTCTTCTTCTTCTTCTTCTTCTTCTTCTTCTTCTTCTTCTTCTTCTTCTTCTTTTTTTTTTCTCTCTGTAAATCAAGGTGTGAATTTTAAGATATTTTCTCTTACTGCATCGCACATTACCACAGTAAACTTGCCCGATTTCATTCAGAAATATAGTGTACTGTACGTATAGTGTCGTCCACCCCACTGCAATAACCACATAATCATGAATTATGAAATACGTTGTTGTGTCTGTGTGTAGAAAATTTGTCACACTTCGAAGACGGCACTATACATATATGCGTATGAATTTATTAAAATATTATTGAGAGGCATTTAAAAAGATTTTTTTTAAGTCTTTACCTGCTATATATATATATATATATATATATATATATATATATATATATATATATATATATATATATATATATATATATATATATATATATATATATATATATATATATATAAATATATTATATATAATAATAATAATAATCGTCGTTGGTCCGCTATAATGTCCGATGTCCAATTGACCTTGAAAAAATATATTTCATCGGATCGACCTCAAATTTTTTATTTTTCCATTTCAGGCCATTTGCAGCAAAAAATCTTTTTCTAGGTCAAATGGACATCGGACAATATAGCTGATAATAGTTGTGTATACTTGTTTAAAGAAGAGGTGTCTACCTTAATTATGTGCCTCTGCAATTATACAGCATAATGGTCATTATACATATTTATTGCGCCTTATATTTTTAGATATTAAGCTTATGGCATAAAACGCCTATGTCGGCATATAACTCTAAAGCTGGCAATTCGCGATAACGACCCACTCTTCCTGCAGCAGCCTTAAGAATTATATGATCATCCTGCCACACTTTATAATATATATTTATAATGACGAATTCAAGGATCTTGAAAAAAATGCACACGAGTGATAGTGCGTCATTATCACTCGTCATTATCGAGCCTGTAAATTATATACTGTTTTAACAGTTTCGCGGTCAAGTAAGTTGCATACAAAACAGGCGCTTTAGTGTCCATTCACACATAAAAAGCCTATAAAATGTTTGTGCGTATACTATAAGCAATAACGTCAGTCGGATATGAAAACCTCGGATTAGACATTTGATAGTTTTTGAAGTTTGAATTGTCATAATTCAAAAACAAAAAGTCATAAAAAATTGAAATTATTTTTGTCGTGCGGCTTATACTGAAAATATATTTTATTAATTTCATATTTTTATTACAAACAGTTCGCTCACAATGCATCAATTAGTAAACTAAAACATCCTGTTTGCGCACTCTGTTCAAAAAAGGAAAATTAAAATTATTATTCCCATGCAACAGTAAGCAATAAAAATTTCAAATTAATATCATAGAGTCAAGAAATGTTGCTTATTCTTACAGTTGAAATATTTTTGCAAGCAACCCCTTTGCCAAAATTTGCAAAAATCGGATCTCGCGTTCTTTCAATGTTTTGAAGCGTAAAACTATTTTAGGGGTGCAATTTTGAATCCCTTAAATGTTCTTTTGCTAATAATGTAATCTAGTTTCCATGATATTAAAGGAATTTTTAAAAATTTAATGTGTACTGCTGGTTTTGCGGTCATCAGGCATTTTATGTACTGCTTTTTGCGTAAATACAGGGGTTATAAAAGTTAATTATTTCATAAAATTTAGTTAATTTCAAAAGAATTTTGTATATTGCAAAGAAATATTTGAAGAATACAAAATTGCACCCCTAAAATAATTTTGAGCTTCAAATCATTAAAAGAACGCGAGATCAGATTTTTGTACATTAAGAATAAGCAACATTTCTTGACTATGACATTAATTTGAAAATTTTATTGCTTACTGTTGCATGGAAATAATAATTTTAATTTCCCTTTTTTGAACAGTGCGGAAAACAGGGTGTTTTAGTTTACTAATTGATGAATTGTGAGCGAACAATTTGAAATAAAAATATGAAATTAATAAAATATATTTTCAGATATATAAGCCGCACGACAAAAATAATTTCAATTTTTTGTGACTTTTTATTTTTGAATTATGACGATTCAAACTTCAGAAGTACTCAAATTTCTAATCCGAAGTTTTCATATCCGACTGACGATAAGTTAGTTTTTGAGCATTTTTCTTACATTTTTTATTGTGTATAGTCACTATAATTAATGTAATATTATTTATAGATACAATATACTGTATAAACTGCAATGTCAGCAATGCGTTTTTATATTACATAAAATCAAATATTTAACGTTATTGTTGTTTGTTTTTTTCTTTTCTTTTGCTTTTGCTTGTTCCATGCAGTTAATGTGTAATGAAAAAAGATTAGATGAAAGAACCATATGAGGACCTATAATTATAATAATTTTGATGTATATTTGTTTGTGTTTGCAGGTATTAAAATGTAACATTGAGAAACTGTTTGCATTTGGAATTGCTGCGATGGCTCCCTCCGTGGTTTTTCAACACAGTGTAATTTCTTACATTGATTCTCATGCTATTAAAGTAGTCACTAATAGGTTTGATCTTGACTCTTGCTCTGTTCCTGGCATCGTCAAAAGTCTTGCATTTGATGTGCAAGCGCGAGTTGTTGCCATCGTTCACAATTACTTCGCATATCTCGAGCCTGCAGCTTTCCTAAATGTGCGGCAATGGGACTATTACGTACAACATGGATTGTGTAAAGACTGGTAGGTATTTTTTTTTTAACTCGATCATTTAAAATCATAAAAAATTAATACTTTAAGATTATTTAATTTATCATGAAGTTATATATTTTATTTATTTTTCTCTACATTTCATGTTACAGCTTGTTTGCATTTGCTAATAATCAAATCAAGTTAATTGATCGAGACTCCCTGGACTCCAACTGGACCCTTGGCTACAATGACATGGTCACCGAAAACAAATTTGAAGATTGCTCTTGTACAAATGTCAGGTGGATGTGGCATGCTAAATACGGACAACAACTATCCAATGCGAAAATTTTATTTTATTCCGCGTTACTTAACCCAGAAAATAAAAATCTGTGTGAATCTGAAGTATGTCACGATATTCCACTTTCAGAAATCGTAGAAAATGCAGTACATATCAACAATCAATCTGACTTCGTTTGCGACGATAATTCTACGTTTTACTGTACGCAGTTTTATAAATCGTATGGAAATTTTGCTGTAAAAAGTTACGAAATTTCATTTTGTTCTGTGATCTTATTTTTAGTTATATCAATTTTGATGTCTTAAAAAACTCACAAATTTCGTGTTTTATTATATAGCATATTATATATTACTTCAGCTTTAAAAAATAGTAATTATAATACGTGAACAAATAGCACCTGTAGGAGAGTATAAGAGAAGAATAATTAGGGTACGTAATAATAAGTCTTTATAAGAAATTATGTATAATCTGTACTTACACCTAGTTATATTTTTTACAATATTATACGTACTACAACAGTACATGCATTTTGTTGGCTTGGAGTGTAGACTTCATATTTAAAAAAAAAAAAAAAAAAAAAAAATAGATAATGGGATTTTCCGATCTTTTTATTCTATAAAGTGATAAAATTCAAAGTTGCATTTTTCCCCGTTAAGATAAGAGGTTTGTATTCTAAGCTGACAATATATGCAGGAATACACTGAAAAATATCTCTTGTATAATTGTAAATATATCTATAATAAAATAAAAGGATAGAAGTCAATAGAAGTAGTGTGAGAGAAATTCGAGTACTATATTATATGTTTTGTAAATTGTTACAAAGTGGAATT
The DNA here is from genome assembly GCA_949318235.1 of Ecdyonurus torrentis. Lineage (NCBI taxonomy): Eukaryota > Metazoa > Arthropoda > Insecta > Ephemeroptera > Heptageniidae > Ecdyonurus > Ecdyonurus torrentis. The sequence goes on along the minus strand of OX439130.1, from coordinate 41,422,241 downwards.
CTCTAATTTTGATAGTTAAAGGGACGGGGTTTCAAATTAATTCACTAGTCATTGCTAGGACATTTCTTATGGAAAGAAATTTAAAAGTCGGGATTCTGTGCAAATGCAAGCCATATATACCAAATATCAACACGACAAAAATCTCTGGCTGTATCCATCCATTGTAAATTATTATATTATAATATCAATAAACATCACGGGTCTCGGAAACTCATCACTGTCATCAGCAACCCGGGCTACCCCACGTTTTTTTTTTTTTTTTTTTTTTCCTTCATATATTTTACCTTGTAAATATTGCTTCAATAAATTTTGTTGTACACTCTATAATAAAGATTTTTAAATTTTTTTTTTTTTTTTTCAAATACGCAGTATTTGTACGTCTTCCCCTTCAAATAAAATTATGTCTTCTAGTTTGGCTTCTTTACTCATTTAATGTCTAAATTTAAAACATCTCTAAAAAGGAGGATAAAAATTAATGCAAACATAATTTGGATTGCAGCACTTTTCTGCAATCCAAATTTTAAATTTTCTGGTAGAAGTACTATTAAAATAAAACTGTGTTATATATTGAATTCAAATTTAATTTATCTATGTATTTAAGACCATTATAGGCATATTTTGTAAGTTTTTATACTGCACTTCTCTTTCTCTCTCTCTCTCTCTCTCTCTCTCTCTCTCTCTCTCTCTTTCTAAAATGTGAAATTTTACTAGTTAAATTCATTTATATGCATTACACACATTTACTCAAGCACCCACAAGCAAGAACAGAAAATTATTAAAGCTTTTAATTTAAAGTGTAAAGGAGGAAAAAAAATCTCAAAGGAATAGACCAGAGAAAAACATAAACATTTATATCACAAAACACTTGATGGGATTTACATAAATAGCATTAGTTTGTTTCAAAACCCAACTGTATCCGCGTAACAGTGATCAGAATATTCGATTTATGCAACCCGCACAGCATTTTCATACTAATTTTTGCATATTTCTGACGTCATAAACATGAAGTCATGCAAATTGCATACTTTACAGTTTTTTCACGCTCTCTCGTGGGGCTCCATTAACATTCTGGTAAAAATTGTCATCAGTTTTGAGTTTTGAAGATTCCATTTTGTTTTTATTCATTAAAAAGCACATGTTGTTTTATGTGGTCTATGGCTTCAATTACCTGCTAATCACTGCACATGTGAATTTATTGTATTGTCCATCAAATTTGGCGTTTCTACTATAAAAACTACATACATATATTTATAAGAAATACACTAAAATTTTGGTGCATATATTTGAGCATTAAATTTAAACTTGCTTTGTACTACTGCTTGTAGTGTTTTTGAAATAATAATACAAACTTGCGTTTATTTCACTATTTTTGAGACTGACTTGCTAGTCTCAATAATAATAATAATAATAAAGCAGCCTAGCTTGCTTTGTGTAGCAGATCCCCCTTTGTGTATTTTAATTAAAGATTTTTGCGTAATATAACTTTCAATATAACGTGCTTTAATTATACTGTATTACTTTTCTTTGATTTGCAGTTAAAACATAAACAATAAAATCAAAGGCACTCAAAAATTAAAATTAATTCTACCATTGAAAAAATTATAGATAATTTTTAATGTATTTTATTATTTATATCCAACACCAAATACCACCATATATACATAATTAAAATTGTACATGTTCACTGTTGAAATCTTAATTGTGCTATGTTTATAGTTTTACAATAATTACTAATGCTACAATAATATTTAACATTGGAATAATTTTGTGTTTTAACTTTTTCAATCCACAAACAATCAAATTATTTTCTATGTATAGTAGATAAAATTTCTTAAATATCATAACAAAAACAAATAAACAATACTTCAATACGTATTATTTCCCTAGATAATGAATATAAATACATTTTTTTTTTTTGATATTATATTATATATGAGGTTATTATTGATACACGATAAATACTTTCTTATTTTGCCCTTTTTTTTTTTCTTTCGTCTGATGTACAATGATGTAGAAAAAAATGTAATGAATGGAACTTTTTTTTAAATAAATTTCTACCAATCAGCTTTTGTTAATTTAAGCTAATCAATTAAAGCATACAATATATAAATAATATACAATTTTCAAAATTATTTTTGTAATAATCGCAAATTTAGTGACTTTATAAGATATCTCTAAATTTGAAAGAATGACATTTATTACTTTGAAAGTTGTGTATGTATTAATGTATGTATTAATTGCTTTATGATTGAGTGCGATACTATAGAAATTTATAATACAGTTCCTGAACTTTAAAATTATAATACCAGAGACCAGAGGTTTAAAATACATACTTAACAATAAGAAATGCAACATAAAAATTTACAGAAATCTTAACAAAAAAAGAAAATAATAATAATAATAGCCACAATATAAATTTAAAATATACAAAAATTGAGTAATTATTTTACTTTGTTCTCTTTATGAGATCAGAATGTAAGGAATATTTTTCTACAATATATATATGTATTTTTTATAGTATGTACCTCTGGGTTTTGTTATGACTTTACTGGGCTAGGGTATATATTAAATGGCACTAGAGAACTTAGAATATGGGAATGTAGTTGTCAATCTTGGTGCGATGTTTCTGTGCGACACACTCGGAAATCCACACGATGTTACGACATTCCTGCTCCTTCAGTTTCAGGTAAGAGTAGAAGACACCAAAGTGGAATTGTTGAAGGAATGCATTCACATTTAGGCGCACCTGAGTTAGATAAAGGTATTAGTTATACCATAGAAAACTATAACCAAGAAATGTAATAGAAAGTATAGGATTATCATGAAGATACACTTCAAAGTTGATGCTGCAATCCTTTGCAGATGTGGGGAATTATTATAATATAATAACAATTTCAAAAAAAAAAAAAAAAAAAAAAATCCTTTTTAACTTTTCTGCTACACGTGTATATAAAAATTTCTGGCACATATCAACTCTATAAAAATTAATTCCAATTTAATGTGCTTTAATATTTCTACAAACTTTGTCATACATTTAACTACAATGTCTCTTTTCCTCTATATACCGGTACAGTATAAAAATTCATTATTTTTGTTTAGAAGTTGCAAAAAGTATGCACCTTAATGGATACAATTAATTATTTTGTAATTAGTAAAAATATCCGCAAAAATGCAGCCTTATTTAAAAGTTATGATAGCTATCTATGTTTTATATGAAACGTCTTGGTTGAGCAGAATATTAAAGGGGTAGTTAACAATGGCGTTTTTAATAGAGATCATTGTGTTATTAAACCTCCCGAAATCGCGATCTTAAAATTTTAATTATTAACGCACTGACAGTGAGAGCAACCGCCGTTTGGAGACTCAGAACCTATGTCACAGCTACAACTTGCTCTCACACTAGCGTGGCGCAAGCTGGAGTTACTCTTATCTTTGCATCAATTATTTTACTACATATCAACGTTGTTGCGAAAAAAATGTGTAACTCTTATTTTGTCAGGCGAAGCAAAATGTGTAAGTGGTTTTTTGTCACGCTAAGCAATATGTGTATCTCGTATTTTGTCACGCGAAGCAATATATGTAAGTCGAGCGCCATCTCCATAACGTTCAGGAATGAATTACACATTTTGCTTGACGTGACAAAATACGAGATACACATATTGCTTAGCGTGACAAAAATCGACTAACACATTTTGCTTCGCCTGAAAAAAAAAAGTTATACATTTTTTTCGCAACAACGTCGATATGTAAAGCCGTAGAACATTTTATATGTGTAAAATATGATGTCAAGTCGCGAGAGCAAAAATAAGGGTAACTTCTGCTCGCGCTAAGGTAGCGTGCGAGCAAGTTGTAGCTGTGACAAAGGTTCTAAAAGTTGCTAAACAGCGGCTGCTCTTAGCAAGTTAATAATTAACATTTTAACATCGCGATTCTGGGAGTTTTAATAACATAATGATCAGTATTAAAAATGTTATTGTTGACTACCCCTTCAAGAAGGCTTGACTTCAGATTTATACTGTGAGTTGGAAGACATATAACAGACATTGAGTCATTACCGCTTATCTCATTCCTGAATTAATATTGTAAAATCAATGCTCTGATCAAAGACACAAACTCTTACCTCATGCTCAAAGAACTTGTCCTCCAATGTCTTTTCCCCAGGGTTGTTGCCAGCTCCCTCAAACAGTGCACGATATTCCTATGAACATTAAGTTACAATATTAATAAACTACACTTCTTTCTACTAAAAAGCACTCTCAACTTACAGCATAGTACTCAGCAACTGCCTTGACTTGCTCATAATCATCTGCTCTTGCCAATGCTGCAAGACCATCAGGGTTCAGCTTGCCCACTCGAGGGTAAAGCTTGGCTCTGTCGTCCTTGGTTAGCTCTGTGCCGAAGGAGTTGATGGTGATAATGATGGCACGACGATCAGCTTCAAACTGGAATATTAATTGCATTTTTTTTTTAATTAGAGCATTATACAGTATCAAGTCTCAAACTAACATTATATTTACTTGATAATTTTATTTCAGAGTACAGTGGAGCTACTACATATTTATCTACAAATTAAAACCTTATTACAATTTTAATTCCAAAGTACAATAAATAATAGTAAAAATATATGATGTTAAAAAAATAGCAATAATGAACAAATAGTACGTATAGAGATTAGGGCAAGTTAATTTGAAAATTAATGTGCTCTAAAACTCTTCTGGTACACTTCTGGCAAAAGTTTTCAAATGATCTGTACAGGCAACCCACAACCACACTATGCTGTCTTAAAGGGGGGGGGGGGGGGGGGGGTTAAATACGCACCAAAAAAGCACCACCTATTGAGGGATTTATGAACTTAATTTTGATTTAAACAATTCAGCATGAAGTTATTTGAAAATTGTGCTCAAAATTACCCCAGTCCAGCGTGTACATCATTGCAAGGCTCCCTAAAAGTTTCAGGAAATTTAAAAGAAACCCTGATTGATTTTTATGTGCAACAAAAAAAATGTTAAACGCTTTAAGTGCCATCTTGTATCAATTATATGCATTAAAAATCTTTGCAGTTTTAACGGTTGAACCACCCCTAAAAGTATTTTGATAATATAATAAAAAATTGAGTACAAGGCTGAACCACGTCTGCAGTGTTGGCGACAATTTGGATGTCTCAACTCAAAAAGTGTGGGCACCAAAAATTTAATTCTAAACCACCACTGTATCAATTTAACGCCCCTCCTTAATTAGAAAATGCAGCGGCCGCCGTAGCCACATTCAGAAATTTTGTCCAGAGATGTACTAAATGTTAAAAAAATAATAATAATAATAACACATACATTTAACCGAGATTGTTTTTTACTCCTATATAAATATTTAAATTAATTAGAAAATAGTTGGTAGAGATTAGAGCACGTTGAATTGAAAATTAATAAAACGCGAAAATTCTCTAATTTAAATAGTAAATTGGGACTAGGGATGCAAATCATTCTAGCTTGCGCTAGATAAAAATAGACGTTAAAAGGGATGAGGACGTAAGGATGAGGGTAAAGGACGAAACCGGTCTAAGGCCAAGAGTAAGTCTGATGCTGTTTTATAATGTTGTGCCTTTGATGTAGTGTGAGAACGTAAGATGTTAGGTATATCGTATTTTACATTGACACTATACCCCTCATCCCTTTTAACGTCTATTTTTATCTAGCGCAAGCTAGAATGATTTGCATCCCTAGTCCCAATTTACTATTTAAAGCCATAGACCACATAAAACAACATGTGCTTTTTATTGAATAAACATGAAATGGGATCTTCAAAACTGATGACAATTTTTACTAGAATGTTAATGTAGCCCTACAAGAGAGCGTGAAAAAACTGTAAAGTATGCAATTTGCGTAAAAATTCATGTTTATGACGTCAGAAACATGCAGAAATTAGTATGAAAATGTTTTGCGGGTTGCATAAATCGAATTTTCTTATCTTTGCTACGGGGCTACAGTTGGTTTTTGAGACAAACTAATGCTATTTATGTAAGTCCCATCAAGTGTTTTGTGATATAAATGCTTATGTTTTTCTCTGGTCTATTCCTTTAAATTAGAGAATTTTCGCGTTTTATTAATTTTCAATTCAACGTTCTCTAATCTCTACCAACTATTTTCTAATTATTTTTTTAAACGTAATTAATACCAACCGCGATGTTTTTTTCCTATATATTATATAAATATATAAAAGTGACAATACTGGTATTTACACTGAACGATGGTAAAAGCATATTATATCTCGACTCTAAAACTAGTGCAGATCCTTTACTGCACATAAATACTCTTTAATGCATTGACTTATAAGACCCTTTTATGCAGCAATACTTACAGCTAAGATCTCACACATGGTCTCGGCGGTGGAGCCTCCTAACTGACTGCAGAAAGCAAAGAAAGCCTCAAGGTACGCCTTATACAGAGTGTTACGAATAATCTCAATGTTCATTTCATCCAAGTCCTGCTCACTGATGCAATCAACAAAGAAGGGAGCTAAAAATTGAGCATTTGAACATCAGTATCAACAAACACAAAAAAAGTAAACATGGAATAATAGAAAGATAGGATAATACAGTACAGTAACCTTTGCAATTTTCTTTTAAAGTTCTTTTAGCAATTTTAAACTTACACAAGGACTAAATTTTGACCAAAATTATAGTAAAATACTAGCAATGGACGATATAAGAGAAATGCTTAAGAACCTTCATTATAAATCATTTAAAGCCATAGACCACATAAAACAACATGTACTTTTTAATGAATAAACACGGAATGGGATCTTCAAAACTGTTAACAATTTTTACCAGAAGAGAGCGTGAAAAAACGTTAAAGTACGCAAATTGCATGAAAAATCCAGTTTATGACGCCAGAAACATGCAAAAATTAGTATGAAAATGTTGTGCGGGTTGCATAAATTGAAATTTCTGATCCCTGCTACGGCGCTACTGTTGGGTTTTGAGACAAACTAATGTTATTTATGTAAATCCCATCAAGTGTTTTGTGATATTAATGCTTATGTTTTTCTCTGGTCTATTCCTTTAAGCTGCATTACCAATTTAAATTAGCTTTAATAAACACAAAAGTACAATTGATTGGCTTACCTAATGGTGTGTCCACAAGCACAGCATTGTAAAGTTCCGCAGGGGTGGCTGCCACGTGGATTGCTTCCATCTGCTCAAAGCTGCCGAGAGGGTGGCACTTGGGAATGAGCTCAGAGATAGGTCTCTGATGCAGAGTGCCAGTGATAAGCAGAATGATGTTGTCAATCATGTAGCTGTACCTGTAAGGTCAGCCCCACGTAAGATAACAAATACATAGTAATGCTGTTCGTAAACCCTGTTCTCTTGCACCAAAAAATGCGCATTCCATTTGAATAACCATAGGCGATCGTCATTTTTGGTGCAGAGAACAGGGTTTACCAACAGCATTAATATTTGAATATAGAATAGTACAGTATGGTAAAAGGTGGCTTATTTTCAAATATCATATTAAACTTGAGAAAACTAGTATGGCAATTGTACTCGTTATTGGCAGGTTACAGCAATTGGTAGATCAGAATCTGTATGGGAGAAAAAAAAAATAATAAACACTCAAATTAACACAAAATCATCCTGATCTGCCTGATTAACTAGTAGTACAATTAACATATCTGCTGTAAAATGTTGTTCTGCGGTGCTTATGATTGATTAGGTGTATCATATACGTACGTGATGAAGTCAAGGAAAGTAGAGAGAGGCTCAACAGCATGATTTCTCAAGTGCTGGAATTCGATCACGAGCTTCTCTCGTAGTTTGTCGTCAATCACGGACACAGCCAGTGGACTAGGTTCATTGGCGAGGAAGTTCCCGTAGTCTGTGCCTTGGAGATGTAACTTTAAGTCTAGAACACAATAATCGATTTCACGGTAAATTTTACAGTACATGTGTATATACTGTACTCTGTATGCATACTTTGGTAGCACAAAAAAAAAATAATAAAAAAAAAATAAGTTCATATACTACGTATATTTATATATATTGGAAACTTATGTAAAATTCAATGAAAATATCGTCAATAACTTTAATTGCTGCATTAGAATAATGCAGTACATATGTATTGAATTTTATCATAAAATTTTCTGCGGTTCGTACAGGACTGGATAAAAAAGGCACGCCCACCTTACAAACCTTTTTTTTTTTTGCAAAGAAGTAAATTTAACAGATTTGCAAATCTTATACTATTAATGGTTACAAATTAATAAAATAACATTCAAATATTTTTAAAAATTATATAAAAATTTACCTAAAAATATTGAAAGATAAGAAAATATAAAAAATATTGAACAAACCTTCTAATGTCTCGCATTGCACCAGATTTAGATAGTCTGATTGTTTGAGGATTCCGCACTTGAAACCACGGCACAAACCTTCTAGATAGCCACCGTCAATATTAAACATGAAGCCCAACATTTTAATTTGGTTTAAAACACCCTATTAACAGTAATTTTGAGATAAATATGTTTTAACCTAAAAAAATTGTTACAATTTTGATCATATGATCTTTACGTCAGAAAATTAAAGTTATCCTGGTGGTCAGAAGTTGAAGCGAGTTGAAGCCGCTCATGCCTCATTGAGTTCCTTTTTTTCTTCATAGATGTCTAATTTGTGCTAAATAGGATCGATAGGATCAAGCTACAAAACACAAAATGCTCAAAAGTTTTAAAAAATAAAAACATGAATTTATCAAAAAATAAAATATCCAGCTGAACTCTGCTATTCAAACGCGACGCGAAATGTCAATCAAAAATCAAAGGAATATATATATATATATACAGGGTCGGACTGGTCATTTAAGGTACTACTTTAGGGTAGCAATGTTGTCGTAAAATTTAATTTAATATCACTTTTTAGGTTCATAATGAACCAAGGAACAATTCTCTATACTCCAAAAAGTTTCGGCTCAAATCAAATCTTCCGCAAATTAGCATTAAAAGTCGTTGGGATACGCCCCCTTTAACACGCAAAACATACAAAACTTCAAGCTCCCCGTGTGCAAAATTTTTCTTGACCAACTTCTAAACAAAAAATACTATAGTGTGTTCTATAGATCAAGTTTTAATGAATTTGACTTTTTAAACGATTTTTACGAGACATTTATAGAGAAAAAAATTAATGAAGATTGCATATTCACATTAACATATGGGTCAATTTGCGACAATTTTTTTCTCGGCAAATTCGTTCTAAAAAAATCTGAAAAATCATTTTTCATTAAAAATCAACACGAAGAACAGGCTAGTATTTTTTTTAACCGCTGAAAAAAATTTGAAGTTGTTCGAAATTAGGGTCCAAATATAGATTCATTAGCATTAGGGGGCGGGGCATTTGCGATACTTTGACGCTCTGTTGCGACGAGAGTTTTTAAGATAGAATTTTTTTGATTTCATTTTTGGGTACACCAGCTTTAACTTCATTCAAAGTCATAATAAAATTTTTTCACTCTTACCCTAAAGTAGTACCTTAAGTTGGTCAGGAATTCCTGACCGGGCCCCCCTGGTTTGGGGGCCCTTTGCTCGCTAATAAACAAAAATGAAAAGAAGAAAAAAAAAAAAAAAAAAAAAGGGAGAAGAAGAAAAAGAAAGTTGAAAGGAAAAGAGTTAAAAAAATTAAAATTCCCATCAAATTACACGCATACTTATTATTTGTTTCACATCTTAATTATTTACTATATTAACTTATTTCACTTAATGCCCAAGAACTATATCGACTCAATCAAATAGTACAACCTCGAATCTTAGATTTTGATGTTTTCAAGTTTACAGTAGCACTGTAGCTCAGAAAAAATTTACAAAAAATTAACATTTATTTTATCCTAAGGCACATGTATTGCACATTACTTCAGCTCAGTTTCACACTTTGCCAACTGGTGGTGTCTTTGTAATTAACTAATTAGTAACAAAAAATTGATTTTTTTTGTGTAATTTTGAAAACAATGATTTGAAAAGTGCATTTCCTCTGAAAGTACATGAGATAAAAATTTCAAACTAAAACAACCAATAAAGGAAATATTGATTATTCATGCCATGCATACAAAAAAAAAATTGCAACCAACCCCTTTGCCAAAATATGCAAAAAAACGTAACTTTGAAACTACAAGGGTTTAGAAGCTGAAAATTAGTTTAGAGCCATAAATTTGTATTGGAAAAATGATTTGATACTTTAATTGAAATAACCTTAAAATAACCCCAAATTATGATGTAAAATTCTTGAGAGCGCCTAATAAATGCAGCCCGCAGCACATATACTTTTTAAATAAATATATATTTCCTCGCACAAATAACTTCACAAAATAATTTGAATGGTTTCATATTACCAATACACAATTCTACCCCTATAGACCGCTTGCACTCATATTTAAGAGCCGCCATTTTGTTGGTCAGGAATACATAGGCCAGCATAGGAAAAACATCATTTTTATTTTTTTAATAGCAAAAGAAGCTTCAAACCTCAATCAAAGCCTTATTTCTAGCTCCTAATAAGCTCGAAGGATATGAGAAAAATTTGTTGAGTTGAAATAAACAATTTTTTATGTGAAAAATTAGGAAAAACGAAGTTTCCCCTATGCTGGACAATGCATTAGTCACCACAAACATGGCGACAAAGCGCAAGGATGTGCAAGGGGTCTATAGTAATTTTCAGCTTTAAAACCTTTGTAGTTACAAAGTTACGTTTTTTGCTTTTACAACTTACAAGAATTTTATGATTTTTAAATAATATTTTATAGTAAAAAAAAAAAAAAAAAAAAAAAAACAATTGACAAAGTCAGAGGGCCCTAGAGTGAGCCCACAGCTATGTTTTTATTGATTTTAATAATAATATAAATATGAATAATGTAAAAGTAGCACCAAATGTGCATATAGTATGTAAGTGTTTTGACTTTTTCTGTCTGTTAATTAACCTTGACGAATACGATGTGTATTGTATACGATTGAAGGAAACAGAGAAATAAAGAAATTTTGAATTTGAAATTGAATTTGCATTTTTTGGCAAAGGGGTTGGTTGCAATTTTTTATTGAATGCATGGCATGAATAATCAATATTTTCTTTATTGGTTGTTTGAATTTGAAATTTTTATCTCATGTACTTTCAGAGGAAATGCACTTTTCAAATCATTGTTTTCAAAATTACACAAAAAAAGTCATTTTTTGTTACTAATTAGTTAATTACAAAGACACCATCAGCTGGAAAAGTTTGAAACTGTGCTGAAGTAATGTGCAATACATGTGCCTTAGGATAAAATAAAAGTTAATTTTTTGTAATAATTTTCTGAGCTACAGTGCTACTGTAAACTTGAAAACATCAAAATCTGAGATACGAGGTTACTATTTGATTTAGTCGATATGAACTATTCTCTTACCTCAACACCTTCACAAACCTAGGTTAATTTATTTTCCAGTATTCAACCTTTAAGATTTCTCTTTTTTTTCCCTTATCTACGAGACATTACAAAGTATAATTATGCAAAATTGACTGAAATATTTGATTCATACACTAAAAAATATTAACAATCGTGTCGCAAAAAAAAATATATATAAAAAAAAGAGAGAGAGAGATTATAGTGGAAGAAAAAATATCAAGCTGTTACCTATTACAGAACAAAGAGGAATACCAAGAAACTTTAAGGGGTATTTTTCATAAAAACATTCTATAAAAGAGGACATATTGTCCTAAATCGATAAATATGTGAATTTTTTAATTTTTAGTTCATTTAGTATTTTGAGTTCATTTAGTATTTTTAATTAATTTTTAAAAGACGCAAAATGACCTCACAATGATTGGCAGCTTTTTCCTATGCCCAGACATATAAAAGTTATCAAACATTACGTTATTTTTCAATTTTCTGAAATTCGGTACATTGTTCTCATTTAGAATATGATTTTTTTTTCTGATTCCAATTCCTTATTGATGCTGGCTATAATTTAAAAAGAAACAAATAAAGTTATGGTTTATATTTAAAGATTAAGCTGCATGGATCCAAACAAATATCACGCTATAAGTTTTGCATGTGATACTAGTGATACTATAATTATTTCAAAAATAAAAGTTGCACACATTTGAATTTATGTTGATTAATTAAATAAAATATTATGTTACAATTTTATGTAAATTTAAGTAAAATATATGACATTCACTAAATTAATAGATAATATTTCGTTCTTTTATATTTTTTGTTTGTTTTTTACTCTCTTTCATCGTATATTAACATTATGCAAAATTGTTATTTAACTTATTTCTTTACTGAAAAAACTGATTTTTTTTTTTTTTTTTTTTTTTTTTTTTGCAAAAACAAAGAAATAATAAAAGTACCCTTTTTAACTGATTTTTTCCTCAAAAAAGGGGCGTGCCTTTAAAATTTTCCGGGGGGCTTCGCCCCCCGGACCCCCCTTTGCTGGGGTGGCTACGCCTCCCCAGACCCCCCCAGTGGGCCCTCTCTGGTCTCTTCCTGAGTGGGCCTTTTCGAGCCAGTCCGACCCTGTATATATATATTAATTATTCATCTAATTTTACAAGAACAGAAACTATAATAATATATCATAATATATGTTACTCGAAAGTCGAAAGATGAAAAGAAATGCGATATATATGTCACGATTTCCCAAATTTTTGGTATGCAATAAAATAAAATAAAAATATTCCCTCTAGGTATAATAACAATTTTTTTTGACTGGACGTTGATCTGCTATATTTCATCAACTCAATATAAATTAATATATTTTTATTGTATAGAACTATATAATATATATTATATAGAGTATATACATATAGACCGCACAAACCATTCTTATTTTCTATTGTATAGTTCAGATAAATTAATTGGCTTTCAATTACGCGCACACCTCTGGAAAATGTGCGGTATTTTTCTTTTCTTTTCTTTCTTTCTTTCTTTCTTTCTTTCTTTCTTTCTTTCTTTCTTTCTTTCTTTCTTTCTTTCTTTCTTTCTTTCTTTCTTTCTTTCTTTCTTTCTTTCTTTCTTTCTTTCTTTCTTTCTTTCTTTCTTTCTTTCTTTCTTTCTTTCTTTCTTTCTTTCTTTCTTTCTTTCTTTCTTTCTTTCTTTCTTTCTTTCTTTCTTTCTTTCTTTCTTTCTTTCTTTCTTTCTTTCTTTCTTTCTTTCTTTCTTTCTTTCTTTCTTTCTTTCTTTCTTTCTTTCTTTCTTTCTTTCTTTCTTTCTTTCTTTCTTTCTTTCTTTCTTTCTTTCTTTTTCTCTATCTCTCTTATTATTATATTATTATTATATTATTTTCTTGTTAGATAATTTTCACTATTTTATAATATAATAATATATTATATAAAAATCAGTCATGGAGTATCGGTATCGACTGCGATACGATATCCGATACTATACCGATACTTTTATCGTATCGGTATCGTATCGGGGCCTTTTTTAAACTCAGTATCGAATATCGGTATCGGTCACCGATATCAGCAAAATATCGTCGAATTTCGATACTTTTTTTCGATACTTTGAGACTTTTGCTCTCTCATAAAATAAAAGTAAAAATACAAAAAAAAAAAAAAAAAAAAATGAAGCAACGAGAACATTCCACTGATTATCTATCTTTCGTACTTGGACAATAAAATTCACTCCTTTATTTTTCATTGTGCTATAACAACAGGGTAGGGCGCCGTGCACAGTATTTTTATTTTATACTTTTTATAAAGCCACCAGGTAAAAAGTATTTTTTTTTTATTTTACATACAATAAAAATAAAGAAAACGGTGTTAAAACTTTTTTCTTCTTTTTATGAAAAAAAAAAAAAAAAAATGAGCGATCGACTGTCGCCAAGTTTCTGAGAAATCCGTCGTGTGGTCGTAGTACTCTATCTATGATCTCTCCTAATGACTAAAGCGCCGGTAGAAATCACAATAAAATATAGTCAATGATTGACATTTTAAATCACTGCAATTGTATATAAATTCAATGCATTACAAATTACAAAAGATGTAGCATACTTCCATTAATGTCTTTGTACAAATTTTTTACAAGGTTAAATTTTTAAAAAGTTTACAAAATCAAAGGATTTTTACGACCAGAGGGGAATTTTGGACTTTAACCCCTTTGGTTTAGCGGGGATGATTTGAGCCAATAAAATAAATACGAAAGCTAATGATACCTGTTTACTTTAGCAAATTAAAAAAATACCATGAAAAAAAAAAATAAATTTATTAAATATTTGAAAATTACTTCTATACAAAATAAAGAGATTGCTAATTTGTAAATAATTAACAAAAGTGCTTGGAAACAGTAGAGGATATTCTAATCGTATAATTTCATTAAACGAATGAAATATATATATTTTTTAAATCTACTGTAATTTTTTTGTCATTTTAGTTTAACAAACGAACATTAGAATAAAATAAATAAATAAGTGAGTAAATAAGTAAATAAATGAATAAATAAATAAATAAATAAATAAATAAATAAATAAATAAATAAATAAATAAATAAATGTGGCAAAAATATGCATGGATTTTATGATACCAATTTTTATGTCTCAAAGGAGGAAAAAAATGAAATTTATAGTGCAATATTTATTGTATGAGATATAGCAAAAATATCGAAAAAGTATCGGAAAATATCGGTATCGTATCGGTATCGTATCGGAGCAAATTTTTTTAAGCAGTATCGTATCGGTATCGGTATCGGGAAAATTTAAAAATATCGGTATCGTATCGGTATCGAAAATTTCGGTATCGACTCCATGACTGATAAAAATATATTATATATATATATATATATATATATATATATATATATATATATATATATATATATATATATATATATATATATATATATATATTATAATAATATATATATATTATTCCTCATAAACTGACAAACAAAAAGTTCGTATTTTGTAAACTGAAATTTAAAATTGTATAGAAAGTTATAATATAAGAAGACTTTATGGGTATGTCGAATGACGTCATACTGAATGCGCTTCGGTCTTCGGTGCCATACTGGAGCAATGAAAAAGACTACAAAAAAATTTAGTGGTAATTTAATTTCATATTCTAAAAGAAGACATTGTTCTGAATGATCGATACATATGTGAATTTCTAATTTTTGAGTACATTTAGTATTATTTTTTATTTTTTGAAAATCGAACAATGACATCACAGGCTGCATGTGGACATAGGAAAAAGTTGCAGCCTGTGACGTCATTTCGCGACTTTCAAAAATTAATTAAAAATATTTCATAAACTCAAAAATTAGAAATTTACATATCAAACGATTCAGGACGATGTGTAGTGTATTTCAGAACATGCAATAAAATTACCCCTATACAGTCGCAGTATATAATGAGTTGTACATCAAAAAAAGGGACAAAAAATCTTTAAACCATCGAAACAAATAGAAAAAATAGAGATAAAAATATGAAAATTGTGCCAGAAAAAAAACAGTAAAATTTCGCGTTTTTTAAAGCTATTTTGAACAATGTACAGTAGAATGGGTAGAGGGTCCGTGAAAGTAAGAAAAAGCAAAAAACAAAAACAAAAAAAAATTTTCGACAAAAGAGGCATATTTTTGTCATTCTGAGAGCCGCACAAAAACGTGGTTATAATTTACGACAGTGAATATTGTTTAAAAGGGTCTGGGACTGAAGAGGCTAAATATTGTTTTAGTTTTCCTCCCCATTGATAACATTGCTCAAAATAAGACAAAAATGTGGTTTTGGGAAATTTTCTTTGGAAAGTATTATTTTTCGCATCTCGCATACCTGAAAACCTAATTCAACCTGTTAAATACCTCAAAAATATTTCTAGTTTTAAGCTGGCAAAATTAGTCATTTTGCCTGGCAAATACTAGCACAATATAATTATGTACTTATTTTTCCATATACCCACTAATGGCGTCAGCTTTTAATGCAAACACCCTATATTTTTTTAAATATTTGCCCATTGAACAAAATTAACATTTACAGCTAAAAATGTTACACGATATATTTTATAAAATCGCAAGAAGTTTATTTCTAACACTTGTATCCTAAATCATCATAAAAAAAAATCGAAACCACGTCTGAATATTAACAAATTTATCGTTTTTTATTTTAACTTGCAGATTTCACATTCTAAGCGTTCTAGGCCGTTTATTTAATAACTATATTTGCTAATAATTAAGTTTATGAAATGAGGAAGTCTATGCACGCTACACGTAAGTTAACCCATATGTTAGCATGCGTCATTTGAAAGAGAAAAAGTAGCAGATAAACTTAGCATAGGCAATTACCTGGAAAATTGACGTTTTATTTAATAAAAGAAGAACAAAAAAATCAATTCTCAACTCTTTACCGCCTGTGACGTCATCTGTTTACATCCGAATTTCGAGTTTGCCTTCTGGCAAGGGCGGATCTAGGGATTTGGTTTGGGGGGGGGGGGACGACACCAGGGAAATTTTTCCAGTTTGGGGACGGGGGTAGGGGGCAGCCCGCCGCAGGCGAAAATAGTATACTTGAGAAAATAATTTTGAAATTATTTTAGTTTAATTTTTTTTTATTGCGTTTTTTTTCCACCCTTATTTAAT
The DNA here is from genome assembly GCA_949318235.1 of Ecdyonurus torrentis. Lineage (NCBI taxonomy): Eukaryota > Metazoa > Arthropoda > Insecta > Ephemeroptera > Heptageniidae > Ecdyonurus > Ecdyonurus torrentis. Next base: position 41,405,664 of record OX439130.1, on the reverse strand, counting down.
GACATTGGAAAATATGTGCGTCCAAATTGTTAACTGAAACCTTCAAAAAATATAAAATCAAATATGCTGTTTTTTTTTATTTTTTTTTTCTTCTTTTTTTGTATTTTATATTTTTGAAATTCCAAATCTATGTTTTAAATTTTATCTTATTACAGAGTAACCACAAGAATTTATTTGTTTAATAAACGATTAGCAAGTCGTTACATTTTTAATGACAAAAATAATCCACCTAAATTTAATTTAAAAATTGAGCCCATATAAAAGAAAAAAATATTATCCATATTTATGTTATCATGCAAATGTAATTTTCGCATAAAATTTTCAATTGAGACTAAATTTGTTACCTACAGAATTTTAAAAACCTTCTAAAATAATGAGACTTTTGAACAAAAATTGGTTCAAAACAATACACATAAAATTATAAAAGCAAGAACATGAAACATTAGATTTAATGGAGCTCACCGCGGTTTAGCGCGCGGGGAAAGCTAAGAGTCCCCTTATTTAACATTACGCTGATGAGGAAAAACACGTCTTTTGCGATTTTTGAGAAACAACTCGACCGATTCCGGAGAAATTAGACATACTTTTGCACGTGTTTTTAGATATATCTAATGTCAAAGAATTTTTTAAACCAAAATAGCCTTAATCTGTGATCAATAAGATAAAAAAAATAATAATAAAAAATTAAAAAGCAGAACTTGAAAAGTTCAAATTTATTTGAAAGAGTTCGTTTCTTGCAAGTGGTCCATTCTTGTTATTTTGCTAATTTTTCCTCACAAAGTAGTTTATTAGGGAGGGATGCGCGGGGGGCGAAGAAAGTATATAAAATAATTATAAGGTACTACTTTGTAGCGGTGTATTTTTATTGTTATCATTTTTATTAAGTTCAGGTTGCTGTACCCAAAATTGAAATTAAAACAATTGTATCTTAAAAACTATCGTCACAATTGAACAGTGCAACAAAGTGTTGGAAAGTCTCCTTTGCTAATGCGAATTTACATTGGTTTAAGAAAATACTAAAGATAACTTTTAATGAAAAATAACTTTCAATTTTTTTCCAAGAACGCATTTGCCGAGAAAAAAATTTGACTCATTTTAATTTTAATATATGCAATCTTCAATAATTTTTTTCTTATTTAAAAAAAAATGTCGTTAAATTTGTTTTAAATGTCAAATTCATTAAAAGAATAGATCTGCAGATTACGCTGGTATTTTGTTGAGAAGTTGATCAATTTAATTTTGCACACGGTGAGCTTGAAATTTCGTATCTATACACGCTAAAGGGGGTTTATTTGCGGAAGATTTCATTTGAGCTGAAAATTGATTGTTACGACAACATTGCTACCCTAAAGTAAGGCCTTAAAAAATAAAATGAATTATGTATTATAGGTATAAAAAAGAAATGCGCTGTAGCTGCGATTTTCATTTCATTTTTTGGAGATCATTTTTCTTTTCTTTTCTTTCCTTTCCTTTCCTTTTTTTTTTTTTTTTTTTTTTTTTTTTTTTTTTTTTTTTTTTTTTTTTTTTTTTTTTTTTTTTTGCTTTCTTTTTCTCTCTTCTTTTTTTCTCTTTTTTTCCGCCCACGTGGACCGTTGGGGGGGGGGGGGGGCGATCGCCCCCCCCCTGGATCCGCCCTTCATGCCTTCTGGATTTCATAAGACCGCTACGAATTAAAAAAAAAATTAACGACTAACTGCCGCCTTTCAAGTAGCAATCGGAACGTCTGATATCCAGAAGACAATCTAAATTCAGATGTAAACAAATGTCGTCACAGTCGGCAAAGGGTTGAGAATTGAAATTTTTTAATTCTTCTTTTATAAATAAAACGTCAATGTTTCACAGGTAATTGCCTATGCTAAGTTTATCTACTACCTTTTCTCTTCCTTATGACGTATTCAAACATAGGTGTTAACTTCCTCAATGCGGACATTCTAAACAACACTTTAAGGGTTTTGTGACTGCACAAAGGTAAGATATAATATTTTTATATATAAGAAAACTGCAAACTTGTCATGAGCGTCAAAAATGTCTAGAAAGGGGAAAACGATATGTAAGGAAATCGCAAAAATCATTTACATACTTTAACAGCAAAGATCACGTCAAGCTTAAATAAAGATATGAAGACCATATGACTATTGCGACGTGCAAGTGCATGGAGTTTGTAGTTATTCTTAGTATAAGGGAGCCATGGGAAGTTATAACCCGTTGTAAACTGACTGGATTAGAACTGTCGGAGTATCGTAAGGTGTAGAGTAGTGTGACCGATACACATTGCATCTTAGTGTTTACCGCGACAGACAGGACAGTATAGTTAAAAGTGCCATGCAGTTCTTCGTTGCCCGAGCGTCCATGGTGCGCCCTTAGAGTACTGAGTATCGATACTATACAAGCTTCTTGAATTGACAGGAATAACCAAGCATTAAATTTGCAACTCGTTTGAAGCCAACAATGCATTTTTTTAACCTGCATGGAGTTTAACAGGAAAGTGGCAAGTTATCAATATTTGTAACAAATCAGACCATATAGTATAGGGTGTATGCGGATGACGTCATATTTATTGCGCTTGGAGGCCATACTGGAGTAGTGCATAACATTGCTCAGCATAGGACAAACTTCATTTAAGCCAAGTTTCTTTGGGAAATTGGTTAATTTTTTGTTATTGGTATTTTTCTCACATACTTGAGATTCTAATTCAACATATTTACAGCATCAATGCTCTCAAAAATATTGCATAGTGTTTTTAAACTGGCAAAATGATTTTTTGTCCTATGCCACCCATGTTATTGAGTTATCCAACATGGTGTCGACTTTAACATGAATGCATAGACCCTATAACTATAACTGAATTATCTCGTAACAAGGCGGTACTTAACATGCATATACATTATACAGACACGTTCAATTGTTGAACAGCATTTTTTTTTTTTTTTTTTTTTAATGTTTTATAATATATTTATATTTATTATACTTAAATTTTCCTGTTTTTAGGTATACAATTTTACTTTCATACCATATATATGTAATTTAAAAAACAATAATAATAATATAAGAATTAGTTGCTGTCAATTAACTATACATGCAAAAAAAGAATATAGATCGACATATTATATAATTATATATGTATGTATAGTCGTCCATAACTGATGCTTTGCTTTTTCCTTCTGCAATATAATTATAATATAAAAACATATTAAAAATAATAATATTATAAACACCCACTTATCGTATAATAACCAATAATATTAAATACTTATTTTTCATTAATTACCATGACAGTAAGTAATACGTATGCTGTGAAAATGTTTGTTAGCCTAAAAGTTTGTCCAGTATCCCTCATTAAAATATTTCCGGCTTTGGTGCAGAAGTTTTCTAAAATAAAAATACGAAATAAAATTAAAAGTTTCCGCAATGTTAAAGGAAAGCAAATTAGGGAAAATTAAGCTTTTTCCGCGCGCCTCACCGATAACTTACATTGCTGTGTTGGTGCTATTAGTATTACTGATTCTAAAATTAAATATATTATTATATTTCTATAATATATTTAATGCTAAAATTTCAAAATAAATAAATAAAAAAAACTTTTATTGGAGTCAGACATATTTATAATTATAAACAATAAAGATAAAAGTATTTTAGTAACTATATATATGATATATAATACATAAAATTAATTAGCATATTATCCTTGAAAAGCTACTTGTACATTACATATTTAAGGAGGAAAAAATTGAGAGCAAATAAATGTATCTCACACGACTTTGCAATTATAATTAAATTGCAATAAAACAGTAAAAAAAAAAGTATGATTTATATTACAGGATACCTTATTATCATATAGGCGGTTTATCTGGATTGAACACTGTGGCTTCCTCATAACTTTTGTCTGTTCTTTTTATTTCTTGTCCTTCTAACTTATTGCAAGTTGCAAATATCAGCTTCATTGCTTTTATTTTTTTGCATGACTGAGCCTTGTTTTTCTTATTCTAGGTGCGGTGACTAAAATTAATTATAATGGTCGTGGAAAATTGTTGATAAAAATATCTAATGAAAGTGAAATTCTTTTTAAAAGTAGTATTTATTTTTAATTATTTTTTTTATTAATGACAATACAGTAATTAATGACGGACCTTAAAAAGTGTGATAATCATTGCATTGCATTGTGTGGTTGCTATGCAGTTAATACAATTCAAACATTTGAATAAATTCAGAGAAAAGTTGTTAGAAAATTTAATGAAAAATCAAAATTAGAAAATAATAGTGAGGATTATATATTATATGCTCAAACATGCAACAGTATGGATTTATTAACCCTTAAAGACATGAGATGGAAAAGAAATAAAAAAACATAAACATTATGAAGTAAATAAGTGCATGGGTGATTCTGTTTGTGTCTCCCAAATTAAGGAGGGGCGTTAAATTGATACAATGGTGGTTTGGAACTAATTTTTGGTGCCCATACTATTTGAGTTGAAACATCCAAATTGTCACTAATCCTGCAGACGTGGTTCAGCCTTGTACTCAATTTTTTAATTATAGTTTCAAAATACTTTTAAGGGTGGTTTAACCCTGAAAATTGCAAATATTTTTAATGCATTTAATTGATACAAGGTGGCGCTTAAAACGTTCAATTTTCTTAAGTTTCACGTAAAACTCAATCAAGTTTCCTTTAAATTTTGGGAAACTTTTACAGAGCCTTGCAATGATTAGACGCTGGACTGGTGAAATTTTGAGCAAAAATTACAAATAACTTCTTGCTGAATTGGGGGTAAAATAAAAATTAAGTTTATAAATCCTTCAATAGATATGGTGCTTTTTTGGTGCGTATCTAACGCCCCCCCTTAACTTTCATGTTCCCGCAACAAAACGTTAAAGGCCCTGGATACCCTAAAAAAAAGTTTTGTATACTTCAATGGGACCGAATTTCTGATGACCTGTCGAAATCGCCATCTCTCTAGCTCGCGGCATAACGTCGCACGGCCCTATAACGCACTCGCCGTACTCGCCGCAATTCCGCACCAGGCAGTTGTGACGTAGCAACTGCCCATCTCTAGCACCCTATAACCAGGGCAACCCCCTTTAAACCGACCCTGCACCCTTAGTATCTATGGTAATCGATCCATCTCACTTGACAGGGGGGACCACCCTTTCATCTTTGAACCCTGAAAGTTTGTAGATCCCAAATTAACCCTTTCACCCTTTTAAGGGGTTATTAAGGTACCAATACGATTACTAGGGTGCAAAGTAAAACCCTTGATAAAAATATAACTCACGATAACACATATTAAAATTTCAACCTAGAGGTATTAAAAGATGAGTTATCCAAATGAAGGTACCAAAAGGTTATCTTCCACCCTCTGGGTCCACCCCCTGGGGGTCAATTAGGGGTGTACAGTACTGAAAATTAAAGTTCTCCGATTTGGACGCAGCAAACGTTGAAATCGGGGTAAATTGACCTTCTGAAGACAATAGTGAGCACCAAAGGGTTATATACTCAACCCCTGAGGATTAAAGGGGCGGTTCAACCGTAAAATTAAAGTACCCCGATTTGGATGCAACAAACGTTGAAAACAGGGTAACTTGACTTCCATATAATGATGGTCAGCACCAAGGGGTAAAATATTCAACCCCCGAGGATTAAAGGGGCGGTTCAACTGAAAAATTCAATTATCTCAATTTGGATGACACAAGCGTGGAAGTCGGGGTAACTTGACTTCCGTATAACGATGGTCAGCACCAAGGGGTTAAATACTCGCCCCCGAAGAATTAAAGGGGCGGTTCAACCAAAAAATTCAATTAGCTCAATTTGGATGACCCAAGCGTGGAAGTCGGGGTAACTTGACTTCTATATAACGTTGGTCAGCACCAAGGGGTTAATACTCAACCCCTGAGAATTAAAGGGGCGGTTCTTCCATAAAATTCAATTATCTCAATTTGGATGACTCAAGCGTTGAAGTCGGGGTAACTTTAATTTCACATAACAATAATGAGCACCACAGGGCTATATATTTACTTCCTGAGGATTGAAGGGGCGGTTCAACCGTAAAATTCAAGTATTCCAATTTGGATTACACAAGCGCAAATCTCGGGGTTACTTGGGATCTCAAAAACTACTGTGAGCACCAAAGGTCTATAACTCACCCCCTGAGAATTAAAGGGGCGGCTCGACTATTACGTTTGAGTTCTGAGTTTTGGATGTGACGTTGCCAATTAAAGTAGGAGAATATTCAACTCTTTGGTGCTAATTATAAAGTTTATAAAGTTATGTTTCTCCACATACCATCTTCTTCACATCCAAAACTCAGAACTCAAACGTAATAGTCGAGCCGCCCCTTTAATTCTCAGGGGGTGAGTTATAGACCTTTGGTGCTCACAGTAGTTTTTGAGATCCCAAGTAACCCCGAGATTTGCGCTTGTGTAATCCAAATTGGAATACTTGAATTTTACGGTTGAACCGCCCCTTCAATCCTCAGGAAGTAAATATATAGCCCTGTGGTGCTCATTATTGTTATGTGAAATTAAAGTTACCCCGACTTCAACGCTTGAGTCATCCAAATTGAGATAATTGAATTTTATGGAAGAACCGCCCCTTTAATTCTCAGGGGTTGAGTATTAACCCCTTGGTGCTGACCAACGTTATATAGAAGTCAAGTTACCCCGACTTCCACGCTTGGGTCATCCAAATTGAGCTAATTGAATTTTTTGGTTGAACCGCCCCTTTAATTCTTCGGGGGCGAGTATTTAACCCCTTGGTGCTGACCATCGTTATACGGAAGTCAAGTTACCCCGACTTCCACGCTTGTGTCATCCAAATTGAGATAATTGAATTTTTCGGTTGAACCGCCCCTTTAATCCTCGGGGGTTGAATATTTTACCCCTTGGTGCTGACCATCGTTATATGGAAGTCAAGTTACCCTGGTTTCAACGTTTGTTGCATCCAAATCGGGGTACTTTAATTTTACGGTTGAACCGCCCCTTTAATCCTCAGGGGTTGAGTATATAACCCTTTGGTGCTCACTATTGTCTTCAGAAGGTCAATTTACCCCGATTTCAACGTTTGCTGCGTCCAAATCGGAGAACTTTAATTTTCAGTACTGTACACCCCTAATTGACCCCCAGGGGGTGGACCCAGAGGGTGGAAGATAACCTTTTGGTACCTTCATTTGGATAACTCATCTTTTAATACCTCTAGGTTGAAATTTTAATATGTGTTATCGTGAGTTATATTTTTATCAAGGGTTTTACTTTGCACCCTAGTAATCGTATTGGTACCTTAATAACCCCTTAAAAGGGTGAAATGGTTAATTTGGGATCTACAAACTTTCAGGGTTCAAAGATGAAAGGGTGGTCCCCCCTGTCAAGTGAGATGGATCGATTACCATAGATACTAAGGGTGCAGGGTCGGTTTAAAGGGGGTTGCCCTGGTTATAGGGTGCTAGAGATGGGCAGTTGCTACGTCACAACTGCCTGGTGCGGAATTGCGGCGGCTGCGGCGAGTACGGCGAGTGCGTTATAGGGCCGTGCGACGTTATGCCGCGAGCTAGAGAGATGGCGATTTCGACAGGTCATCAGAAATTCGGTCCCATTGAAGTATACAAAACTTTTTTTTAGGGTATCCAGGGCCTTTAAGAAAAGAAACCATATACATTTTTTATATCTCTACTTTTCAAATGACGTATCAAAAATTCTTTTATTATACAATAAGGTCTACAACATTATGAAAAGTTATCCTTTTTAATTATTCTTGTAATTTAATAACTATAATGTATACTCTAATTCAATATTCATTGTTTCTCTCTTCGATCGCAATTATATAGCAACGTGAGGTTTCCAGCCACGGTGTTTTGAATCTATAACAATTTTCATTACTATTATGATCAATGGGTAATCAAACCAAAGTAAACAAATAAAATAAATATTTTGTATTGTATATGTATAAGGAACTTTTAATATTTCTTAAATATTTCATCTTTTAATTATGAAAGAAATATGCTTATTGTTAGATACAATGCTCAATTGCAATGTATGGTATATATAAGTTATTTATAGGAAAAATAAAACAAAAATGCTTCATAGCAAAGCGCTTTTTAAAGGATGCGTATTTGTTTTTTGTATGTTTGTTTGTTTTTAAGAAAAATTTATAGTTGTAATATTTTGCTGTCTCTTATTTCAATTTGATATATCTTTTGTGCGAAGAAGAATTAGATTAGATGATCCTATATATAAGATCGTATATATAAATAACGACCTCCAAAGGTCAATTGCAAAATGTATAACTTTTTTATTGATGCTTTTATCTTGATTTATACGTGAAATACTCTTGAATAAATCAAAGACCTTGCGTGTATACCCTCCAACAACTTATGAAAACTTAATAATAATTGACTTTTCATAATATCGGTCCTTTTTAGTTTGTAAAATTGTACAATATTATTAATAATAATAATATTGAAGAAGAATAAAAATCCAGGTACCTACATAGTTGTTAGATTGTGCTGGGCACTTAATAATTACAATCTATGCTTGTCGATTCACCTGCCATTCTTGTGTAACTTTTTTTTTTTCTTCTTCTTCTTATTTGAAGTTCCCAGAGAGCAAGCTCATTTGCCTAAGGCTATAATTTTTTAACACTGAATTTAAGCATCATGTTGGTATTCAAGTTGTATTTGAACAATTTATTTTATTATTTAATTTAAGAATTTTTATTTTTGAATCTAATGACATCTGAAATATACATCTTGTTATTTGAAGAATATAAGTATCATCCAAACTGTTATGTATGTTTTTATTTACTTTAAACTTTCTCTATTACACATTGCAAGTAAACTTGTCTTTATGTATATAAATTTAATATGCATCGCGAAAAGATTTTCTAAGAAATTCATGGTAAATTAGATATTTTATGATGATCGATTTTCCATCATAATTTAAGATAATTTAAAGTGGCTCATTTCCTCAGGGATTAAAATCTGAAGATTGTGAATATAAGATTAAGTAGAAATATATTAATTTTGTTGATCGCAAGGGCGTGAAAATCTTATTACTTTTTTTTTTTTACTTCATTAAAAAAATTTATATAACAATATTATACGATGATTATACGCTTTTAAAGTAATCAATTTGTTTATAAATATATGATTCTACAGTGATTTTATTAACCGATAATTGAATATTAAAAATATCGATTCACTTTCCTTATTATTTCGTTCTTAAAGTTAAAAATAATGTGGTCAAATAATAATAATAATAAAGATATGCTACATAGCGCAGAAATATTATACCTACATTTTGTCGACCTTCAAGGCCTATTTTATATTTAAATAAAGAATTCACTGAAGCTTTAAACCAGAAATCTTTTGTTTTAAATCTTTTTCTTTTCTTTTCTTTTCTTTTCTTTTCTTTTCTTTTCTTTTCTTTTTTTTTTTTTTTTTTCCAAATTTCTTGGAATTTTTATAATATTATAAAATATTATAATTGGTGATATTATAAAAAATTAGAACTTATAGGTTATAAAAATTATACCGTTTTAAAAATGATATTGTGTGCATGTGAATGAACTATGATCACGGATTTGAAACTACTAAAAATATCATCATTATTATAGCTGCTGCTGCAACAGAGTGGAGAGAGAGAGAGAGAGAGAGAGAGAGAGAGAGAGAGAGAGAGAGAGAGAGAAAGAGAGAGAGAGAGATAACCGCAGATATAGATATGCATTCTAGTGTGTTTCCTCTACATCAATGTTGAACTTGTCATAATAATAGAGGATATTACTACTGATAATATGTATTATTTTCTTTATGGGGGGATAACATATGATTATATTATAAACAAATATTTGTTTTTAAAATAATATGCATCATCGTGAGATTTATTTGCTGTATATAGTAATATAGTTTCTCTTTCTTGAAAGCAAACGTTAATGGAACGAGACTTTTTTTTTTCTTTCTTTACAATTGTACTCACGCAGTATATCTATTCGGTCAGTAAAATGCATACAAATTTAATCCAAATTTAACTATAATACTGAGGAGAGTAAAATAAATTTACATATTATATGTGTTGTGTATATATATTTTCTAGATGCAAAATAGATAGCATTTTATTTCTATTCATGTTAGTAGTATAGCAACGAGCAAGTAGAACTACATAAAATTGTAATGTCCCATTCTGTATAAATATTTACAAATATAGGCATTGCGACAGTTTTTTTTTTTTTTTTTTTTTTTTTTTTTAAATAAATTATGCATGAAGAATATAACATTTTATTAATGGTTATTACATTTGACATATAATTTCTTTAGATACATATTAGAAACTAGTTAAGCCTTTAATTTTACATCGATCGATTTAAATTAAAAATCAATCATTCATTATTTATATGTAGGGTTATCTTCCAGGACCTTAATTACCCGATTTATAAGTTGCCTGTTCTTTTCTGTCAAAAATTGGATGAAAAATCTAATTTATATGTATCTTTTCAAGAAGTGAGAAATTCTTGAGAAAAAGTGAAGTGTGTATACAATATTTTTGTTGCAGGTAATGTTGTAAAAGACGAGAAAAATGAGGAAGAAAGAGAGGAAAAGAAAAAAAAACGTGGATGACCGTGCAGAGAGGTAGCGGGAGCAAAGAAGGGGAGGGCAACACATTGCAGCACGAAGAAACAGCGGCAGGCGGGAGAAATAAGGAGGAGGTAAGAAAAAGAATCTTTTGCTTTGCAGACTAAAAAAGCAGTCTGTAGGGTTGTCTTATATGTAGTAGTAAGTAATAAGAGTAGGAGGAGAGAAGAGGCGGCACACACACGAGCGATCGAGCAAAAGAGAGAGAAAGCACAAGAACGAGATTTTTTAGCCCTGACTGTAACATCACCAACAAACGGAGTCTGTATAGTGTCTCATTGCTCGTGGTCGTGCAACTAAAAAGTGTAGTGAGCTCAACGCTCGAGAGGAGTAAAGTAATAAATAAGTGCGAATCACATTCCTAACACATAGTCCTCCGTGATCAGTCAGTCAGAAGACGGTATAGTGAGTCGTGTAGTGTCGCCGCACCTCGTAAAAATACGTGACCAGAGATTGTGATTGTTAAAATTCAGGTGTTTGTTTTATAGTGAATCGTGCATAAGTGTATACACATGTGACTCGTTCGTAGTGATAGCAATAAAAAAAAGTCGCATCAAAATTTGATGGTAAGTCTCAATAAATATGTTAATTTGTATACTTTTGCACTCGAACAGTTTATTCATGAAACTGGAACTTTTTTTTGTTTTTTTACCCCATTTTATTTCATTGTACAGGTTTTATTTAATTCAATTAAATTTATCGAGTGTATTTAAAAAGTTATTTTTATGTTAATGTAAAAGTTTCAATGTTTTTACCTTTTACTTTTGATAAGAAAAATAAATTTAATACCATTGCAAAACTAGATGACATAATTTAACTTCTTTACAACGTAATAATTCTTTCAATAATTTAATTTTTTAGCAATAATTTACGTTGTACGTATATATAATATACAGAACATATATACAGTATATATGTACATATTTTATATTTCAGCAAAAAAATGATTTAAATGAGAGATTTATTTTTATTATCATATAATTTTAATCATATGTGTATAATGTTAAATTTATTAGTACTTTTACATTTAATACGACCTAGTTTAGAATAAATAATTATTTTCTATGCTATATAAGATTTATGTTTTTATAACTTTTGTATTTGAATGAAAATATAAAAATAATGGCATAAAATTGATGGCATTGATTCAGTAACCATGCAGTAGCATTGATTGCTTTAATCAATTAATAAAATAAAGATATCATTAAAAAAAGTTTTCAAAGTTTGTGCCATAAAAATTCAATTTTACTTCAAGAATTTTGATTACGTATATACTGTAGTATTAAAATTATGCAAAATTTATTTGCTGAAACTGAAGCTTTAGATTATTTTTTTTTTACCTTTTTCATCAATAACCATGAAGGGTCGTATTTGCCATATAAAGCGAGTCTGCATTTGCCTATTTGACTCAGAAAAGATAAATGTCCCCTCGAACGTAAATTAGTACGTTTCTGAAATGTTTTTACGCTTACGGCGGGCTTTCTGGAACGACACTTTACCTATGGTGCTGACAAATTTTATTTTATATGGTGCTGACTAACCCCTGAGGTCCCGATCCAACAAGGGTTGTTGAATTACTCCCTTATTTTATCTTAATATATGAGAAGTTGTTAAATTCCAAACACTAATATTGCAAATTGCCTATTGAGTATAGATAAACAATTTATACATAATTTTTAAACACAATATTATAATTTAACATAAAAACTAATTTATACAAACAAGCACCCAAAAAAATTAGTTTTCTGTCAACTCATTCACTATAAAACTTTCTCTCTCTCTCTCTCTCTCTCTCTCTCTCTCTCTCTCTCTCTCTCTCTCTCTCTCTCTCTCTCTCTCTCTCTCTCTCTCTCTCTCTCTCTCTCTCTCTCTCTCTCTCTCTCTCTCTCTCTCTCTCTCTCTCTCTCTCTCTCTTCTCCTTTTCATAAGATATTTTATATTCATCAAGAGAACAAAAGAAAAGACAATAGGGTTGACCATTAAAGAGTAAAATTCTTAATCAATGAACGTTCTTATTGATAAATATCAGGTTTAAAATTTTCTAAACCTTTTTTTTTATTATTATTATTTATTTTGGATACAGTAGCTCTAACAAAAGTAGTTAAATACTTTATGGTCCAATTCACATATTTTATTATTATAAACATAAACCTAAAGTGAGAGTGACATATTTTACTTTTGAAAGAACAAAAAATCAAACACACTTTTTTTTTTTTTTTTTTTTGGCTCATTGTCAGAAAATATCAAGTTATTTGTTTTACAGATACACAACTTTTTTTTATCTTTACCAATTTAGGATTGAGGAGTGTATGGGCGTATTTTACCGCCCCTTTCACGGTCACAATGTGTCGCCTGTTCATCTGTACAGGTGTGTAAATTGTGTGGGAGGTCATGTATGTACACGATGAAAAGAGGGGGCTATATGCAAGTAGAGTTTATTATGCACTTGCGGCATTTCTTGCGCCCAGTGTTAAGTTTAATATATAGCATGGCTAATCATGATAAATATTATAATAATAAGATTTATGAAAACGCCTTAATAATCATTATATTCATGACTGCTGGATGTAAATTATACATACTTAGAAAAATACATGTGTAGGTTTACTTTAGAATATTAAAGTGTTAAAAGTGCTAATATTATTACTTATATCAAGGTAAGACATATATTTAATATGACTCTCATAAATAATATTATATATATATATATATATATATATATCCTGTGCTTCGAATATTATATAGCAAATCATCATTTTTAATGATTTTCGATATAAAAAAGGCAAATATACTTGATGTAAAATTTTCTTTGCATGTATTATTCTGCTCATATACTGTTCACCTCTTCATCCCCTAAAATCTGTGCTTGTTTATGCGATGAAATGATCGTGATTTGAATATAAAATTTGTACGTGAACACTTAACTGTCAATGGGGAAGTTAGTGTCACGTAACATATACTGTATACAACAAAATTACTCGTAATTTGCGTACTTTTTTTTTATATGAAAGTTGATTGGTTTGGCCCCTTGACCTGAAATATGTTATTTATTATAATGGACGAAAAAAGAATCTGGGAATATTTATGGTTTAAAGTGTCACTATTATTCTAATTATGATATTTTAAAGAAGTTTTCTCAACTATTTAATTAAACAGTTAACATTAATTATCTAAATGAATAGACAAATATTTTTCTACAAAGTTGTAACGTTTAAATATTTTTTAAAGACGCGCGAAAAAAAAAAAAAAAAAAAAAAAGACACTGAGAAATAAATTTTAATTCTGTCTTATACCTTTATATTGTTATACCTAAATACAGGAAGCTTTGGAACGAAATAAACTAACTCAAAATTGATGTAGTTTTAATATACCAAGACAGGCGTTACGAAAAAATATTTGAAGTTCATAGACTCTTTTTGTGGATTTAAAAATCATGGAAACAACGGTCTATTGAAGCATTTAAAATACAATAAGGTATTATTCAATGAAGCAAAGGGAAAAATATACCTTTAATGTAAAGGAATTTAAAAAAAAATAAGTATGTAAAAAAAGAGGATGACCGCTGACTGTTTAGAGTATTCTTTTATCATTTTTTTTTTCCTGAAGCATTCACTCAATATGAGAGCTTTGTTTTGCCATATGCCCTGGAGAGAGAGAGAGAGAGAGAGAGAGAGAGAGAGAGAGAGAGAGAGAGAGAGAGAGAGGAAAAGAACTATCAACTTACCAGAAAAATATATACACTCTCCGTACATCGTATACAATGTTATGTACTGTATAATATATCTTATTATGTATAAAAAGTAAAGTTAGTGATATGCCAAAGTAACTGTAAATGGAAATATGATGTATAATTTTAAATCACTTGCTCTATGTTATTGTAGCTTCCTATTACATACTTTGTATAATGTATTACATATATATATATATATATATATATATATATATATATATATATATATATATAATATATATATATATATATATATATATATATATATATATATATATATATATATAATGAAAACATAGAGTTATAATAGATAAAGTAATAAATTTATCATCACAATTAATTGAATTGAAAAGTAAATTATATCTCAAGAAAGTTGATTAATTATGTTGAGAAAAATGTCATTTAAACATTAAGTTTTGAAAGTTTTAATCAATTTAGTATATAGATAATATTTCATGCAATTAGAGATTATTATCGACAATGAGTGCAAAAATAACTTGATGGAGATAAAAAAGAAAAGAAAAGTATGATGAACAATTAAAGTTATTTAAGTTCGTGATTTAAAAGTTACAAGATACGACACGTTATCCGCAAACTACTTTTTTAAAATATATGTCCTGTTGGAGATCCTGCTTTTAACATTTTACTATGGCTCCCCAATTTTATTAATAATGTGTTGTCCAAATTTGAAACTGAATTTAATGTATGACATCAGTCAACATGATGAATCATACAAGGACAAAAATAAATTCGTAATAATTATGCTAGCCAGATTTCGGCACCATCTATTAATTGCATCATAATTATTTCTATTCCTTAAGATCAATACTTATGCTACATGACATAAATAAAATTACGTGGAATTAATTTTATCCACTTTTAGAAGAAGCAATTAAACTGAACAAATAATAAACAATAGTTTGTTATACCGCATACTGTTATGAATTATTCATGCACGATTAAGTTAATTACCTTTAATCGAATTATACTGTAATGTTCATTTAATCGAAATCTAATTGAAAGTATTTAAACTTTTACTTGGAAAATGATTTTTTATAATTCTATTAATATAACCAGAATGAAGCAAATTATCTTCTTTATGTATATAGAATATAATAATAGCTCTTTGTACGTCGTGATATCTCCTCATCAACAAATCCCTAAATCCTTTTTTAATGACTTATTACATTAAAGTGAACGTCAAATAAGAAGCTACCGAAATCCAATATAATATTTTATTATATTATATATATAAAAACAGATAAGATTATTTAAAAAAATAAAAAAGAACAACATTTTATATAATAAAGCGATTAGATTTTTATATATCGTTATTTTTTTTTAGCGATAAACGTGACGTTTTCTTTATTCCTCACGCCATTCTGAGTTTTATATTATAAGTGCGAATGACGTGATATCACCTTGAATTCCGATATATAGCAATCGTCTTTTGTATAATCTCACCGAGAATTAACTTACGTGATTTGTTTTCTTGTATAGCGACTGTTATTGGAAGAGGATGCTGTTGATGACGACTACCACCCCTGGTGCAGGATCAACTACCCCTGCAACCTCATCAGTAAAACCGTCGCCACCACCGAGACATAGACCTCCACCTAGCCCAAGACCAGAACAAGGTAAAACACTTTATTTTGTAATGTGGGGGTTTTGTTCTAAAAAAAACTATGTACGAACTTTATATATATATATATATATATATATATATACATACTGATTTGAAAAGGTTTTTGTTTCGAATATACAGTACCCACGTCTCTTATGATTATAGTTATGTATTATGTATATTGGAGAAAGGATTGTAGAGGGTTTTATGTTGCATGATGTAACAAAATATTTTATTTCTATAAGATATATTTACGGAACAAAGTTATTGTTATACGGAGGCGATTTGCATGTTACGTTTATTTTATTGTTTTTTTTTAGAATATTCCTTGACATGGAAGCTTTTAAATGAAATCAGATTAAATAAGAAAATTATAATATGACTATACATAATATATATGGAGTTGATATAGTAAGATAATACAGTTATGTTACAAACAAGCGTTGCATGGACCTCAATCAACTTCTTAATTCTGAAATATAAATAATAGAAAGAAAAAATTATTTTTAAATACAAATATCGGTATAAATAAAAACATATAACTTTAATATAATAAACAGGAAAAAAATGTCAAGTCAAAATCTTTTATTTTCTCTTTTGAAACTAATAAATTGTAAGAGGATTTTATTGAAGCTAAAATAATACTATCAATTAATCGTTTATAGTGTGATGTAAGAAATTGACTGCTTATATATTCAAAATAATATTTCACCTTACAATTCAAAGTCTAAAAATTTTATGGAGCCTATATAATATATTAATAGTATAACATGAAAATCAAGTTATATATGAAGTACTCTTACATCATTGTATAAGTAAAATATGGCTGAGAAAGTAAAAGTGAGTTCAAATGTAATTACCTCACATATTTCTTTGCATGTAATATGTAGGATGAAAAATGATTTTAAAAAAATTGTATTGACGTAGGACAAGGACGTCGTAATAAAAAAAAAAATAAAAATAATAAAAAATAAAAAAAGCAATCGAGTTTCAGTAAAAAAAAAAATTAATAATAAATGTAAGTAGTCTATGTAAGTACAGTATAGTTTTTGCTCGCAGTAATTCTAAATACAAAAGTAACTCCTTTTCTATTTGTATATAGGGCACAGGGCCATTGAAAAGTATAAAATGCATTATTATAAACCTTTTGTCATGAATGTATAATACCTTATCAACGTTTGGTCGTTTTCCATTATAAACTTAAAGTATTATTATACTCTCTGCATCTCTGCCTAATGATCATTGATTACTACAACATCACATTTTGTTTTAGGCAAAAATCCCACTTCTTTTGTCCGAAACACTCTAATTCTTAAAAGTTCTATTTTTGGTGTATGTATCAGATAACACTTGAAAAATATTAAAACAGACAAATCTATTAGCATTAATTAAGTTTTATAATCTATGATCTTTCAAGTCTGGCATTTTTTTTTTTTTTTTTTTTTTTATTCTCCTATATACTAAATGACCACATAAAATTTGGACCTCTTTGTCTATATGACGATCGCACACCCAAATAAGGTAATGATTCAAAATGAGGAAGAAAAAAAAAATTGGCTCTCACGCATAAATTTGTTAGTGTCCACCTTAAAGTTGATTAATAAGATAAAAAGAAGATTGTATTTTTTTTTTTTTCGCTTGGTGAAATTTTAACTTTAAATTTTTTTACTTTTTTTTTTTCAACCTCTTAATACTTGACCCCCACAGGGTGACTTGAAAATATATTTATATATATAAAACTGGTTCCAAACAACCACGCAGTTTCTGACCTATGTGAAGGTTCTTGCTTCAATTCAATATAGTATTAACATTTATGTGTAGGTTTAAGGAAAAAAAAAATGAATTGAAATATAATTTGCATTAATTATAATAATTCGTTTTTTTTATGGGTGGCAAAAATATTGAAGGATAACTTTTCCTTTGTTTCTTTTGACATCTAATGTCTACCAAAATTATGCTGTGTTTGATTTTTGATTTGTTAAAAATTACAATACAATACAAGAAGTCCCTTTCTTTTCAGTAAAATACAATAATAATAATAATAAAAACGTCTTTCTGTTGAAGTTATACTTTATTATTTCATTTTTAAATGTGTGGATTGTAGAAAGAAACATTTTCATAAGAAATGCTAATTTGATAACAAAGCAAATAATTTTATTTTAATCTTTATACCTTTCTCCCACCAGGACGTACGTATATAACATGTATAAAATATTTTTCAAATTGAACCTAATTATTTTGAATACAAAATAATATGAATTGAAAATAAAGTACTCACAGCTATATGAGTATATACATTTTATACACGCTCTACGTGATGTTACAGTAACTCGCATTATTTATGTCTTTTCAATTTCAAAATATTATGCATGTAAAGTACTTTCATTCAATTGTATTTACTTTTTATTGGTATGAAACGATAGAGTACATGCACAGTACATGGGCTATGAAAATACAATATATAATTAAATACTATAAAATAATTCAATTTGAACGCACAATAAATATTCACGCAGGCTTCATAAAATTGATTTTTTTTTGTACTTAATGATACAATTACAGTTTCAAAAGTTTTGGTAGTAGAAGTAATCCGTGAAATTAAAAAAAAAAAAAAAAAAAAAAAATGATTGCACCTTTGTAATTGAGAACTTCTAAATGAAAAATGCCAGATATACGACAGACAACATCTGTAAAAACTAAAGAGACGAACTCAAAAACGTGAGAAAATCAAAAAAAAAAAAAAAAATCAACACATGCGGCATTTATGTTATTATTTTTATGTTATTTTTTTTATCCAGAAAAATATTATGAAACCAAATCCAAGTTCACACTAGCAAATTGTGTTCAAAGAAAAAGATTATAAAATATGATATTTTGCACGTGTTAGGTAAATAACGAGGAATGAAACATCATACATTCTTATCCACTTGAGATACATATTATATAAAGCGTAAGATTCGTTGTCGGTACAAAATACAAAGTGAGGGTGTAACTTGAAACTTTAAAATTGTGACGTAGTGAAATTTGTGACGTCAAATTTTTCTTGTATTCCATTGTCGTGTGTGAATGGCAAGTCAGCACCTTTGTTCTCTCTCTCTCTCTCTCTCTCTCTCTCTCTCTCTCTCTCTCTCTCTCTCTCTCTCTCTCTCTCTCTCTCTCTCTCTCTCTCTCTCTCTCTCTCTCTCTCTCTCTCTCTCTCTCTCTCTCTCTCTCTCTCTCTCTCTCTCTCTCTCTCTCTCTCTCTCTCTCTCTCTCTCTCTCTCTCTCAAATCTTGGTCACAAGCCAAAATATCTAATTAATTTTCAATGCCTTTTTCTTCGTTCTATAAACATTAATTGTCAGTACACAAATGATCGACTAATTAAAATAGTTTAAATATTAATTATCGTATTTTTATTTTTATAAAATTGTTGTATTCAAAGACATAAAGGTATGGTTGTACCGTACCATAGTATAGTATATTATTATCGTTGTACTGATACATCTCTCAAAAATGTGGTTTTCGATGAATAAGAAGCTTCCAAATAGGGGTTGAGGATAAAATGAAATCATCATCATGACTTTAAGTATTCCTTCCTTGTATATATATATATATATATATAATATATATATATATATATATATATATAATATATATATATATATATATATATATGTGTGTGTGTGTGTGTGTGTGTGTGTGTGTGTGTGTGTGTGTGTGTGTGTGTGTGTGTGTGTGTGTGTGTGTGTGTGTGTGTGTGTGTGTGTGTGTGTGTGTGTGTGTGTGTGTGTGTGTGTGTGTGTGTGTGTGTGTGTGTGTGTGTGTTCTGTTCTCTATATCCCTCTCTTTCAGTGTAAATAATCCTTATTCGTGATATTCTCGCCCCTCAACCTCCCACTTTCAATTGATACAAAAGGTCATGCAGATCTAGACATTCAAAAACAATCTAATTCCAAATGTCCTACTTTTTTTTTTTGTCATCAACAAGGTGCCATAAGGTATACGTAATTAAGGCTTCAAGGCATTAAAATCCAACTAAAACACAAAAAGTCCTTAAAGATATCTTATTACATTTGTCACAATGTAAAAAAAAAATAATAATAATAAAAAAAACGCTATTAGACATTTGATAAATAATAAAAGGATTAAGTTGCTAAACCTGATTTTTGACAGTCCTTTTTTACGAAACATCTATTTTTGATATTTATCGAATATTTCGCTAAAAAAAATAAAATATATAATAAATTCTTATAAAAAAATCAAGTTTTTATTGACATGATTCATTGAATTTTATCTGATTACGTGATCTTGATTAATATAGCATTTTAATAAAAAATAGTATATATATATATATATATATATATATTATTATTATATATATATATATATATATATATATATATATATATATATATATATATATATATATATATATATATATATATATATATATATATATATATATATATATATATATATATATATACTGTATACATATTTAGTATATAAAGCTAGATAGTTTTCCTACACATATTTTCCTTTTACTCTGCTAGATGTCAAACTTTATATTAAAATCTTTCTTGTCATCAAAAATAATCGGAAAATATGTATATATTTTTTTTAATTCCACGGTTGTATCATTGTATGTTATAGAATTTTGGATGGGCGTAAAATTGCGTAACCATAAAGGTAAAAAAAAAAAAAAAAAAAACGTTGAAGTTCAAAAAACGCACAATTGCAAGGTATGCATGCAGGCGATCAACAATATAGTTTTTCCACTTGTTTTTTTATCACACTCGAGTGTACTTATTAGTGGTAGCTATGGTATTTATCATTACGAAGCATTGAACTTTAGAGATTATAATTGAAATTTACTCGTACAGAATTTGAATCGCAGTATAGCACAATTTTGAGCTTTTTATTTTACTTTTATATTTTATTTTAAAGGAAATACGTCGCATATTTAAATCAAGATAAAATTAAAATAAAATTATTCTTTTCAACTCTCAGATTCAGTCAGGTGAAAATTAAATCACTGCTGCAAGCTTTATCTTTTGTTATATTTGATCATTCTAATTCAGGGAATTTAAATTAATTTGAATTCGATGGACACGCTGAAAAACGGACGCTCCAAGAACTTCAATGCTGGATTTCAACTTTAGTTAGTTTTAAATTTTTAAAACAGATGTCGTGTACATATCAATGTGGATTTTTCTTTTTCTCTTTGCTTGTTTGCCGTATATAATATAATTAAAGCACGAGACTGGAAAATTAATTTTTATCATATTTTTCTTATCAGAAGAGGTGTTAAAGTAATTAATGAATATAATTAAACATTATGAGTTACGTTTTGAAGTGATAGAAAAACTGAAGATAAAACATTTTTGTAATTTGTTTCTTGATTTTTTTTATTTGCAATATATTTATTTTGCATTTTTTAAATAAAGTTTAAACATTTATATTGTTATTTTAAAGATTGAGCTATAATTTGAATACATTAAAAAGATAAATGCATTTTTGTTTCTTAAATAATAACAATTTTTTTTTCAAATATAAAAATACTTTTAAAAAAAACAAATCTTAATTTTTGTGAGATTTATATTATGTTGCTTTTTTATGTACACAATACACACGTATTATTATAAAATAATTAAAGAACTATATGCAATTACCAAATAGACCGACAATTTTGCAAACTTGTTTGTAAGGCGAGCAACTGTAATACAGCGGAAAGCAATCCAAATTTAATCGTAATATAAATTAAAAATAATTGTGCACCAAGCATTTTTTTTTATTTAATAATTTTCTAAAGACAAAAAAAAAAAAAAAAAAAAAAAAAAAAAAAAAAAAAAAAAAAACTTCATCGCAATTCCGCCAACTAAATTTCTATAAACGCTATATTTGGAAATAATAGGTATTATGGCTTATATATATACCTACAATGGCTTTTATTTTTTTAATTAAAAAATTGTTTTGTTGGATCGTATATTTAACAATATTTTATACAAAATGTGATGCAACAAAAAAAACTTTTTTATTGTTGTTCTCTCTCTCTCTCTCTCTCTCTCTCTCTCTCTCTCTCTCTCTCCTGTTTTCTGTACAACTCTATACAAGAAACCTAGCAGAAAAACAGAAATGTGGTTCCCACTTGGTATAAGCATAAGCACTTGACGTTATCAATTTGAGGTCGTATAAAAAAATAAATAATAAAGTTGGTTATTTGAGAGGCAAAGGGTGACAGATTTAACATGTCTAGTCTGTTTGCGTCTTCCTGTACCCTTTTACTCTCTCACAGGGAGAGAGAGAGAACAAACAAAGTGCCTTCTACAAATTAGACCGTTTCGTATTTGTGAGGTTACATAATTATCACTTTGACTCTAAAGTGGCAAGGATTTCGTTCAAGTATATTCTGTCTCCAAGCTCTTCATATAATATCACCGTTTTGTTCTTCATTCTTCTCTTTGTTGCAACGTCACACTTATGTATATGTCGAGGACATCAAAAGAACAACAGAAGAGAATACTTTTATAAATATATAATATGATTGTTTGTAAGAACACTTATAAACAAGGCTTTTATTTATTTTAATAATCAACTTAGAAATTTTATTTTTAATTTTTAAAGTAAGCTTCTTCTTCTTCTTCTTCTTCTTTTTTTCCCACTTGTTTTTAACTTTAAATTATATATGACTTCATAACTTACTGTATTATTTTTAAACATATAATAATTATTTTGTTCATAAATGAAAGGGGTTTGTTAGTGCTTCAATTTTCAATTAATAGTTTTATTTATATCAATAGCAAAAGTATGCTCAATAATTTTTTCTTATAGAATTGAATGCTTCACATAGTTTATGTTTTTATCTTTCCCTCACCCCTTACTCAGTAAATAATAAAATTGTTATTTATTTCAATATATATTCAATATCTCCTCTTCTTATTTTCCCATACCCCCTTCTTTTTATCCTCTGAAGTGTCATATATACAATATACATTGCACTTGTGTTCCTATAATGCACGTAAAAATCTTGCATAATACATAATATCTACCATCTAGTGTATACGTTAATGAGGATGAAATTTCAATGTGCTTGCAATGCTCATATGAACTGAGATTACAGTAAGCAGCAGTGATATAATATGTATATACTCCCACATAACTCGATCCCATTTTATCTGTATAGTCTGTACAATGTCAAGTCATGCAAATTCTCTTTGCTCACACATATATACGTATAGTCATGTCACTTTGTTTAATATTGAATACAGAATTTATTTTGTAACTTTGTATAGAAAGAGATCTGACTAATTAAATTGTAAAAAGTAGCGTAGCTTGAAGTTAATGGAACGTATCAATCAATGCTCCTATAATTAAATCTATAGTTATGTTTTAATTTATACATTTGTAATTCATCAACTGTACTTGACAACTATATAGAAAGAGGTATTTTTTTTTATAGCTGGAAGACTATTTCTTTGGGTATATTGAGTAAATTGATTTTTAAGAGATAATAATACTCTATTTATTTATTTGTTTCATTTTGTTATTCTTGTTTGTCATCAATGCGTGTTTCTTTTATTTTTAAAGTTATAAACAACAAATCAACTCCGTTATATAAATCTTTTGTCACGACTAAAAATTTATTGCAATTTCTAAATTCCATACCTTCGCCACATCATGCATTTAATGAATTTAATTTATCACATATTTTCCATCATGGATAGTGATGATAAAGCAACAATTTGTATGGTACAATAATTCACAAATAAACATAAAAAACTTGGTGACAGGCATCTGTTTCCAAGTTTTGCAATATCATACTACATTCCTCCTACCGTGCACTTGAATAAAATGACAACAAAGAAAAGAGGAAAGCAAAGAAAAGAGAGAAAAAAAAAAGTCGTGATGCTACCACTGAATAGTTATGCTAGATTTTTCAATTGTTTTTATTCCAGAGTACGTGCTGAAGCTTCAGATAAAATATCATCTTATACCAAGCATTATAGAGTATGTCAACGTTACCTTTATAGAAACTAAATTATGCCATAGAATAATTATAATAATATTGGATGGCTATAATTAAAGTGTCTTTATAACTTTCATGACTTTTTTATCAGACTAATTATTTTAATAACTATAATAATATCAAGTCTGTTTAGTCTTTATTTAAGTATAAATTTCGTCAAGTCATTATACTAAATTTAGCATTTAGCTATGTAATTATTATGCGGTAAAATATAATTACAAATAGTCTTTTTTTTTTTTTTTTTTTTTTTTTTTTCAAACTTTGAAACAAATTGAAGTTGGAAGTTTTGAAAAAATGAATATTGTAAAAATAATTTATGATTATAATTTTGCAACTTTGTGCAATTTTTACCTGTATGAAATTAAAGTTTAACATTATTTTATAGATTTTATTTATACAGTCTCTAGAATGTTATTGATAGACTAGAGAGAGAGAGAGAGAGAGAGAGAGAGAGACAGAGACAGAGAGAGACAGAGACAGAGACAGAGACAGAGACAGAGACAGAGACAGAGACAGAGACAGAGACAGAGACAGAGACAGAGACAGAGACAGAGACAGAGACAGAGACAGAGACAGAGACAGAGACAGAGATAATATTTCCCTATACTATACTCGGACAAAAATAATTAAAGTATTCTAGCTCAATACAGTAACATTTAAACACAAAAACATAGTTTATACTATATTGTAAATATAACATAATACAGCATAATTACTCTTGGTGCTCTACAGTGTGCTCTACGAATTTATAAAATATTCAATGTAGTAGAAATTACGTAATTTATGTTTTCCGTGTAGAACACATTTTGGACTTAATTAGAATAACCTTAAAGGAATAGACCAGAGAAAAACATAAGCATTTATATATCACAAAACACTTGATGGGACTTACATAAATAACTTTATAGTTTGTCTCAAAACCTAATTGAAGCTCCGTAGCAGTGATCAGAAATTTCAATTTACGCAACACGCACAACATTTTCATACTAATTTTTGCATGTTTCTGACGTCATAAACATGAATTGACCTTAATTGCATACTTTACATTATTTTCACGCTCTCTCGTGGAGCTACATTAACATTCTGGTAAAAAATATGTCAATGGTTGTGAAGATCCCATTTCGTGTTTATTCATTAAAAAGCACATCTTGTTTTATGTGGTCTATGGCTTTAAATTCATAACTCTTCGCAAGAGTTCAGTTATTTCATAGTGATATAGTTACACCATGTAATAAAGAATGGTTAAATTCTTTATTTTATGGTTATAATATATTTTCTCCGCGCATCTATTTACTATTTATGCATAAATATTTTCAAAATAATTTCAATCTTGAAGCAAAGTGCACTTGGAAAAAAAATCCCTAGTGTCATTCTAAAAATGAAAATTTGATAACAATTAAATATAATAATTATAATATAAAATACTAATGTACTCCCTTTCATTACATTTCAAATAAAAATGATACAATACCCAAAGTAATTTTATCGCCTAGGTTGACAAACTTTACTATTACTCTGTATCTCATACAGAACGTCGCGACGTCCATGCAGTCACACTTACAGTCCCCGCAGTGGTGAATATACTTATTACGTGGACCACTTGAGAGAGAGTTCACTTGACCCTTCTACATCTGCTCGTATTGCTTGTTAAAAAAAGTATAGAGCCCATCTTACTCTTCATATGACACGAAAAATATCAATACCATTTCTGTAAACTTACTTATACCCATGTATAATAATATATTTTTTATTGACACATTAATTGAATATTAATTATTATTCTTAAAGAATTTAGGGTAAGAACGTCAATGATTTAATATAACAACTATTCATCATTGTATATGATACTTGGGTTATAGATTTGTACTGATATTAATTTGATAATCTATATTATTATTTAATAGATTTAATTGATATAAAGTGGAAAGAATTTATTTTGTACTTTGCCTCAAGGATTTTATTATGTTTTTGGCTTCGTCACGAGAAAATTTACATTTTATTTGATATACTATTTTTTTTTTTCCTTTTTTTTTTCTTTGCTGTGGGCTTATATGGAGTGGAGAGACATAAGTGTTATGATGATTTTGCCATAAGCAGAGAGTCTTTTTTTTTTTTTTTTTTTTTTTTTTTTTTTTCATTCTCTGAGTGTTATTAAACTTTTTGGACACACGAAGAGGTATGCCAAAAAAGTTTTACTCTCTCTCTCTCTCTCTCTCTCTCTCTCTCTCTCTCTCTCTCTCTCTCTCTCTCTCTCTCTCTCTCTCTCTCTCTCTCTCTCTGTATCTCTTGCTTCCACGACCAAAAGTCAAACTTTGGCACCATCTCGCATAGATTATCTCTTGTGATGTTTTTTTTTTTCCTCTTCCCTGTTTTTTATTATTATTTACAAGAACTTTTTCAGTAAAAAAAAAAGTAAGATTATGATCTCAACATGCAAATCTTTATTTTTTAAATAAAATTATTGCAAAGAAAAAAATACATTAAACATCCTGATAAATTATATAAGAAAAAAACATATCTTTGTATCATTTAAATCTTAAAAATCTATTTTATATTATCAGATACTTATGTTAATTATCATTTAATTTATTATAGGATTAAAAATCTATTTATAAAAAAATACTTACCATATATTTTATTTTTTATTTTATTTTATTTTTTATTTTTATTCAGTGTCAGATCATTAATTAAATGAATAGCATTATTTTATAACGCAGGTATACTGTAATTAATAATAATTATAGACTCTGTTTTAAGAAGATCTATGGTTTTCAAAGAACGGATACAAATCAATATTGTATTAAAAACCATAGGACCGTATACCGTAACCCATGTAATGGTATTATATTTGCGTTTGTAATATAGAATTTGTTACATGTCTGCAAAAAGTATTTTCATGAAAGAAAATGGTATAAGATAACTAACATGATATATTTTTTTTATCGTCTGTCAATCGAGCATGTTAGCTGAGAAAGTATTGACGCAGAGCATGTATAGATTATATCATTTCTATCAATGCATCTTGGTGTAACAGATTTTAAACTATCAATATTTCATGTGAGATTACAAAGCTTCGTGCAGAGTATCATAATAACTGAATAAACGTATATAATATTTGTTTCTCAAAAAAAAAAAATACTAACAAGTTTACTAAATACATGAAATGCAAAAAGTAATTTTGGTTTACAATAAAAACTCTATATGCATTTGATAAAACATAATGATGCATAAAGAAAGAAAAACTATTGAAAGTTGAAAGTAAAAAGAAGGAGCACAATTTTGAATAAGGTTACTGGGAGCACGATATAGCCAATCGTATATGATTATAGCTTTAAGTTCCTATAATTTCCAATATTTAGTATTATGGGACCATGTTTTTAGCATTTTATTTATTATTATTTGTAAGATATTAATGTACTGCAACTGACGGTGAGGCTAGAACATTTTAGATAAGAATTAAGGGATACTATATATATATACACACACACACACACTTTTAACACTTTTACTTGTTTTTTATTATTTTATTAATAATTTGTTATCACTGTAAAATAAATTGTATATGCTATGGTCAATTTGCAAAGGTTTAAATTTACGTGTCCTGTCTTTCTGAAATATTCAAATTCAAAGAATTTAGCAAAGCTATAAAGCATATTGTACAGTACTTGATAATATATAGGAAGCAGACATAAAAAATAAATAGCCACATAGAGAGTAATCGGAATACGTTACCGTCTAATTATATTATTGAACTTTATGTCATTATACTTTATTTCCTTTGAAATTTCTATGTTATCGCAGTGCCATCTCGTTTACCAAATTTATCTTTTTTGTTTACATAATAATGTATATGAAAATATTTCTTTATACGTAATATTTAATTATAGTTCACTAAAATAATTTAGCAATTAATAAAGCCTCGCAAAGTAACCTTGAGTTAGTGTAAGCGTAAGCTACCTCGTGATTTGATCGATAAAATATTAATGTAAATTACAGATAATCATTTATTGGAACTACGAATTTGTAAATATAATAATAATAGAATTCAGAATAATTGAGAATAAAGATAAATTTGAAACCTAGAGGCGTAATCAATCGCTTACCTTGAGTAAACAGACATATAGTGAAAATCATTATAATCAAATATCTATAAATGATATACATTTTTAAAACAATGTAAATAACATATATATATATATATATATATAATATAGAGAGTAAAAGTCGTGGCAATGGTATATAGCTTTATTTTTGTGAATATACTAAAACCATGTATGGTCATCAAAAATAATCTTTACACGTTTTTGGTATTATTATTATAAGAAAGCGTATCCTAACCACCCGGAAACTTACCGACCTTGATTGCGCACGCGGGTTCGAATCTTAAAGTTACCTACAATTATTTTATTATATACGTTTTATATTATAACATCCCTTATAAAGTCAAGTAATGCTCATGATAAAAAAAAGAAAGAAAGAAAAAGTGATGTTGTTATTATAATTTAAACAACATTTGCTTGATAAATTTATATCTCAAGGTAACTCAGGTGCTTTAGGACGTTTAAAAATGCTGGTCAGAGGAGGTGAGGTTTATATTTTTATAGCTGACGTAAAAGAAAAAATATCATTGTTTTGTAATTAAAACTACTTTTCTCAAACAGCTGGTATGTAACATTTGCCTTTTTTTTTTTTTTTTTTTTTTTTTCAATGAACAAAAAAATTATTCTTTTAATTTCAAACTAACATTTCCGCAATTTAAGTCTTTATTTAAAAAGAAAAAATGCTGTTAAATAGATTTAAATATAATTCTGATATTCATCCGTTGCTTGTTTTGTAATAAAGTTTATGATTTCATAATAATAAAAAAATTAAAGTAGAGTACTCTAAATTAAAGTTTATATTATATTGTTTTCGGGTGTATAATTTCTCTCTTTTTTTTATTATTATTATTATTTTTTTTTATTTAGTATTTGTGAATTCTTTTATCATTATTTTTATTTTTAACATTGTTTTTAGAAAACATTTGACTTGTTTTAATATATCCAGATAATATACTGTTACTATCCTGTATACAGTCCTGGAACTCAATACACCTCTTAATTCATTCTTGTTGCTGACTGATGGCTTTTATGTAAATATTTTATAATCTTCTATTTCAATGTGGACCATTTGTATTCGACATAAAAGTAATTCCATATTTGAAAAATAGCTCTCAGTATATCATATTAAGTTTAAAAATAAAGTATTATGCGAACACACCTTTTTTTTATTTTGTGTGTGGGAAGAGAAAAAAAGCTTTGCAAAATAAAATCAAAATTGAAGTGAATATAGAATGAAAAGTGACTATAAAGAGACTTGATTTTATAAGCAGCTTATCAACAAGCGATTATAAAATTTTAATAATTCCCTTCTGATTTTTTTTTTATGTTGTAACAGATTCTATTAATATGACAGATAAACTCCTTTAATTTATTCATTCATGATTTAAATTCTCTTATATCATTCAAAATAAATGTTTTTCTAACTTTGGCTTTGATTCTATAACAGAACTTAAGTAAGGTGAATGAAACATATTGACAACTGTGAAATAATATGCATTTTTAAAGGTCGCAGAAGGAAAAAAAAAAAGAAGTGTTTGTTTATTCTTTAATTTTTTTTTAGCATCAAAGAAAATCAGCTATCAGATACTTCAATTTGCATTATGCATTTTCAAATTATTGTGACTAGAATAAAAAAGTATTCAGGTTTTAATTTAGATATATTTTAAAATAATAACAAAATAAACTTTACTTGAATGGGGAAATTTTTTTAACGTAACCTTTAAGCTATTTTTATTTTTACGTTAAATTTTATGTATAAGAAACCCTTTTTCTTCATAAGTTTTAATCGGTACACGTAATTTTATTCCAAACAAGTATTTCCAGCCTAAGTAAAATCAATTATTATGAAGTTTAAAACTCACCAGCATGTAATAGAAGCATTAAAATATTATTCAATGATACATGATTATGTATGAAGTATATAGTGATGAATATTTAATAATTTATTTTTGTCATACCACCCACCTCGCTTCAAAGCTCTATGAAATAACCACCCAAGCAGAATCATAAACAAATGAACTCTTCTTTTACTTTAGATTTTCATACACTCAAATTTTAGCTTCTGGCCATATCATCGAAAAAAAATTAAACCATATGTTACTATTAACTTCAATTTCTTTATTATATAATCCATATTCTCAGAAATGTACATTATTCTGTATCACAAACAGGTTATATACGTAGATAACAATTACTATACCATCAAAATATATAATATAAAAATTAAAACATAAGAAGCTTAAAGAAAAAAAGGTAAGTTATAAATTGTAATGCTTGTTTGGTATCTTGCACAAGGAAAAGTGCACGTATGACAAAAATATACTATAAAGTTGTTACAAGGACACATTTTAAGCCTCTCTTATAATTTCATAACGTGAGTAATCGTTACGAGGGTTATAAATATGAGTTTTTCAATACGTATAAAAAGAGCTTTACATTATGTTTAAAATAAATGATAAAGGTTCTTCCGCTTTATAAATTATATATATATATATATATATATATATATATATATATATATATATATATATATATATATATATATATATATATATATATATATATATTGCAATGTCACAATCATAAAATTATTTATCAAATTAATTAATATTATTGTTTACTGTAATATATAATGTATAAGAGATACTATATTCTTGAACTTTAACTTTATAGAAGTAATTATTAATTAAACCACAAAGCAAAGTACAATGCTTATATTAAATTGATACCGCATGTATCATTAATAAGTCCTTTTGTCTTATTGTTTTGTGCAGTACTTACTATTTTAATATAATAATAATATGATATAAAATTTATATAATAATACTATAAAATACTCTATGTGTATAAATATTCATCCTGTAGAATAGGCAAATTTGTGTTCCTCTGAGTAGGGCAAGTTGCATATACCTCAAATTTCCCAGGGGTAAACGCTTGTGATGTATTGAAAGTTCACTTTCAATCAACGGAAAGTTTATCTTGTATATCACTCAAGAAGATTATTTTATTATTATTTTAAATTGCTGTTTATTTTTTATGTCATCAATTTTGTATAATAGTAAGATGCACGCGCGTGCAAGAATCCTTCGATGCGTGAACATACCTATAATCCCATTCAATGTATACATTATTATATACATTCTAAAGGGATTTTAAAGTGATTTTCTATACAAAATAACTGATCGTATTAAAAACTTTATAAGATAGAATGTAAATGAACAACAGTAATAATAGCTTCCTTGTACAGTATGTCTCATTATTTAATAAAATTTCTATAGCTTACGTAATTCACGTATACAGTACATACAACTAATGTTTAATGTAATTCACTGCACAGCAATGAAGTTAAAATGTACTGTATAATTTACATCTAATTTTATTTATTATTAAAAAAACTTTCACAAGCAAAAATATGATTTCATTTATAATAAAATCTAAGTATTGAAAATGGATGTAAAATTAATATTTTTTAGACTTTTACGGTTTACGTATATAAAATCACAGCATTTTTCATAGTATTTTAGTTTTAGTCGTTTTATCTGAGGGTTCCAGGTGAAACCATTGTGCATTTGAAACCTAAATCCCACCCTCGCCCTCTATTCAAACAAGCAAGCTATGAATATGAAAACTATAGAGAAAATGAAAGGTATAAAATAAAATGCAAGTGTCACTGGGGGTAAAACTGATGCAGCTTGCTAGGACTAAATGTTAATTGCATGACATTTCTGTATCAGATTTATTATGACTACACAATTTCAAAAAAAAAAAAAAAAAAAAAAAACGTTGAAATAGTCTTTCATATTCGAATATTATCGTATATATAATTTTATTTGGTAACCTTGCCATTTCAAAAATTTAATTTGTTTCTAATTAATATGATTATTTATAATTTAATTTGTTCTAAAAGTATTTAACGATGATTATTATTATATTTACAAGAAAGCAACTAATTAAAATGTAACAAATTATTTAAAACGTAATTTTCCTATTTTTTTTCTCCTTTTTCTTTCCCACTTGATATTATGTCAGTGGACGGCACGTTTTATGTATATTTTTGTCCCATTATCATAATCTGGTAGTTTTTTTTTTTAATATATGAACATAAAGTAATGAATGTTAAATATTGCGTGAAGATACAAGATTAATATAACCCAAAAGATACACTATACACAAGCAGCACTATACGTATAGGCTTTGCTCTTATAAACAACAAAGTTTTATTATGTATTTGATATTAAAGTATTTTTGAGGGGGCGAAAGATGAGAAACAAGATAAATACAACACGTCCTACCTTGGGAATAACTTAAAGTCTCAACACGACATATATAAGACAAACATGGAACTTTAATTGAAGTAGAAAATACTGTGCTGTGCTCTATACCCACGAGTTAGATAAATCTCAACAATATTATGTGATTTCATTTTGTTGAAAAAATATATAAGAAGAAATATATATTAAACTTCTACTATAACTTAATTTAATTTTCTATTTGAAATGAAAATATCTTTTTCTGTGTTGTTATTTCATAAGTTATTATATGCGTGGTTGGACAAAATTTTATCTAGGGAATTTGAAGAAATAAGAAATTTTTCAGAGAGTGAGAGAGAGAATATATATAGTTGGGCAACCCTTTTCACGATGTGTATTTACCACTCATAAGGGAGTACTGCTAAAAAGTTTTCACCCTTATACTCTCTCTCTCTCTCTCTCTCTCAGACTATAATACTGTATGAATTTAATTAATTTTTAGATATTAATTAAAATAAAGTGGTAATTTATATAATTTAAAATAAACACCAGTTGAAAATTTGTATAATAAAATGATAACGAAAATTAACCAAGGTATGTGGTAATTGAAAAAAAAAATCTACGCTATCTTTTGAACTTATTTTTTTAGAAATACATACAACTTTTATTTTAATCTTGTTTTCTACCTTTAAAATATTTTATTTCCATTCTTTACACAGCATTTTTTTCTTTTCCAGCAAACATAACATTTCTAAAAAGCAGCTAATTAGAGCTTGTTATGTTTACAAAACTCTCGTTTGAATGAAAAGTAAAAAAACGAAGAAAAAAAATCAAGTAAAATATTTGTCAGTGATGAAAATTTACGAATTTTTATAATGCTTGCTTTTGCGACAGCAACTACAGAACTGATAAGGATTTATATTTTAATGGCAAAGTCCCAGAAAAATATTTCACAACACTCCTTTTTCATTCACTTAATACTTTATATAATATATTATTAATAATGCCTTTAGGGCTTACGAAAAAAAAAAGCGTGAACACGAAATATTTTAATCAAAATATAAGTGCAAATCAAGCACTATTAGTTTTTTTTTTTTTTTTTTTTTTTTTTTTGTAATAAATTTCATAAATGGAAATAATAATAATAAAATATAATTTCTTATTATACTATAACCTTTTTTGTACTTAAACTTTCATAATAAAAATTGGCTTCAACTACTCGTATGTATGCGTATGATTTCATAACAATATTTTTGCACTAATTAAAAATATAAAAAATGTTACGAGTGTTTTTTGATCTTTGTCTCCCTGTTAGCCTCAATCTGTCAACAGACTTGTAATAAATTAGAAAATGCTTTTAAATCAAATGAAAAAAAAAATCGTAAAATTAATGTTTTTTTACTTAAAAAGATTTCTTTGAGTTTTTTTCCCCTCTAATAAAAGTATACAATTTTATGATTAATTTATCAAAATGAAAAGGATATATTGGACCTGTATTATATTGAATGTTCTCAAAAATAGAAGGCATCTTTTCATCCATTTTCCTTATTTCCTTAAAAAAAGTATCTGTTGATCATTAACTTTTCATTTTTCAATAAAGCTTTTAGTATACACTATACAGAGATTATATATATTATGTATATATAGAGAGATATTGACAGAGAGAGAGAGAGAGAGAGAGAGAGAGAGAGAGAGAGAGAGAGAGAGAGAGAGAGAGAGAGAGAGAGAGAGAGAGAGAGAGAGAGAGAGAGAGAGAGAGAGAGAGAGAGAGAGAGAGAGAGAGAGAGAAGAAACACAAATTTGCAATAAAATAATTCAGGAGGTGGGATGCCAAGTATTGTAACGTTTTCAAATTTTCTTATAAGAAGCTGATTCAAAACGATATCTGAAATAAAATAAAAATGTAGCAAAATTAATGTTATTATTTCTTCTGCGCACGTAAAACTTTGATAAAATTATCAAATTCATAAATATATATAATCAACAAGATATTACACGATGTATTTCACATATAGGTGCAAATCAGGTATTCACTTTTAAGGTTGTACACCTTGAAAATTTTAAAACAAAAAACACCTTCCGTATACAGTGATTTCCTATAAGGAAGTATATAATAGAAAAATAAAATACAGTTGTGCACAAAATATAATATAAATTAATAATCTATTATTTATAAAATGTTAAAATAATTTATAATCTTTTTCTTTTTTTTTTAAAAAAAATATATAAAACTTATAATAAAGTGTGAGTAATCTTTTATTATAATAACGGTGGAGTATAGTAGAGGATTTTTACATAGAGAAAAGAAGAGGGAGGGAGACCAGTGACGTCACAATTTAGAGGCGGTCTTCTTGACGCGCGCGAGAGCTTGAGAAGCAAAAGTTTTTGAACATAGTATTCATTCGCACACCAAACATCGGTGTGATACGTTTGACGTATATATATAAGTGATCAAGATCTTTTTATTATACTAATTGATGTGATCAATTATAAAGTAAATTAAAAGTATTTAATTAAAGTGCAGTTTAAAATTATATATTTAAAGGCAACTTAATTTATTAAAAAATCATTTTTTTTCTTCTTTAATTTGTTAGTGTTAAGATAACAATATAGTTTTAAATAAATTTACATTGAATCGTAGGTGTTGTCAATGATATTACAATTGTGATGTCATCTGTGACAGAACTTCAATAAGTGTTGTAAACATTTACTGTTGTTGTTTTTTCAAAGAGAAACATTCAAGAAATTATGACTTATATTGTGCGATGTTTTTTCATTGGGAAATCTTAAAAATTTATTATTTTATAATATATTACGTGATCTAAATATTAATATATTATTAAATAATGGGGAAAAATTACAGTAAACAAAAAGAACATGGAAGTGGAAAACGGTTCAACAGTAAGTTAATTTTTTTATTGTTAATTATCAAATATTTGTAAATAATTATTATATTTTAAACGTTTGAAATAATATATAGAAAATTGCTATAGTTTTTGTTCGTGGATACAGTTAAAAAAATAGCCTATAGATATGAATTTTAATGAAGCAGAACGAATTATACGAGTATCAAAATTCAGAGTTCATTGATTTTGGTGACCTTTTTTTTTTAAAGTTACAACTAAATTAAACCAATTTCTTA
Source organism: Ecdyonurus torrentis (assembly GCA_949318235.1). Lineage (NCBI taxonomy): Eukaryota > Metazoa > Arthropoda > Insecta > Ephemeroptera > Heptageniidae > Ecdyonurus > Ecdyonurus torrentis. Next base: position 41,370,198 of record OX439130.1, on the reverse strand, counting down.
AACTTTTTTTTTGGCAACATCTTATCAAAGTTACTGCTTTGAAAACTTTTTTTTTTCTAACCTCACGACTAAAATTACGAAATGACTTCATGTATTAAATTAAATTTTAAAATTATAGTGATGTATATAATCGTTTTTATAAAAAAAAAAAAGTCAAGTTTTTTTATATACAGTAACAAAAAAAAATGGTCTATTTAAAATCATAAATTAAAAAATATTATTAAACAAAATATATATTTATCTTGATATATAAAAGCTCTATAATTATGAAATGACAATCTATGTGCAATTTAAAATAAAAATTACAGATCAACTTTTCAATGATGTCAATACGTGATAAATTACTATAAAATATGCCGAGAAATAAATAAATAAAATATTTATTACAAGACTATTATTTCTACATAAATGATTACTTCATCAGCTGATAACAACGCGAGTGTCTAGAATATATAAAAACATATAATACGAAGACAAAAATAATATTATACATGGCCCCACACAAAGAACTTGTCACTTTTCAGACAAATGAATATCAGTCCCACATTGCATCTGCTTTTTTTTTTAACACATTTATATATTTTGTTATATATTTAATATCATTAATTTAATCAGGTTGAAGTATATATTGCATATTTATCTTGTCAACCTACAGTTGTAATAATGAAAAATTAGCATATTTTTTGTCTTCTATTTTTTTTTATTTTATTTTTTTTTTTTTTGCATAATCTTTATTTTGATTTATATAATTCCATATATAGATATACTTAAGTAAAAAATATAATACGTATAATCTTTATAATACATCGACAGAGAAAACATTAGAGAGAAGCTACTTTTTAAAAAATAAAAGATTAGGATCTAATTGTATTAAATATAATATACATAAAAAAACACGAGAAGTCTTGTATTTTATATCCTTATACTTATAAGTAACATGAACGTTTTGTCATATGCTAAATATCGTCTTGTTAACTGTTTTTATTTTGATATATTAATACTTGTATTATAAAGTATGTATAATGTAGTTTTTGAAATAAGCTTTGAGATACACTAAAGAGTAAGTCTTATGCGGTTTAAAATGTACATTTATTTGTTTATACTTGTGAATTTAAATAAATCGTTGACAATTTTCCAAACGGGAGTTTCCTATGTAATTATTGTCTATATTGGGAAATTATTGGGAATTTTTTGTATTATTAAAAAATTTTACTTTTATAATTTTAAAATACTTTAATACTCTAATTAATTTTTTTAATAGTCATTAGTAGACATGACAGTTGATAAAATTGAATATTTTAATCTTAAAATTATGATGTACAATGTTTTGTTATAGAACAAAAAAAAAAATCTTGTTTAATATTGATAATAACTTTTTATATTTTTGTTTGTCCATATAGAAATTTTATTAAAACATAAAAAAGCAACTTGGTCTACTGTATACATAAAACTGTAATAAATAAAACAAACTAAAACTTTTGTTACTCAAAGAAAATGTCCAGATAGTTTTTTTATGGTTGAGATGCCACATAGTCTAAAAAATATAAAAATAAAAAGAAACTGCTTAAATTGCTTTGCAATAAAAAAAAAATAGCACAAAAACTCTTAGATAAAACATTGGGCAAAAAGAAAGAAAAAAAATTACCAAATTGATGCCAAGTTTTTTCTTCGCATGTACAGAAGAATAACAAGATTAGGAATAAATAAAATTTGGTTTATAGATCTCAATAAAGAATCTTTATTTTTGGCAATTGACAATGGTAGGCGTTGTTTGCTGCAATAAATTTCTACATCTTGATATATCAAACTCCTACGCTATCGAAGCACCTTGCTAATAAGTATACAGTTCAGAAGATGAAGCTAATATAGAAGGGACTCGCCCATTATTACAATAAAATGCGGGTAAATCTATTAAGCAATGATTAAAATTACAATATATTTGCTTTGATTGAGGAGATGATGCTTCCAAAAAAGACAAGCTTATTGCAGGACTGATTTCTTCTCTTTTTCTGAATTTCCTAAAGAAGTTATATCATTAAAAAGGTGCGCAAAAATATTATAACTCAGACTCAGAGAATATACGTCAATAGTATGTGTCCCTGCTATTAAAAATTATAAAAAAATTACCAACAAAAAAATTTCATTTTTTTAAATTTAAATTTAAAAATTAATTGTAGCACCATGATGTTTACTTTTAGGTGTTCATTGGATTTGAAATAAAATTGCATGAGAAAATAAAAACGGCAACTATTTTAGAGCCAATTCGATTCTATAAGTTCACTATTTTTTTTCCCTGTACCAATTTGAAAAAAATAGTTTAATTTTCACTATTTCCGTTATTAAAAAAATCTCTTCCTTTCAGCAGTAAAGCTGTACATACGTATAATAAAGTACTGTATAATTCAATACGTGCTCCCCAGGTATTTATTAAAATCGCGGCCGTTGCGGTCAGGTCAGAAGAGCTTTCTTTCTCACTATCCCAATGAATGAAAATGACTCACAAACTTTACTCCCACCAAACACGCAGCATGACAAATCATCACAAAATTTTAAGAAGGTCACTTCAATTGACTATAATTCTATTCTCTCTGTCTTGTTATTCTTTTCTTGTAAAAAAAAAAAAAAAAAAATGAAATTTTGTCATAGAAATACAATTGTTATTGTTCACAATTTTGACATGCAGGATAAAATAAAAAGTAAAATGTCAAATGTCAATAAAAGTATAAAATTGTAAATTTATAGATATTGAAATTTGAATGTATACATGCTTTGTATTGATTTCAAAACATACTCCAGCTGCTAAATATTGTAAATATATAACGGGGTAGCAGATGAAAATAATAATAATAAAAAGGATTGAGAGTAAACTCCCCGATTACACACTCCCCCGTATTTGGTTCCATATGATATAAAGTCAGCCCTTTGTTGTATTAAAGTTAATACTTTTTGTGTTTATGTATTTATGGATAAGAAAGACTGCCATGCTTGCAAAACACGTCCTATATTCTAACTTTAAATTTGTAAAAATTGCCCCTACCTTTTTATTTTCATTGAAAAATTACTTCTATTTTTCATACAATATTTTTTTAAGAGATAAAAACGTGTAAAATTTGCATTTTAAAATTGGATGAATCTTTATGATACGCCAGAAGTGCCATTAATTTTAACTTATAGTCGTAAAGTTTTGAAGTGGGGAGTTCGAAAAAGAGAGAATACATAAATTGACATAAGTTTAGATGAAGGAAATAGAGTGCTAAGTGCCATAAATTTGAAACAAATGTCTCCATTTTATATTAGGATGCACAATTTAAAGTACTTTTGTGTCATTTCAAGTGCACTCACTTCTGTGCTTCATCAAAACAAAAACTCTTTCACACATATGTGAGCACTTCTGTTTGTGCGGAAATCTTCACAAGCTTTTCTCTCTCTCTCTCTTTCAATGGAGAATAAGAATTAATGTGAATCACCCCCTTGTGATCTAACACAAATTTAACTAGAATTATTTCCACGTGTTATTTTACCTTTAAATACTATACATCCTTAAGTAGAAGTGACTTTATGTTTAAGTTAGATAACATGTTGGTTTGTTTTTTAAAATAGATTAAATATTTATTATACATCATAAAAAAATACTACCAATAAAATCAATATGTCCCATGGTCACGAATTCTAAGTCTTCTGATAAAGGCATATCAATTTTATAATTGCTTCTGTATTTTCTTGATTGGACGCTAATTGCAAAACAACATTTTTTATATAATGATAAAACTATTATCTATTACTTTACTAAATTTGAAAATAGATAGTATATATAAATTAGATTTATGAAAAAAAGCTTTTATATAAATTTGATGTCCTATACAGAAAACGAGAAAGATTTTTTTTTAGCGTAATTGGGAACAGCATAAAAGTAAAATAATAATAATAAAAAATTCAAGGTGTCAAACGATATGGATATAAAACATTTCGAGTTTATCGTTCGTATAATATGACTTTCAATGTTGAACTTGATGCAATTACTTTAATGAAGGCATCAGGTGTGGTGTTATATTTTGTGTGTAGAACTGTACCAACCTAAGAAGTAGACGATGGCAACTTGAAAGCTCTAGTTTAATCTTATCAGTGCTTGGGTAAAAAAAAAAAAAAAAAAAAAAAAAAGCTTCAAATTGAAGTGTCTTCTCGTTTCCTTCATCTTAGCTAGAGTACCAACTTAAACACATTATACTTTAATTGCTCGATGAAAGAAATAAAAAAAAAAAAAAAAAAAAGGAGTAACATCAGCATTTTTTTTTTTTTTTTTGACATGGTTAAAATTTTATGTAACAATCAATATTATTCATAGGTCAAAGTTAAGAAAAATCAGCATTATTTTTATTTTGAAAACGTTTGCATTATATACCTACATGACGTCGTTTATTATGTTTATTAATTAAAAGAATCTATATAATTTAAACTTTGTATGTTGGTTATTTAATGCAACGCTTGTTATTTTTATATTTTTATAACACTACGACATGGCAACTTTTATAATGAGTATGAGTCATGAATAAGCAGGTAAACAAACGCAGGTGAGGGAAATTTTAATTTTAAGAATGTCTCACTCACGCGCATCCTGTTATCATTGCGAAATTTAAATCCTCATAATTATTGCATCTATTTTTGTCACGTAGTGACGTAATTTTTTAAATTTATTTTATATACTTAACAGTATAATATTTTTTGAACTGCTAATTGAAAGAAGGAACGAGCTAAACGCTAAACGAGCTTCATTCCAGTCTTTTTATTTAATTTTACCAAACGTAAGCTTTAACTGTGATTACTAAAGTACCTACATTAGTTGTATAATATTATTATTATTATTTTACAAAAATTGTTGGAAAGCTTTTAAAACTGTATGATCTGCCTTTCCACGGTTCTTAACTTTACAGAGATGGCAGTAGTCAACAAAAATAAAACGGTTCTCACGACTCAAGGTATACGTCACAACAAACGCACTATACGCGTTAGTGCGTACTTTCACTTTATTGGTATACATATATAAATATATTTCTTTTATGAATTGTGTTGTATTCAAAATGAAACCAACAAACTAAGCAGTTCAATGGGTGTCAAAAATTACTCTAGAAAATTATGTCTGTAATTTATTTTAAAATAAAATTTACACCTACTACAATAAATATAAAAACATATGAAATTAAAGAGTTTGCTTGAATAGCAAAATGCTTTTTATGGAATGAAATTCAGAATTGATCATTTGTCTAGCATTTTTAATACTTAAATTTAGTAAAAAAATCGGTCTTGGTATTCAACGTAAAAATAATTTACAATTTATTCATATAGAAATTATTATTATTTTGCCGTTCTTCAGATAGCTTTTCCTCTGCTCCTGTAATAAAAAGATAATATAAAAAATCTTGTATAAATCAGACTACAAACATTTTTAAATGTTAACTTTTTTTTCTTTTTTTTTTAAATCTCTATTCCAATTATGGAATTGGACAATTATCTATACTCCAACATGGCTCCAAAGCACTAGTAAAAATGAATTCACCTGTGTCGCAATACAAATACATATTTTGTCTACAAAAAAAGTTACTGAAACGTAAAGTAACATAATCAAGAACTTGTCTAGACATAAAAAAATCCTGTATTTCCTAAATCTATTCATGTAAGAAAAAAAAAAACTTTATCTTTTTAGTATTTATTTTGAAAAGCACTCGAGTTTTAATTAATTTTAAATTAATTCATGCATGTTGTTTGCTCTTTTTTATTTTAATTTAAAATCAATTAATAAAACATTCTTTATTACTTTATTTATTAAATTTATAATTAAACACTCCCTTTACTATTTTTTTTATATTATTTTTTATAATCAGCCCACGTATCATCAGTAATTGAAAAATGACCTCTCGGCGGGGAAGAAAAAACACAAGTGAAAATTGTTGTCAGTGTGCCAATTCTATACCATAATTTCTTCATTTTGTTCTATTAACCATTAATTTTGTATAAGTATTGAGTCTGGCAGTTTTAATATCAGATCCTCCTGTGAGAGAGGGAACTGCTCTTGAAAAGACTTGAATATCAAAAGACATTAAATTTGGTAAATAAAAATATCACTTTTTATAGCTTCCCTCTCCCCTTAAAATTGAATATCTATCATTAAACAATAAATGTCTTAAAATCAACAAAGTAGTAAATAGAAAATTTATACGCGGAAAAAAATTATTGTCCATTTTCAGCAACTTTTTTGTTCATTGTAACATAATTTATGATACAACATAAATATTATGTTGTATAATTATAGCATGCATTTATGATTTTGCAATTTAACAACATTTATGATAAAAATGTGGCATAAGTTACGTCAACTTTTCCTTCCATATTATTATGTAAAATATTTCCGTTTTCGTGACTCAACCCCTAAGGATATTGGTACTGTTTACAAAGCTTGCAATCCATATATAATCCGTCCAAAATCATTTTTTCTAAGAACTATTTTCAATGAACATTGATATATAATGTCAGAGAGAGATAAGGCTAAAAGTGAGAGAGTCAGAGGCGTATATAATATTTGCAGTTTGATATGTGAACTTGTGATGAGCACTGTACCTTGGTACACATAGATAGATCAAAGCTGCTCTTATTAGTCTTGCTATCAGTTGTCGTTGATACATCATCCTATATAGTGAAGTGTCATGTATGCTTTTCTTTTACAACAATGCCGGTCACTGTGAGGTAATTGTGAGCCAATAATACACGCCACGCACTGCCAATGCAGAACAACAAAAAATGTAAGCATTTCTGTTTAGTATTATGGTATATTTTCATTTGGATATAGCAGGTATATAGTTTTAAAAAAAATCTAGTTCTTGAGTAAATAGATTTTTTTATGACATTTCCTACAATTTAAAGTTCCTGTGGGAGATATGAGAAAATTACTTAAAATATTTTTGGATCGTGAATCTTATTGTATAAGAAATGTTATTGACCTAGGGATAGTATTCATTAGAACAAGTGTTGGTTTAGTCATTATCAACAATTAATAAATATATACGTATACAAATAAATGAAAAAAAAATTCAATAGTCTCACCTATATGTAACGAAAAATATTTATGTTATACCATAATATGAATTTAATTACTGAAATTTTTCGAATTTGAGTGTGTGGTATAAATCAATTTTGATTTTTGAGTTCGTGAAATCAAAACATTCTCTTAAAATGTAATATTCTATACATATAATGTATGTTAAACAAAAATTTATCAGGTTTTTAAACAATCATTGTTCAGATTTCTTATTATTGAAAGCACTTACTGTACTTTTTAGTTGATAAAATATTATCTCCTTCATATTAATTTCTTAATTCATGTATATCTGACTGACTGTATTTAATGTACAGTGTTTATTATGGGATCTCAATGGACTCATGTATGATGTTTTTATTAATATACAAAGGAGTAGTAGAAGAAGAAGAGAGAGAATAATAATAATAATAAACGCAACTCTATATACTGCCAAATAAATCAGTTTTAAATCATGCTTGAAATGGTAAAAGAGATAATACAAATTAAATCAAATTTGTATAATATACATATACATTATCATTAATTTACTCGTATTTGGTAAATCGTGCACAGTTTTATCACTGACACTATGAATCATGAATTACTCTGCTAATATGATTCGATATGTTTATCATTATATATATATAATACTTGTACTTGTTAATAAAACTTAATTTTACATGTAATTTAAATGAATAAATGAACTTTCCATACAACCGGATATGTTGAGTGTATATTTAAATTTAAATATTACAGTGCAAAATTGAAACATATTATAATTTGAGTAATAACATTACACAATGATTAATGAGAAAATGTTTTAAATTTGTATCGTGAAGTCCGTATATATATATATATATATATATATATATATATATATATATATATATATATATATATATATATATATATATTAACGATACTATCTGTAAAAAGTAAGAAAAATATGTATTATATTAAATAAATTTTGTGTGCTAACTTCGTGAAGAAATTATACTGCATGTACACGGATAAAATAAATATACGTAATAATTCGTCCCCCGAGAATTCATATGTTGTATATGCATAAAATTTTGATTCGTTTATGAGCTTTATGGTAAGAAGAGAAAAGACTTAAATAATCATGAATCAAAATTGCTGATACGATAAAACTATGTGACGTTGTTTTAAGCTATTTTAGCATAACCATCGTAAAGAACAACAAACAAACAACAATTTATGTTAAGGACTTTATGGTGTACTGCATGATTATGTACTGTATGTATCTCTATAAAATAGCAATATTTATGCTATATGGCAATTTAAATATTTAGCAGAGCATAAATTACGTTTTTGTTTTTCCAGTGTATTCGAAAGTGAGACAAATAAATCGCTAATGAAGCAATTAATTTTGTGTATATAGAAAATTTTATCATTTATAAAAACAAGAGTCTGCTAACGAGGGCTTTAATTTGGGATATTTTTAAATGTATAAAAATTTAAATACTAAAAATCATTTATAATTAAATAAAAAAAAAACATCCTTATTTAGTTTTATATAGTATAATATATAATATAATAAGAAAAATATTTATACCTAAAGTTTTATACAAGCACGATAATTAATGTTACTTTTTTTAATACGACAATGATATATAATATAATATGTAAGAAATTTAAATAGTCTTATAATTTAATACCATAACAAGTTTATGTACATCATCATATTATAAATTACGTATGAAAATATTTAGTCATGGCACTATGATAAAATAGAAAAGGCTAAACATTACATATTACGTTTTTGCATGCAAAATAGATACACCTATGAAAGAGGGAAAATATATTACTGTTCATATGAAAGGTTTAAGTTATATATTATTAAATAAATTGTAATATATAAAAATATATGTCAAAATATTTCATATTACATTCTTTGTTCAATGTCAGTTACGTACGTGAAAGTAAAATCCCGCGTGTAAAGTGTAAGAAAATATGGGTTTGATTTTTTTTTTTTTTTTTTTTTTTTTTTTTTTGTAATAGAAAACGAACTATGTTCTTGCCGTTTGTTGACTTGGGATAAAATTTCTACCTCTTACGAAAAAAAAAATTCTGTCTTCAAATATACTTGACTTGAAAAATATTGAAAAATTCTTCATTTTTGAAATGGAAACCTTATAAATGTTGTAGTCTTTTACTTCTTCTTCTTTTTCTTGAAAGTTGATGAAAATATCACAAAGTGCTTTCATATAAAATAAAAAAATAAAAAATGTTAAATTAGAAAACTTATAAGATAAGATAAGATTGTGAGCTCAAAAAATATATCTTAAAATTAAATTCAACGGCTTCTTAAATCCATAATTTACTAAAGATTTCAAAATTTAATTACTTTTTAATTAAATTTTGGTTCAATTAAGTTGAATAAAAGATTTTTAAAAAATGAAATTTATGCAAATTTAATGACTTTAATTTGGGCAACTAAATTTCTAATTTTTTTATTGAAAAGAAAAAAAAGGGGATTTGTATTATAAATTAAAATAATTTACATTGACTCTTTTATGATCCTTATATAAAATAAGTACTAAAAAATATCACATCTTTATGAAACGCACTGTATTATTGTTCTCTGAGGTAATAATGTAGCTAATAAAGGATATACGTTACATTTTAATACAATTTACTGTTTCAAAAAAAAAAAAAAAAAAAAAAATCCACCGTATGCAAATTTTCAGTGCCAATAAACCTCTAAATAAAAAGTATAATATTAAAAAATATTTTCCCATACATTAAAATATTAAAAATTAAATAATTATGACACTTTTATTATATTTTGTAGCTGTTTTGCAAAGTGTTTGTCTTGTATATAAAAATTATTATCCTAAGTTATACATTCAAGCTCACCACTCATGCATGAATATTGTTACACCGCCCCGCACACACACACACATTATATACATAAATAATAAATGCATTGCATCATAATGTATTTTTATTTATGATACAAGTGCATATTTATTATTTTTATATTTATGTAAAAGTGCCAGCATAAGAATAAGCAAGCAAGGTAAAAAATAACAAAGTAATGATAAGTTTTAAGTATTGTATAATACGTAATATTTTATGTTGATGTGTTCATAACTATTTTATGTATTACGTAATTTTATTTTATTACTAGCTTAGCATTCAAACTTTTGTTTTAATATTTCTGTCTCGATCTTCGTGAAAATTAAATTTAAATACAAATCAGTTTTTTTTGCTCTTTAATTACTAAAAAAAGAAATTAAAAGTATTCTCTGTAGTAGGAAAAGTTAAATGAATTAAAATTAATTGCAAATTTATACAAATTACACTTCTTTGTTTTTATTACAATTGGAATTTTTATAACACACAAGTTTGGTATTGCTAGGGGGTGTTTTTACTTTTCTTCTAAGAAAATAACAATCGTATCTAAGAAATAAAAAGTTGTAGACTTTTATTATATATTTATATAGAAGTTGGAAATAAAAATAATTTTTTATATATATTTTTATTCCTTTCTTGTTTTTATAAGACTGGTTTATTGAAGTTAAAATATAACAAATTTATTCAATAACAAGTTCTAATAGAATTTAAATGATCATGTTATAAAAATTGTATGACATGTTTTGTGATTTGATGCCAAAATAGCAAAATATGATGAGAAATTTAAGGAAATCAAATTATTATGACCTAAAAAATCAAATTGCTAAAATGTCGTTGGATATTTTCGAAATTCTGCCAATTTTAAAGTTTCTCTGATCTCTCTCTCTCTCTCTCTCTCTCTCTCTCTCTCTCTCTCTCTCTCTCTCATTTGCATGTTAGGTCCAAAAATATATTTTCTATTTTTCCTCTCATTTTTTTCATTTTTTTATTAGTTTTTTTAAGCAGACACTATTAAACAAAGTTTTACTCTGTTCAAATCCAAAATAATAAAATTTATACCTTTTCATATTAAACTATACTATATCATACATATATGAGAGCCATGCCTTCAACAATAAAGCAATTAAGGTGTGAATTCTCAAATTACTATGCACAACATTATTTACACCTTAAATCCCAATAAAGTAGGCACACCTATAAAATCTTATTTCAAAAAACTTCATCTCACGTATTAAAAAAAAAAAAAAAGAAAAGAAAAAAAAAGTTACACGTGGAAAAAATTGAGTACAATTACGGGCAATTGAGTCACACCTACGAGTTGAATGATGAGATCAACATAAAGTAAAGCACACATCACATCAGACAGACGAATAAGAAGAAAAAAAAAAAAAAAAAAAAAAAAAAAAGGAAGTGGGTCTCGTGACTTGGCTAACTTTTTTTCTTTTGATCTAATCTTTTATAATCGACAAGATATTATGCCGTGCTGCTGTTTATATATATAGTGAAGAAACTTACAAGTTTGCCTTCATTTTTATAAGACGTCTAGCAGAGCAATATAATCAAATTCATTTCTCAGTCTTGATGTTTATCAGCTTCATCTTCTCATCTTTGATTGATCCCAATTGTCATGCCTTTGACTCCAAGGTTAAAGAATAATAATAAAATATATTTTATCATGGTGAAATATATTTTTATTATTTTGATAGAACATCGTAAAAAATATAATATAAAAAAAATATATCAAAGATCAAAACATTATTATTTATTTGATTAAATGGAGAGAACCATTTAAAGGTATAGAGCAATCAAAACCAAAACAATACTATCCATTTTATTTCATCGCAATTGGTTTATGTGCTCATTGTGCTGCAGCCAAAAAGAGAATCGATTTTCTGTAAAAAAAAAAAAAAAAAAAAAAAAAAAAAAAAAAAAAAAAAAAAAAATTATACCATGCTTTGGACGTTTATATATTTCTGTCACTTTTTACAAAGTTCACTTCCCGAAAGTAAAATTTAGTGTTAAAATTGGGTTAGAAGATGAAAAAAAAAGGTGATTTTTACCAATTTATTATAAATTTAAAATAAAAAAGCTAATTATTTATATGAAAATAATCTTCAAATACAATAAACTTTTATAATATATATGCAGTTTTTTGTCAATCAATTATAAATTGCACAATAGGCAAGACTAAAATCCCTTATATTGGTAAACCATATAAAAATAAAAACATAAAAAACAAAATTATATCATACTACACCAATTCAAGCACATTATTGTACGTATAGTGTAATAAATATAGATAAAAAGAAATCACAGTAATCATTATCTTATCATTACCTATCTCTAAAATAAGAAATAATCAAAAGTTTGAGTTATTAAGTATAAATTACATATATAGATTGAAAACTTTATAATGACGTTTCTTAAGTGTTCTTTCATTTACCATCACATTAGTTTAGTTTACAACAACACAATTTTTAGTATTATTACACTTGACTGAAATATAGTCTGTATTTTTTAACTGTTAACCACAAAACAATAATATTCTCCAACATCATTAAATTTCATATTACATTTAGTTTTATACGTTTATCATAATAACAATATATAATTATTATTATGTAAAACACTATTTACATATCATTAAACATAGTAGTTTTCTATTAGGCTATTAGCATACCATGCAGATAACATAAAATAATTTAAATATTTTTAACTATATATAAAAAAAATTGGGCTGAATTTTATGACATAGCCAAAAATAAAAAATATCTAAATCTCTATTCTTTTTTTATTATTTTATTATAGTCAGGATGAAAAAATTATAGTGCTAAAAAAATTTTTATTTGTTTTTGTTATAAAACAATTAAAATTTTGGAAATAGTTCCTTGTTATAAAATGTTGTTATTTTTAATAAATGATTCATCCTTATAACTATAATATCTAATCATGATATTTTAAACAACAAGAATTCAATAAGCCTCCGTCTATTGGTCATTGAAAATGAAAGTTTTGTGTTTATCCGTGATCAGCTGGTTTGTCCAATTATTTTATTTATAAATATAAATCATTGTTTTAAAAATAAATTTCATTTTTTTTTTTTCCAATTATACAATAAAATTTCCTGTATATAGTTCATAATAAGGCAGAAAATTTATTTTATATTTAATAATTTACACGAGATCTGGAGAAATCGTTTTTGTTATAGAATAAAAATATTATGTATTATTATATACATATAGGAAATAATAATGACCTCATATGAGAAAATTACAGTTCAAGTTTCATAAAAACGTCAATTTATATAACAATTATGATAATTCAGTTCAGAGAAATTGTCTTGATTGCTCTGTAGTCTATTTAACTTGGATTTTTTTTTTTTCAGTTACAGTTATAAATGTAATTTAGAAATAATCAGGTCTTGCTATTGATTACAGTAAATGTAAATAAAAATTATTTTTTTGTTAGAATGTTTTATATCATTTATATATTTTATGTAATAAAAAAACTGCTATCTTGAGAAAATAAAATGCTAATTTATAAGATTTCACTTAAGTGCAACCCAAGCCTACGTTTATTAATATGATCGTGCTATTTATATAGGCCTTGCAAATTCACACATCAAAATAAAACATTATCGTAATTTGCAATTGAATTTATACTTGTTTTCATTAATTTAGCCCACCAAAAGAGCATAACACGTCTTTATTTGAAAATTACTTTTTATTTTATAGCAATTTTATCTATTTGAATATTTCATTCTCTATTATCTGTATTCGTATGTCTGTCAGTCTAGAAAACAGTATACAGTAAAATTAAATATAAAATATATTAACTATAATTTTTATATCGTATTATGTATTTTATAATATACCACACACGAAATGAATGCATAAAAAAATATTTCTGCAGCTGCTATTTTGACTATTCTATAAAGCACTTCTTATTCCTAGAAACTTATATTTGAGATCTACTCTGATGAAAAATTTTTTTATTAGAGTTTTATTATGATTTTGAACTATAGATAAGACATTTTATTTTTATAATGTGTGATATAGCTTTGAGAGTCTTGAAGTTCAAACATGCCGCTTTTTGTAACAGGTGCTTCTTTCAGTCTCAACAATGCAAATAAGCTTTCTGAAGCAAAAAAATGAAATAAAAATATAAGTGATAGAACTTCTCATTAAACTTACTTCATAAATAATTTTCTTTTTGTCAAGTACAGTTAATGTGGTATAAAACGTCACTCTATTAACTTACGACACTGCAACAGCCGTAGAAAATAGAGTTGACAAAAAAAAAAAAAAAATGCACCAGCATTCAAGGAGTAAAAAAAAAAAAAAAAAAAAAAAAAAAAAAACTCTTCAATAACTACCATTGATTTGTATACAGGTTAAAATAAGCTGTTTACATTTGGTCTTTATGTACGTATGCAAAACATTTAGTCCTGAGAATGTTATTTAGTAGTGAATGATTTATTGTTTGTAGAGCCGGAGCAAAATTAACACTAGACCACACAAGAAATATTTAAAACCAATATGCTAATATGTTTGATAATACTTTATAAACAAAGAATATTAAATTAAAATTTATCCTTTATATAAGAAGAATCTGGTGTTGTGTTTTGAATTAGCAAACAAAAAAGTACCACAGGTGTGAAGGTAGAATTTAAATATATGTAGATGCTATAGAAAATATTAGAAATTTGCATCACATATCATGCTAACAGACTTGGATATCAATTTTGTGTATTAACATTTTTTTTATTATACCAGCAATATGCCTTTCCTGTATTAATTTTACTTTAATTTTAAGATAGCTTTACTACAATACATCTGAAATATTTTGCTTTGGAGGGATTAATTTGATAGAGCTCAAATCTTAAATTTAAATTCACTTATTTGCTCTATACAAGTAAATTATAAATAAATACATATCGTTTATCAATGTAATTCCCACGAGTAGAAGGGAAAGAATTGCATTATTCAATTTGTAATTCGTGTACGTATTAATTTGAAGAAAAAAAAATGCACACTTTTGTGAATGTGACTTTCAAATGACTCAAATTTGAGAGTGACGAGCCTTCTAAGGTTGCAAAATTATGTAATATGCACATCAATATATCTCTCAAAAAACTTTAGAATACCGTAAACTATAAACAAAAGAAACGAATAAATTCAAAAAATGTATGTTTTATACTTTTTTTCAAACTATACAATATAAAAACGCTTTGTTGTTTACATTCTTTGAAAATGATGAACATTCTTTTCAAGCATGACACAGTTACGCATTGCAAAACACCTTGGAAGTAAAAATTGCGATGCTTTGCGAGAAAAAAAAAAAAAAGTTGAAGCCAATGTTTCTTTGCATAGGAAACAGCACATTAGTTAAGTGAAGCGATGTAAAAGAATGAATGAGCCTCCTCCTTCTCCTTCTTCCTCCCCACCCTCTCTTGTGTACTCGAGAATCGATCCATGGACTGGCATATAGTAAAACTGAGTACAACTCTCACAGTATTTTTTTTATATATATACATACAGTTCAACGTTTAAATTATGCATACAAAGAACCATTCAGCGTAAAAATTATATAGTATAAAAGTTTGTATATTATTATTATTCATTTTTTTTATTAAAGAGACTTATAATTAAAATATTATATAAGAGGCAGCTATATATAAATCAAAACTGTGACTAAATATTAATAACATTAAGATCTGACTTTTAATTTTAATATTATAAATATTTATTATTCATAAATGGAAAAAAAATCATGGGAATAAAAGTAATAAAAATTTATATTACACATGTTATATAGGAAAGTATAATATTCTCAATTTGCGTCTATATGAATTAAAATTTAAATAGATTCCAATATTCATGATGATTGCTTGATATTATTAACTTTGCAGTACAGTACAAATAAGGATCATCAACTAAAATTTAATCTCACATGACTTAATTTATTGTTGGAAAACACATTACTTTTATTATATTGCTTCAAAATATTTTATTTTATTTACATTATACTAGATATAATATGCAGCAATTTATAAATCCCTATTTATTATTTTTCTTCAACACACCTTGAGAAATTTCGTGTTGAGTATTCAATTTCAATTAGTTTCTCTGTCGTAAATAATGATTTTTATGATTGCCTTAGACACGATATTACGGAATTAACTATAACTCTGAGAGAGAGAGAGAGAGAGAGAGCAGTGATTGAATGTTCTTTAAATAAACACACACACACAAACACACACATCACGATATGACGATGATGCTTAAAGATTCAAAGGTTAAATAAAATCACAATAAATTAGCATTATTCATTTTTAATTAATGACGTCATAATAAATTATTTCTATTAAATATTAAAATCATCGCGCAATTTGTTTATGATTCACTAAGACAAAAAAAAATGTCATCGTTCTTTTTTCTCAGGTCAATTCTTTATAATATAGTTTAATCAACTATAGAATTCTATGTAATTTCATACTCTCAAATCAGATAGTATAGAACTTACGCTAAAGAAATTTTATTATTAACTTTTCTATATTATATATATTTTAAAATAAGCGTGGAGCGTGGAGGTAAACGAGTTTGCAAGTACTTCTTGGAGAATTTTTCAAGAGATTTTTTTTCTTCTTCTTCTTCTTCTTTTTTTTTTATTACTAAGTTTTCTGTAATAATATAAGAGATTGGCCTGTTCTGTAGCTTTTATATAAGACACACCTGGCTGGACGTAAGATTTATATTTGTAAAGTTTACGCGAAATCGACCTTGACTCAACCTCTTATTCTGCTGTGATTTTTTTCTTTCTTCTTTTCATTTTTTTTTTTTTGCACACATACATTGAACAATACAAAACACAACAGGTGATTCTTTAGTGTAGATAAATTTATTAATGTCATAACGTGTAATTATCGACTATTAATATATTACTATGTGTGATTTAATTTATTGTTCTATACCATCTCTGTATTTTATAATTAATGATTTTTTTTTAATATTATAAGTTCTAATGGTAGCAAAATATTTTATAATATATCCGACCACACCCTTTTATTCACAAGATTAATAAAATGTTTTTAGATTTCTGAACAAAGATCAATTTCTCAAAAAGAAAAAAAAATCCATATAGAGGAAATATCTTTGATATATGAGAAGATTTAGAAGGCTAATTTTTCATGTAAAAATAATAGTTATAGGGTTATATACACACTAAAAGAAGAAGAAAAAAATACGAAGTGTCTAATTTGATTGATTTTTTGGTCATTTATTAGAAGTAAGAAATAATTTTCCGCCAAAGTAGAAAAGTGAGGGAAATTTGGATTAAATTGATAAATGATAACGTTTTCTATAAAAATGGAGTACTTTACATAAACTATAACTTTTTTTTCTTCCGTGTATCGCATTATTTTACAAAAATAATATATAAATTGATCACTTTAATAGATTAAAAAATATGCTATATATTAAAACTCAATTCCCTATATCTCTATATAATTAACTTTAATAATATCTTTTAACTATAAAAATATTAATAATGAAAAAATGACTTTTATAGACAAATTTCCAATCATTAAAAAAAAAAAAAGAAAAAAAAAAAGTTTACACCATATAGGTAAAAAAAAAGTATAGAGAGGTTGATTTCCCGTATGACGTAATATGTATTGAGAAGCAACAAAGCATTGACTTGATACTGTACATGGGATTGATTGACGTATATGTGTTAGCTTAACGTTATCAGTTTCCAAATGTCAGCTAGCTCTTCACGAAGCAATTCCCGCGTAACGACCAAGTAAATATGAAAGTTATTGATTTTCTTTTTTACTGATGTTGATTACATCTCCAGGAATATGACGTACGTGACGTGTCAAAGTAAATTGCATTTCGTATTTTATGACGCATCGTATATATATGACAAACGGAAAAATAAAGATATAAATATATTTTGTAATTCATACAGTTACACAGGAAGGAAACCAAAGTAACTTTTTAAAGAAAATGACAACTGTTCTTGTATTTCCGTAGTATTTTATATTAAATGTTATACTGTTCATTATAGTGTTTTATGCACAATACAGTAAAATTTATTGCACTTTTGTTAAGTTTTTAGTTATATAATAGAAAATAATGTTCTATATAATATTATATAAAAAAGTTTTTGGAAGTATATTTCACTGTGATTTAGTATAACTGAAAGATTTATCAATTTTATGTTTATAAAATAAATATATAATTTACTATATAGACTAAAAAACTTGATAAAAAAAATGTTATACATGCAATAGTGATCACATCGTGAGGTCTAATTCTCATGGTTTCAAAAACTGTAATGAGAGTGTGAATAAAAATTGTTGAAATACATAATATGATGTTTGGATTGCAAGGTTAAAAATTAAAAGTTAACATACGTAAGAGGTTCTTAGGAATAGTATCTCAAAAAAATAAATGCAGGATAAACTCTTTATTTTGTGAATTTACTATGTCTGCGAAGGTGCGAAGTGTTCAGTCCATGCAGTCACCATTGGCTATCCATTTCGTTATTAAATATCTCAATTTTTTTATTTTATTTTTATTTATTTTTTGCCTTTGCCTTTGCTTTTGCGTTTTCTAAAAATTTACATTTTACTGTATTACATTTTATTATTTATGATTTTTTTCGTAGATGGGTGCAGTAAATTTTCTACTGCACTTCTCTCTCTCTCTCTCTCTCTCTCTCTCTCTCTCTCTCTCTCTCTCTCTCTCTCTCTCTCTCTCTCTCTCTCTCTCTCTCTCTCTCTCTCTCTCTCTCTCAGTTTAGTTTTTATATAAAGTATTCATGAGTAATGAGAATCCATAACTTTAGTCAGAGTGTATAAGAAATTTGAAGCTCTTGAATTCACTAGAGCAAAGAAAATATACTTTGATGCTTTCAAACAATAAGAATAAATCATGCTCTTTTACGTTAAGAAATTTTCATTTGTTTGTAGTACAATATAAAGCAGTGAAGTAAAAACAATAAACTATACTTTTCTCTCTATACACAACTTTAAGACTTATTCTTTGAATGTTAATTTAAGAAGAAAATAATGAAGAATGAAGAATGAAAAAAAAAAAAAAAAAGTAATTTAAAGTCTTTTGACAAAGCAAACTCTTGAGCAATATTAACTTACTTATTTCCACCAACGCATTTTCTCTCATCTTCTTTCTATACGCGTAAAAATATTGACAATAAAGAATCGAATTCAATCAATCAATAACCCATAAGAGGATAAACTCATATACTTCAATACAATAGAACAATAATTAATTTTACTAATTAATAAAAAAAAAGTTTAATTTACTTCATTCTTTTGTTCTGTCTAAAAATTTAATTAATCTTTTCAAATTTAAATAAAGTATTGTGTGCGAAATTTTAATTATTCTTCAACCTTGATTGCTTTTACATAAAAGAAAAAAAATGCCAACTTTTTTAAACCTAAAAAGTTTTTTTTTTTTTTTTTTTTTTTTTTTTTTGGCTCCAAAGAATGAAAGTAAAGATAAATGTAGTGGTGCAAAAGTGAGTTATTTGTTAGAAAACATAGTTATAAGAGAGCCATTGTTGTGATGTAAACGTGGTTTAAAACATGTCATAAAGTCACTCTCAACATTAATTTTCTTGATTTAGTGCCAAAATATTGATTGTGGTATATAAAGCACTATGATAGAAAGAACGTATATATATACGAAATAAAAAAATGACGCAAGAAATTTTGACACTCTGATTATATAAATTTATCATATCTCTCTACAGCAGATGCTTTTCTTAGTAGTTCAATTATATAACAACTTTTTTTATGAATTAAATAATGAAGTAAACACTCTAAAAGATTTTTATATCAAAATTATATAATAATAGTCCCCCCCCTTTTTTTTTGTTTTGTTTTGTTTTGTTTTGTTTATTATTTTTTTTTTCTGGACTGAAGTCTTAAAATTTTATGTCATTTTTTGAATCGTCTTTAAGTATAACATAATTGGGTTATTGTATTTTAAAGATTTTTAATGTTGTTTCCATATAACAGCACTACAGCACATAATAAAGAAGTAAATAACAAGAAAAAGTAATTGAATAATATATTAGAATGACAAGGCATCAATACAATGACGATGCAGAATTAGGTAACATTTTTATATATAATATTGTATGATTGATTTTTAATATGTATATACAGGAAAAAATATTGGCAATAAAATCATAAGTATTAATATGATGTATATTGAACGATGGCTGGATTAAAAATATTGATGCAATGTGTTGATACATGTTTAATAATAATGTAATTTAAATATTTATTTTATAAAAATACGTTTTGACAATGACAGTGGATGCACTTTACAACTCAGAAATTTTCATCTTCTCCGTCATGAGATGCTGGATGATAAATTGTATTTTTTATCATATATAAAAATCTTTTTGTCTCCTTGGGCAGCATGTTTCTGGTGACGTAATCTAAAGATGCAATGAATGAATGAGTAAGAAAAAAAAAAATGAATAGAAAAAATAATAACCTCTCTGTATGATAATTTTGTATGCATGTTTTTTTTTTTTTTTATGATGATGATAGTCTTTAATCAAGTATTTATGACGTCTATTTTTTTTGTTACAGGCCTTGCCAAAAGCTTCCGTTTTCCTTCCCTTAGTTCGTTATCAAGACGTAAGATGGCACCACCAGTTTTACCACCACGACCCCCGCACCTCGATGTTTCACAATGGTTAGCGGTGCTCGAATTGTCTGAATATGCCCCTTCATTTGCTGCGTTCTCCGGAGTTGAGGTAAAGTAATGTCATTCGCCTAGGGGAAAGTTAAGGATGACACTCGTCTTATCCTACATAATACATGGAACTGGGGAGCGAGGGTTGATATGTCACACATAAATATTGACCACCAACCACTAAAGGGATGAAATGTACTACTGCAACTGTATGCATAACAAATATTTCATATACAATTTATGGAAAATGTTGCAATATTTATTTTTCAATCTAATCTGGGCTTTTTCTATGTTAAATGAGCTACTCGTTTTACCCTCGCCTTTCCGTTAAGAAAATTCACACTGTCCTTTTTTTTTTTTTATTATTATTATTATTTGCGTGGGGCAAACGAGCGTAACACCTTACGTTTATTTTTATTTTATTTTTACTTTTAGAAATTAAATTTTAATCATAAAGTGTCGTTCTCCAAACATAGAGCAACTTAAAAAATCTAAAAGATAAATTCTTTAACCATTACTTCATGGAATGAAAATAATAATAATAATAATTAAAGGGAAGCAAAATTTTACGCAACAGTTGCGCTTGTTTGCTGGCAAAATTATTGACCCTTAAAATAAGTTTAGTTATTAACCTTTTAATAAAGTAAATAATTTTATACGACTTTTTTATTTTTTCATCTTCTTCAAATTAAACTCAAAATAAATTATTAAAAAAAGGCATTGAGTTGATTTTTCAAACTTTATCAAATGGTGCATATAATCTTATACACAGGGAATAATAATAAAAATAAAAAAATCTCAAGCACCAATCCAATATAATAATGGTGCTCAAAATTATTTATTGCTATTCTCTCAACTCGACCCTGAAAGTGAATTTTCCAATTTTCTTTCTCGTTAAAATCTATATATGAAGTTAGTCTCCCCTTTCGGCGCTTCTCACAAATTGCAGATGGATCATCCATCACTCTCCAACTCACTTCTTTCAAGAAACTAAAATTACTGAAAATGCTATAGCTAAATTCTTTTGCTATATAACGGCTAGTAAAAAAAAAAAAAAAAAAAAAAAATCATTTATATTGACTTTACAATTTACTTTCTCCCCTATTACATTCTTAAATGTAATAAAAATTGATACAAACATTTTTTTTATATATACTAGTAGTGCAATATACTTACTTTTATACAGTTTGAATTTTAAATAAAATATAAATTGATATTGCAATGTCAGCGGTTTGTATATTTTTCATTTTTTACTTCCCTTATAAACGATCGAAATGTTGCCTAAGGCAGTAATATCTGTGACACCCCTATACATACGCTTACTTTAATCCCGACGTGCACCGACGACGACGACGTTTGCTATTTAGACATACTTGAGTAACTCTGCATGGTGCTCATCACATCCATCATCATATATACAACCAACTTTGCGTATTATATATTTATATATAAACTTTCTTTTACACTATGACTGAATTTTTTATCAGATAAATATTGACCAGAGTTTCTTCCGCAAATATTTTTTTTGAACACATACGCTCTTTGAATATTAAATGATATTTATTCAAAAGAAAAAAAAAATACTATATACATATAAAAGTGTAAAATGTACCAGCTTTTTTTGTTACGATGATGATTATTATTATCAGAAAATTATGTAGCATATGTGACCTTTTATAATGTACATTTTTTTTCTCTTTCACTTTTTTTGGTATTTTAAAAACAACTTATATGAGTTAGGGGCCTAATGTTGTATAAATTTTCTGGTATTTAAATACCATTATATAACACAACATCCTTGAATGTTTCCAGCATACTGATTTTTTTTTTTTTTTTTTTTTTTTTTTTTTGCACTTGAACTTGAATGAATTTATTTTTACTTCTAGGAAGTATAAAATAAAGGAAGGGTGTGTTGAATAATAATAATTTAATAATTGCATTCTCATTACTATGAATTGTTTTTAAATTTATTCTATGTATTTTGAAATATAATTAAATTAGATCGAAAAAACGTTTCCAATGTATAATCTTTAAAAAATACATTTTTACCTTGCTATTGAAAGGTCACATCCAGTGTATTCTTTAGTCTATGCAGTGGTAATGGTAGAGCCAATGCTGCTTTTATTCAAAATAATCCGAATATATAAGACTGGAGCTACTGTTCAAATTCAAAAAATTAAATATCAAGCCATTCAGGTAAAAAAAAATAATAAATCATTAAAAAAAAAATGATCTGATTTTCGCATAGCAATATTTTGTATATTACGTATAATGATTATTTGATTAAAAAAAAATGTTAAAATCAGTGATTCACATGAATACGCCTATGTGAATTTAAATATTAAATACATATACAAAAACTGCTTGTTTATATAAACGTTGATAATATGTGTTTTATTTTTTTTGTACACTCTTTTTATTTTAATTAAACATTCAATTAAATTACATGATGTATGAAAATGTATACAAAAAAAAAACTATAGATAGTCGTGTATGTATATATACAATATGTGTGTGTATGTGTAATTTGCTGATACGAAGTGAAATAAATGCGGGCGTTGTACAGTACTTGATATAACATAAATATCTCATTATACAGTATTTATATATTGTACTGAACGCCCTCTGCATTCAAGTTGTGGCAAACCACGAGATTGTACTACAATTTACTCTCTTAGTTCTTGTAATTGTGTATACAAGCAAAACCCCTTCAAGTCAAAATAAGAATGAATAGCTTGTTCAATTTATTTGGAATGTGTAGAAAATTGTGTTGTCCACTTTTTTCTCTTTCTCTCGTTTTTTTTTTAAAAAAAGACATCTCTTCTTGTTATTTAGCAATTTACGTACAGCTCTGTGCAAAAAAAAAAAAAATTACTATCGCGTTTTCATTATTAGTATACATTATATTGTACATCTTGTAAATTTATGACGATGTTTGATGAATAATGGTTACTCTTACAGGAATTCTTGAGATCAAGTTTAAAATTGCGCATGACTATATCTTTAAGTCCTGGAACTTTTTTTTATTTTTTTTTTATAAGTGATTTTAGTTTTTAATATTTTTTTACAGCGTCACGATAAAAAAATAGACGTAATAATTAATCTCAAGAAAAAATAATATGTTGTTTTAATACTTTGTAAAAGTAAATTTAAAATCAAAACAAGAGCAATATAATATTAATAATAATGCAACAAACTGCACGAGTATACTGTAAACCATGAGCTCATTTCTAATGATGACATATTACCATACTTTTCAGTTTCATGGTTTAATTTATTATTTTTGCATCCTCCCCTTATCTTATCGAATTGAAACATAATTATATAACTCTTGAAAATTAAATTATAATACTTTTCACTACAGTAATGTTTCACTATGGGGATATTGATGTGTATGAAATTTATTTCTCCGTGTGAGATACGTCATCAGTCATCAGTTATAAGCTAGCACATGATTCGAGGTGCTAAACCTATAAGCTGACGTGAGTGATGTAAATACGACAGCTAATGCAAGATCCGTGTTTTGCTAGGAGTTGCTGTGGTTCTCTGAAGCAGACGTGAAGGAGCTCGGGGTGCGCAACTCAGCACATCGTGCTAGAATTATGTCCAGCCTCGTCGCCCTAAGGACCAAGTATGAAAGAGGTGAGTCCAACTGCGTGACCTTTCTGTGTCACACATATTTAGCTTGGAGCATGTAATGTACAGACTCTGTCATACAAAATTTTATTCTTTATCTTAACTCCAAAAGGCAATAGCTTAAAATTTTATATGACAGAGTGTACCTTACTTTCAACACAGATAAAAAAAGACAGCAAAAAAAAAAAAAAAAAAAAAAAAATTAACCAAGTTGTTAATGAGTTATGTATAGGTTTATTTATCACAATAATCTAAAATCCAAGTTATAAAGTTTGGTATTGTGAAAAAATTTGGCAATTTAATTGTATAGTTAAATCAGGAATTCATTTTGCCCTTGAAGTTTCAAAAAATTTAGGCCCTAAAATGCTATAAGTATAATCTTTATGGTATTTTTATACAATTTATTAGACTGCCAAATAATGGGGTTCAAAATAATCTAATCTAATTGAAAAATTTATAGAATGCAAAAGTTTTAAAGTTTTAAACATAATAATGAACGTTATTTTTTTCTCTATCTTGATGTGTCATACATTTGCATATGATATTACGTTTTATATAACATGAAAACTTTACAAGGTTTTTCTTATACAAGGCATAGGAACTTTACATCAAATTATAAATGTTAAGGTGAAAATTGTCTTTAATTTGTGTTCAAGATGAAACACATCGCGCGGTGTAGATTGTTCTTCTTACTTCTTAGTATGGAGATAATAGTTTTATTTTATCTTACTATACATATTATACTTGCTTTATTACAGTCATGTTCTCTCTCTCTCTCTCTCTCTCTCTCTCTCTCTCTCTCTCTCTCTCGTCAAAGGCACATAGACATAACATGCGTATACAGTAAATTATAAATTCATAACATGCTTCACTCGCGGTTCACGTTTATATACAAGTATAAAGCTCCACACACTACGTATGCAAAGTTATTTTAATTGAACATAGTCCAACATTGTGTGCACTTTATACTTTGTTATTATCCCCTTGCTGATTTTGCAAGCATTTTTATTTTAAAGCATAAACTTTATCTTTATAGGTCGACTTCTTTTATAAGTATTTAGTTTGATATGAACGCCATAAGGCGCTTATACTTTTTTATTTTTTACCACGATTATAGTTAAGGTCTCGATCTTTTACCAGAGAAAGTAAAAATTTTTACACCTTATATTTTTTTTAAAGAAAATATATATATTTTTAAATTATATGTTGTCAACGTTAAAAAATTCACAAGTTGTCGCACCGTAAATTTATTTTGTTTATATATATATATATATATATATATATATATATATATATATATATATATATAGATATAGAAAAAAACCTCCTTATTTAACCTTTTATTGACCTTTTAAAATATGTTTAAACAAATTATAGAAAAATGTGTTACCAAATAATACTAACGCGCGTTTTATCTAGTAATTTATTGCCAATTGTAGCAATTTGAAGTCATGGTTAGATTTTTTTTTTTTGTTTTGTTTTGTTACGTATGGTTTAAAACACTAAAAAAAATTGTACAGTTGTAATTTTTAGCAACGCGTATTATAAGTTGATTTTCTTTAAAACGAAGAAGAATAAGAAGAAAAAAATTTGAGATTTCGATAATTTAAGACCTCATATACAAGTCTAAAACTATCTTTTTCTATTGTATTTAACGAGAAGAAAATACTTACAACATAATTATGCAAAATTATGCAAAATATGTCATTCGTAGTAACTGTCAAAATAATAATAATAAAAAAAAAAGGTTAAAGGTTGTTTATGAACGCCCACTATCAAAAATATTTAAAACTGAAAAGGCGATAGATTATTGTAACCTTAATAATATAAAAAAATAACACTACAGTATTGTCATTTATAACACGTGAAAAAAATAACACCCTTTATTCATTATATAGTAATGTAATTTAATCTTTTAAATCTCTAACATCTGAAAGAATTTTTTTTTATTAACATTTTAATAATATTTAAATACCATGTAATATTCATTAATAAGTATATTTTGATTTGAAATAATTTGATGTAATTTTAACCCACAGAAAATAATATAATAGTTAAATAAGAACATGGTATATAGTTTGTTTTTATGATAATATATCGCGGAATAACATGATACGTGACCATATTTGGAACGTGTAGGTTTTATTTAAGCTGTCTCTTCTATATAGGCTCACTTTAAAAAAAAAATGATGACGTAGAGAATTAAAACAGATGCTATTTCTCTATCTATAATATTCTATTTTCTACCCATGGCTTATCATTATAGAAATTATTTTCTTATATATAGATGTTCCGGCATCTTTTTAAAATATGCATCAAAATAAAAAGACATCAGTCGCGGTTTGATAGACGTCATAATAAGACGAAGTTTTTCAATATCAGCTGTCAAAGAATAAATTTTGAATTTGCAACGTCGTCAAAATCGTAAGTAGATCAAGAAGTCTTGAATATATATTTATACTTTGTTTACCTGGAGGCAACAGTTTGAAAATACAAAAAGGTATAACAGGCAAAGTATCTTAGTTAATTAACTATAACTTTACGGGTGGTCGTCATCATATGTGGGTTCATTAATTACTAAAATGTATAAAGTTTTTGCGTCTAACAATTTTGACAACATTGTTATATTTACTATTGTTTTACCTACACTATATAAGTTTCAAGTTTGTCCTTTTTTTTTTTTTTTTTTTTTTTGGCAAGAGTATGTGTGTGCGTGTGTTATACGAGTTGGAGCTAATTTGAGAGAATATAAGTGAGACCACTTTAGGATGCAGTAAACGTTTTTGAGTTTACTCTTTTTGTTAAAGTGGCTGCATTTGGTGTGACACAAACTGACAGTAAAAAAAAAGAAGAAAAAAAAAAAAAAAAGAGAGCAAATTACGTTTTCTATGACGTGGAGTTCATAAAAAATAAATTGACATAACCTTTTTTTGTTAGTGGTTAATTATTGTGAACGTTCAAAACTCTCTCTCTCTCTCTCTCTCTCTCTCTCTCTCTCTCTCTCTCTCTCTCTCTCTCTCTAGTGACAAATAAAAAATAGACTGTGGGGCAAACTTTGTTTTGTTTGATATGTTCGTCAAATATGGTTGTCAATTACTCTTATTTGAAACTCTCTCTCTCTCTCTCTCTCTCTCTCTCTCTCTCTCTCTCTCTCTCTCTCTCTCTCTCTCTCTCTCTCTCTCTCTCTCTCTCTCTCTCTCCCTCCCTCCCTCCCTCCCTCCCTCTCCAATATTTAATGAAAATTGAAAAGTTTACAAACAGAATATTATTTGCCATTATAAAAGGCTTTTTGCACACACACACACACCAAATAAGATTACGTAACCTAATTTTTAATTAAATTTCAACATTGAAAGGTAAAATTAAGTTACGTGAAACAAGCGATCTCTCTCTCTCTCTCTCTTCTTCTTCTCCATCACATAACTTCCTGTTTTGCAGTATATGCATCAGTCTCCCATCAACGTACGCTAATGTAAGTTTATTAGTGGTACAAAAGCTTCTAAAGCAAATTGAATGGCAAGAGAATGGGGTGCTGTGACCGCATGTCGCGTATTTGACCATACACTGGACACATGATACTATACGAGGGGGGCGGGGGTTGATATTAACTATTAAATATACGTGTCTATGCATTTCACAAAAGGGGGAGAGAGAGAGAGAGAGAAAGCAAATTAATGTTCGTACCGAAAATATATGCAGTAATTTTAGTGTAAAACTTTTCCGCATGACACATATGTTTTTATATGAAGTATTTTATGATAACAGCTTTTTTTTTTCTAATTACAATCAATTAAATTTGTCATTGTTTATTGTCATTTATTTGTCATGTTGGGATATAAAAAACATGTTTTCTGTATCATTTTATGTTACTTTTATTAAAATTTATTACGATTGAAGGCGAATTTAATGAGCTGGCTTTAAGGAAATTTTATATAATTTTCTCATTTATATAAAAGAAAAAATTAATAACGTATGAAGAAAGGCATCGAAACATTTTTATTACGCTGTATTTCTGCAGTAATTTGGCAAAAACAAGTTATTGTAAAAAATTTAATTCACGTGAAACCTTTTAAGATAGAAATCGTGTCCATGTTATTGCCATACGGACAACATTTTTATTTTCAAATATATATAATTTACTATTAATTTAAGACATATATAATAAACTTTAATTGCGTAGTGCTAAATATATAATATACTTTATGCTGGAAAAAGTTAGAATTTCATAATTTACATAGGAAATTTTGGTTAGAATTATGAATATAATTTGATTAAAATATCCTAAACAAATATTTTACATTCTCCTTACGAGGCTTATTATAAATGTAAATTATTCATGCAAAAGTTGTTGAAATTTGTGTTTAATTTACTCTTTGTTAAAGCGGATAGTAAATGTTGACGTCAGTACGTATATTCGAAAACTCTCGTTGAAATTAAGATCGAATTAATTCATGTGTTTTTCATACATAAGAATCATAAGAATGCAGGGAAAACGTATTTCGTGCGTATTTTGTGGTTTTGTTCGATTACCATGAATATACTCTCGGTGAGAGATAAAAATAGAACAATAAAAAAAAATGCCAATCGAAACGCTAAAAATGGCTGAAATGGAGAATTAAAATTTGCAATGCATTAAACGCTCCAAATGCGTTTTTGTTACCGTAACATTATCTAAAACTACATTGATAAGAATTAGAATAAAATGAGACCAAATTTTTAAAAGTGAGTAAAATTCATTATGTTCCTATATGAAGATGAAGCAAAGAAAGAGTTTATTTATGCTATAATTAATTCTGTAATCAAGGTTTTTAAGAAAATAGGGTTAATATCAAGATCACTTTCTCTCAAAACAATAACATTCACAGATTTTCTTTTCTTTCTTCAGTTGCCAGTAAAGTAATTCGGCTAAATAGATCATGGTAAAGCCCTAACAAAAGTGAATAACAGTAATGTTTAAATACTGTGAGTGAGTGAATTTTTCCACTCTGACTATACGTACTTTCCATGTAAAATTTCCATTCTATGCGCTCCGACAGTTGTTATGGAGATGGCTATCTATTGAAACAAAATCTTATCATTCATTTGGTGTTATAATATCTGTTTTTATTATTCCAATTTCAATGATAACATAATAATTTTCACACAAAACTAAAATCTTGGATTACTCTTTCCTATAAAAACGTCATGTAATATCATTATATATAATACATCAGCAGTATATTTCTTGAAACACGAGCTGTTGTATAATATGAAGCTAAAATTCAGTGGAAATTGAAATGGGAGGTCGCCTTAATGTCTAGCTACTGCGAGCTCAAGTTTAATTCACGTGTTGGAAGGATGATGCATGTCTCACGGAATCGAACCCCATGTCTCTCAGTTGAATTAAAACGTGACTAAATGCCGTAGCTTTCATCTTGAATGACGTCAATCTTCTCTCATTCTGCGTACTTTTTTTTTTTTTTTTTTTTTACTCTAGACTGTACTTTATTTATTTTATATTTAACCTCAAAGACCTTTAATGTTCTGCATGATTGACTGACAATCATCTTGAAAATTGAACTACATTCCAATTTTATTGGTAATTGGATATAGGATTTTTTTATTATTTTTCTTAATCGTAATTTATTGATATTAAAAGAATACATATAGTTGAATGAGCACATAATTTTTTTAGTACATACAAATGAGCTCTCTTTGATATAAAATAAATCAAATAGCTGCCCAAAATGTCAAAATAAACATAATATGTGAGAATATTAACATAAAGGTAACCTTAATTTGAATGGCAAATGTTCTTAATTTTTTTTTCTGAGTTATTAAGATAAAACTACTAGATGTTTTTTTTTTTTTTTTTTTTTTTTGGCCATCTAATTTCTATTCAATTTATTTTTTACCTATAGCTTAAAAACCATCAGAATAGCGTCTTAATTAGCATGAACATAAAAATATACATATAGAAATCCTGACAGTATTATGAAGTTCTCAACAAAAATAAAATTTGCATGAAAATGGAATCTAGTCTCTCATATTTTTGTGGTTATGTGAAAGAGGCACCGCCGCTTGTCATAAAGAAAAAAAAAAGAGTGCGACATCTTTTGTTCTCTTGTATGTTTTTGTCTGGACTTATGTGTAATGAATTAAGAGATTGTTGTGTGCCGCAGGGAACCGCCGTCGTGGTGGCGACAAATTGCAGAGGCACAGTGTGGCGGTGGACAGTGGACGTCTAGTCGACAGAAGTATCAAGTAAGTAACATGCAATCACAAGATATACTAATCTAATTTCTCGCCTCAAATCGATGTAAAATTGCTTTTTTTATGTCTATTAAACTTTAACATCTGTCACAGAGCAACAGGGTCATTATTTATGTTGTATTTATTTATTTATTTGTTTATTTATTTAATTATTTATTTATTTATTTATTTATTTATTTATTTATTTATTTATTTATTTATTTATTTATTTATTTATTTATTTATTTATTTATTTATTTATTTATTTATTTATTTATTTATTTATTTATTTATACTTTGCATTACTATATAAATAACAGTGTAGTGCTTGACTTTACTTCTAAGTTAGTGAAGTGAAGTTGGAAATTTTGGAACTCTAAAAGAGAATAAATTTTATTGACTGCGCAATTGGAGTTTCTAAAAGTTTATAGAACGGTTCAGTAGATTTATTATACTTTCGTTTGGCTGGCATCACAAGTTGGTTTTAATCAAATTTTATATATATATATATATATATATATATATATATATATATATATATATATATATATATATATATATATATATATATATATATATATATATATATAAAACAAACAATTGCTTTCATACCAAAACAAATATAAGCTTGTTAGTATGGAGAATTGAAACTATAAATTTATATGTTAAAGAAGCACATTTTGAATGTGATAAATGAACTTTTAGTGTTAATAATGATCTCTTACTTCACCTGAAGGAAATTTAGATTTATCAAAGTAAAAACAGAGATATTATTATTTTGAATGAAACTATATGGTATAATATGTTATATAATTGATTATACAGTTTATCAAATATATATATATATATATATATATAAAGATTTTTCCGAACTCTAAACACGTCTTCAAGATTGTCTCGTAGTACAAAACAAATTTGCTCCTTGTTCTAAAATCCCATGTGTTTGTGTGTTTAAACTCTTGAGTGGACGGTCACTACTTCAATATAGTTTTCATCGTGAATTTAATTTATTTTAAGTGACGTAAGAGGGGTGGTAAATTTAAGCCATCATCTGGTCTCTAAGAATGAAATGACCACAGCTGACTTGTTAACTTAACTCTCTCTCTCTCTCTCTCTCTCTCTCTCTCTCTCTCTCTCTCTCTCTCAAACCGTTCTCACGTCCTTCAACACTACAGGTGGTAATTTAAATACTAAATCATACGCTTTTATTGACATATTTGCTTATTCATCAATCATACAATTCCTTAGTATATAAGTATATAACATTCCTTTAAAAACTTTACTATACGCACTTTATAGGAATAACACGCAAAATTTTGATGTATTCCAATAATGCAAGTTGTATACCATATTTGGTTTGATTATAAATTATAATAACACAAATCATAGATATTATCAATATCTTGTTATAGAAATTTTTATGTTTATATATTTTCATTTTTAAGTTAACGTTAAAAAAAAAATAGAAAGACATTTTATGGTGAAATTTGATTGATTGAGTGAAAAATTAGGGCTTGAAAGTTTATAAAGATTGTAAAATTATATAATAAAATATACATAATATTATATATTTTTTATAAATCTTGATACGTATATATAATTTACACGGCATAATTTTTTATATTTTGCATGTTTATATAAAGTTGTTGATTTTTATCAAAATTTCAATGATTTTTCGTGACGTAAACTACAAGTTGATATGAATACATTGTATAATATTATATTATACAACTTTTCATAATAATTTAGTATTATATCAATAAAGCGTCTCTGGCACATGTCTGTACTGATGATGTCATATATAGGCAAAGTTTCGAGGGTGGTTTCGTCGTTAAGTTATATAAGGGAAAGAGAGAAAGAGATGGAACAATGCTAAAGAGAGGGAGTATAGGGTGGCTCAGACATTTGCAAATAGGGGGAGGACATTACACATACTTTTTAGCAGACACAAGAGCTGAAAGAAAAGTATGATTTTTTTTTTTTTTTTTTTTTTTTTTTTTTTTTTTTTTTTTTTGCTACACGAGATGCATATTCAAATAATTACCCACAGTGAATCTAACTTTCAGAAAAAAAGAAAAAGAAAAAAAAAAAAAAAAAAAAAAAAAAAAAAGCTACCTGACTTGGCATTAAATATGACAGCACATTTTTTTATACTAATAATAATAATGTATTCGTCTTTTTATGGTTTTCTTTTTCTTGCTCTATAGAAATATGGAATTAATTTTTAGTATGCAAATTAGAAAGCCAATTCTGTTAGCGGTATATTATTTTATTTATATTTTTATTTTATAGCAAGTTAAAATTTATATTGTATGGTTTGTTGGACTGAATATTTATTTTTTTATTCACTAAATTATTATTCAGTGATATTTTACAGTAAATTTATTGAGAGCAAATAAAATCATCAATTTTTTATTTACATATTTAATAATTAAACGAACTGTATTTGAGTTTTATTTTATTGAAAAATATAGAGTTAAAAAGTTGGCATATAGAAATGTATACCATCGTATATGTAGAAAGGTTTTTTAAAAATATTTGTACTCCACAGAACATTAACGATTTTAACTTTGAAAAAGAACTTCGTAGTTTTTTTAAGTCTAGACGAAGAAAAAAAATTAATAAATTGAACAAGTTTAAGACTGTGAAATAAAAATAATAAAGTAACATCTTGTTATGATATTTACTTCATTAGAGTTATACTTTTAATTTTGTTAATTCATTATATAATAATAATAATAAAGTAATAAAATTATTAACCAATTAAAAATTATTTAACCTGTTCATATTATTTTGAGCTATTAAATCACTAATGATATTTTTAATAAAGATAAAAATCAACTGATAAATTAAATGCTATTAAATAATAAACATTTAACAAAACTAATTCATATACATGTATGAATAGAATACGTAATAAGCTTAATTAATACGATGTATTACAGTGGGTTGGTTGTTCACTTTTTTTTTTCCAAACAAAAGCAATTGATTTGTAAACAAAGGACTTCTCAACCGCTTCATTGAAGCGATAGAAATATATAAGGGATGCAAAAAGTAAAACATAAATTAAATTGAATTGGGTATTTGAAACGTTTAGTCCTAAATAAATTATATACACTTTACTGCATTCAACAGCTTGCATTTAAATAAAGTTTTCTTCTTTTTATTTTTTGCTTCTTTGTTTAGTTTTTTTTTTCTTTCGTATAGTAACTATTTTTGCATTTTTATTGTTGCAATTTTTAACTTTTGTAATAAAAAATTTAGCTTTTAAAAAGTTTTAAAAGTGTTGATTTATATATATATATTTTTATACATACATATTTTGTAATACAAAAGTTTTTTGGATTATAGTTCTATATAATACAACTATAAACATATAGCATGTATTGTGATATTTATGTAAAAAAAAAAAGAAATATTATGCAAGATTACAAAATATGTAAAATTAAAAATCACAATGCAAGATATCATAATGAGTTTAACATATGTTAAAAAAATCATATATTATTAAATACAATATATTTGTCGTATTTGATTGTGGAATAAATATCCGGTAAATATTAAAAGGGAGTTGAGGGTGAATTTTTGTTTTACTCTCCACCTCCTCCCGCTTCTCTACTATACCACCCCTTGATTTTTATACTTTAGGGTGTGTATACCGTGCACAGAGAGAACAAGGGATGAGAGAGAGAGAGAGAGAGAGAGAGAGAGAGAAAGTGAGTATTGTGCGCATGTGTATAACAAGGGGTAAAAAATCAATACACGAAAAGCATTGAAGGAAAATCGTGTTTTGCAAGTGGAGCAGTCAGTTAGGGTTGTGAGTAGTGTATATACATGTGTGCAGTGACTGCCCCTCCCTTTGTTTTAAAACCCGATACACTTTTTTAAAAAAATATTCTTAATAGCAGGTGTTTATCAGCAAACTTACTAAATCAAAGGTAACTAAAAATACATACTATATCTTTGATTTTATAATTACTATACTTTTTTTACGTTACGTTTTTATAAGTTATGAATGAATGTTTTGTTTTTGATATAGTAGAGTAAAATATTATAATACCGTATATTATAACAATGCTGTTATATAACAATGATATTTATGTGCATCATCTTGCATTGTTATTAACTGCAGTAACATTAAAAAATAATAATTATTGTTTTGTTATATAATAAATTTCTTTGAATTACATTTTATTTAATCGAATTTTAAGTAGAAATGAAGTGTGTTTATTTATGAGCTTTTTTTCCTGTTTAGGTCTTTGACATGTTACTGTCGCAAGTTTTATTGCATGCAAGCATGAACTAAATTTAATTAAAACCAATATTTTAAATATTAAAGTTTTAAATATTAATTGG
This sequence comes from Ecdyonurus torrentis, assembly GCA_949318235.1. Lineage (NCBI taxonomy): Eukaryota > Metazoa > Arthropoda > Insecta > Ephemeroptera > Heptageniidae > Ecdyonurus > Ecdyonurus torrentis. The sequence goes on along the minus strand of OX439130.1, from coordinate 41,335,290 downwards.
AGAATTGGTAAGGTATATAGATATACGTATGCTTGAAGATATTATTTAAATATTGCTGATAAGAAAGAAGGGATTGTTTTAATGATAATGTCGTGTGCAATTAACAATAGTGAAAACATCATAAGCGTCATTGATGTGGATTAAAAAAAAGTGTAATAATGGAATATTGTGAAACTGTGAACCGCATCATGTATGGCTATTGTTGATACTGGAAAATTGGTATCAATTAGGCTTGTTTTGACGACATTGGATTTTGGTGCACCTCTTTCTTTCTCCTTTTCTCTCGTGGTGATATCAAAATCACATCATGTACCCAGACTCGCTTTTTTTTTTCTTTTTTTCTTTCTTCCGTTTTTTTCATATCTTTTCTGAGCTACTTTTTTTATATCATTATTTTGTAAGCAAATCTTTATAAATTCTGTTTTATCTTTCATTCTTAACACTATTCTTTCAAAAATATTTTTTTATTGAATTTTTTTTTATCGCTCTCATAAAAAATGAAGCTTTAAATATTTGACAGAAAGTACCGCACGAGACAAACAGAATTTTTGATCCATATATACCTGAATTTCTTTAGATAATACTGTATATATAATACCGTGATGTTTATTTAAATGGAAATAAGTATTTACTTCCTTGTGGAAGGCTTAACAATATATAATAAAAAAGATGCTATTGTGAATAGGATAAAAAACAACAACTTATGTCTGTGTGTATAGACCTATACACGAAATATACACAACAATATGTATTCTGTTACCACTATAGTCAGATATATATAACAATGCGTCGGTCATATCATAATCTTTTATTCATATTTCTGTTGTTGTCGTTTGCTGGCCTATATATATAAATATTTCAATTTATATTCCAACAAAATAATTTGAATAAAAATTCGAACATCAGTTTATAATACACACAAAGAAAATAAATGTATATTAAAATGTGTATTTAAATCAGAAGAGATTGGAAGAGAGAGACAGAGAGAGAGTGCGAGAGATAGTGAATTTATTTTTTTCATTTTGTCATGTTTTTTTTTTTTTTCTTGTTCTTTTTTCTTGTGCGTCACCAACGTCAATAAGACAAAACCGATTTCCGATATTTTTCAGTCTCTGAAATCCCTTTTGTGCCTTCTTTATAGAGCTAAACTGAATGTATATGGATGTCTAAAGTCTTTGTGATGTACAGTATACGTTCGTTTTCACAACTTTTTATTATTATTATTTTTATAAAGGGGTTTTCTTATACGTCACGTGTCTGAAAAGAAATTATGATTCTTTTCTTGTCCATTTTACTGCTCAATAGAAAACAAGAAGTAATCTCAAAGTAATACATTTACTTTATTTTTAATGATTTCTTTAACAGAATGATATTGTCTTTTTTTGCTTTTTAGTTTTTATTATAAAAATAAAGATGTAAATTTATTGGTTTTATTTGCATAAATAAAAACATATTTAGAGCGGAACTGTTCACATTACGTGATATGCAATTCAAGTTTTAGTTTCATAATTAAATCATTTGACCTATTATTTTTTTTATAATGTTATTCATAAGTCATAATGCATTACTTGAATTATAAATGGAAAAAAATAAATGAACCTTATTATAGTAATAATGTTTAAATGATTTGAAAGTTAAAAGTTGGTCAATACAATACCGTAACTGAGCAAATAACTTATACAAAATATACTTGAAAAAAATGTGCGCACGTAAACTCGACACGTGTCTTCATTTTTTTCATGACAAACTCAATCATTTTAAAATGTGTAAACATTCTATATAATTGATATAAAATTATTATATATATAATATTATTATTTAATGTTTCCAATTCATATAGTTGTAACAAGAATCTCTCAACGTAAATGTCAAGAAATATTATATCCTCAGAGACCACGTCAAAATTGTATTACATTTCATTCACATCTAGGGTAATTGGTGATGCAGTATAATAGTGTACTCTCTCTCTCTCTCTCTCTCTCTCTCTCTCTCTCTCTCTCTCTCTAGTAAGAGTATCCACGTGGCTAGCGTGTTCGCTTGCTTGCCTGCCCAGATTGCAAGGTGACCTCGATGCAGAAAAGTGCATCGTGCAAAGTGGCTTGATTTGCACACCCAGCCTCGGGGTTGCGGGTCAAACTATGCCACTATATGTATATATGCAGAGCTAGGACAATGCCCTACTTGAAGCGCATGTGCTCATCTTCTATTCTAGAGTAAATTTCTTTATGCAACAATTTAATGCATTTCCGACACAAACGGAAATTGAGTTTTGTAAACATTTCACCTCTTCTGTAGTATAGCATGCAATTTAACAGTTGAGTAGATTAAAGTCAGGTGAGGAAATTTTGATAGAAAATTGATTTTTTATATATCTTTATTTAATATTTTTGATGATGAAAATGATAATATATGTATTAGGTTAAAATTCGTAAATTTTGAGCTAACCTGCTCAAAACCTGCTAAATCGTTCACTGGAAAACTAAGTTTCTCAAAATTACCCTGAAACTCCACGATATTATTATTTTTCTTTTTACCCACAGACTTTATAAAAGAAAAAAGAAGGCTTGCGCTCATGCTCATATTTGGCAAAAGAGGAACAGGAATATACACGAAAAAGTAGCTAGAATATTTATATTTGTATTTTTTTTTAATTAAAAAGAGTTGTTTTAACTGAGAGTTGTCATTTATTTAATTATATGAAAGCAACACTTGGAATTTCTGTTGTACAATATTATATACATGTAAACAAGCAATCCATGCTCAGAATATTTGAGTAGGGACTTTTTCTGTTTTATATAACATCACTTTGTAAAATTTGAATATTTTCTGCAAAGGTAAATACAAAAACATTAGATGATATATACGTATACAAATAACATGATGAAAACCACACACGCACATATATACATAACATATATATAATATGTATAAAGGGTTCTCCACAAATATGTTTGAAAATTTTCTTTTTGCATCATGCAAGGCCCTCTTCAAAGACAAAAATAAAGAAAAAAAGTCTCATACATTCCCCTATATATTTTTTCATTTACGCTTTCATAATTCTTTCTTAATTACTCTCCCAAGCAATTTTAATTAAAATCATATTGATGTATAATATAAAGACTGCAACCCCATAGAAAATACTACGACATTGGATTTGATTTTATTGAAAAGGACTTTTCATTTTTCATTTGTTGTTGAAGGAACTGAGAAAAATTATCAATTTTCACCGTAAAGATTTTTTTTATCAAAATACGTTCATTCAAAATATCTAGAAAAAGAATGAAAGAAAAAAGAAAAAACAAAAAAAAATAAAAAAAAATAAAAACGAAGAAGATAAGACTGTTCAATTACGTATACTTTTTGAATCCATCTTTTTTCGTCTTCTTTTTTTTTCTGTATTATATTATCTTAAAGCCTTTTCATATAAATGAAATTAAATACTTTTTTTTAACGTACGTTATAAAAACTCTTATCATCCGTAAAGAAAACCATTTTTCTTCCTATTATAACATTTTTATGGTTGTATTATATAAGCTAAGTTTTTATATTATTAAATTAATTAAAATTTTCTGTCTTGTAAAAATGAGATAAAAATGTACATTTTTTTTTTTTTTTTTAAATATTATGATTGTCTTTTATAATTGACACTATTTAATCCATTTTTATTATATGATTTCATATTACTTTTTTTTCTAGAAATTGCTCAATTATAAAAAATAAACATCAAATATATTTTTAAAGGGATTTAAATGCCTTACAGTTTCCGGTTCCGGGCTATATTAGATAATAAATTGTTGGCATTTTTCACATTAAACAATAAGAACGTTTCTTTAATTGAGTCGTTTAGGGTAGTTTAACAATGAAATTACACACTTTACATTGAGATTAAATAATTCATTAAATTCATAGGAATTCTGTAAACTTTTTAAATACCATAAAATAAAAAACTTTAGTTTCACGTTTCAGTTTTTATATTTCTAAATTATTATTATTATTTTATCATACATTGTCTTAACCTGTTGAGAAATACCTTATATACCTTTAACAAGTGCATTGAATCACACCACATCACATACATGTGACCATAATTTTGCATACTTTTTTTAGTTTTTGTATATTTTTTTTTAACATTTGCATATCTACAATTGAATTACGTATTCAGTAATATTATTTTAAAAACTCTGATTGAAGATTATTGAAAGAAACTACCATTGAATTTATAACTACAGTTATAGTTGTAAATTCAATGAAATTACTATAATATAACACAAAACTATTATAAAAGAACTTAAAGGCATAGACCACATAAAACAACATGTGCTTTTTAATAAATAAACACGAAATGGAATCTTCAAAACCGGTGACAATTTTTACCAGAATGTTAATATAGCTCCACGAGAGAGCGTGAAAAAAATGTAAAGTATGCAATTTGCGTGAAAATTCATGTTTATGACGTCAGAAATATGCAAAAATTAGTATGAAAATGTTGTGCGGGTTGCATAAATTGTATTTTCTGATCACTGCTACGGGGCTACAGTGGGTTTTGAGACAAACTAAAGTTATTTATGTAAATCCCCTCAAGTGTTTTGTGATATAAATGCTTATGTTTTTCTCTGGTCTATTCCTTTAAGAAAAAAATAATTTACAATACAGGTATAAATATAATAATAATAAATTCTCTCTAAAAATGTGCTTTTTTTATATAATATGGAAAAGTTTCCTCAATTTTGTGGCCCTTTTATATAATTTAAAAGCTTGAGAGACTCAAGTTTCTTGCATTAGAACCATCATTAAAAAGTGTGAAGAGCACCAAATTCATGCGTATTTTACACACAAGAAAGCCATAAGTATCACAGAATAAGCAAGTTGTAATTTCTTCTCTCAAAATTATGAAAAGAAACAAGGGAAAATTAAAACTCAAAAGGCAAAAGTTTCAAGTAACTTCATCTAATAAGAAATTTTCATCTCAACGTGTATATATATATTATATTCTTCATTTTACATGTTAGTTTTGATGGTAAAACTTTTTGAAAGCATAACAAAACTTTGTATAATAATATATAGTGAATAGTAATATAAAATTATAATAATACATGATATGGAGTGTTTAATGTATGATGTTTTTTGTTTTTGTGTTGCAGTACCGACTTACTACTTAGGGGAGCCAATGACACGCCTCAAAGCAAGAGTCTAGACAACCTTAACATGGTGAGTATTCATGATAATTATATTAATTATGCTAAATGGGAGGTTTATATATATAAAAACAAAGCAGTAAACAATTCAAATTTATGCTGTACACATTCAAACAAAGTTGATTTTAATGAACGTTTTAATTTACCCTTATTTATTCTACTTTGAGTAAAATAAAAAATGGTCGCATGCTGAAAATCTTTCCTTATATTCTGCAACGCAGCACGTCTATTAAAAGACAAGAAAAGTGAGAATTACATGTGCACACACATTTGTGATAGTATATTTTACTATTTACATTAAATGATTGTTTTATTCATTAAAATAACATTAAACATTTATTGCAAAGTTTTGAATGGTATAAAATAGTAAAATATATTATCACGATCGTGGGTACAGAATACGTACATTTCCATCAATAGAATCATGGAAACAAATGCACGTGCAATGAAAAAAACGTCAAACTATAATTAAATAGAATTTATAAAGATACAGAAATATTTAAAAATAATGACTGTATAGTCAGCAGTAAAATTGCAATTAGAAAAGTTCTATATTATTTTAATGACAGAGTGTAACCGTAAATTACAATCGAGATATCTATATAATATAGCAGCAATTATTGTAATATACTAATGTATTTTGTCATGTTTACGTTTACCTCTATAGTTTAACCTTACTGGTATATTTTGTTATTTGAAACCATCTTTTCCTCACATTTTAGAACAATTATTTCAAAGTCATCGGTGATAACATTTCACAGTTTCGTTCTCTCATAATATAGTAAAATATTTGTAGTATTTCTCACACCCTCTGAGTTGGTTTTACCACTTTTTCACCTATGAAGTTGCTATACTTTTAAGCTAAAAATCTATAAAGTTATGCATTATTCATCAAACAGCATGCTTATATGTTTCCCTTATTGGTAAGGGTAGTATGCAAAATTGATGGTTTCTATAGTCAATGTTAGCGGGTAAAAATACTTATCAAAATTTCCGTCCAACACAAGTTCTCAAATCCCTATCTTTTTTATTTCGTAGTTATTACACTCAAAAAACCAATAATAAAACAGGCAATTAAAATGCATCATTCCAGCTGTTTTATTTTTATAATTAATCTAAAATGTTTATTGGAAATTAGAGCAACTTACTGATATCGATATAATTAACAAGTATTTGATTATAACTTAAATTTAGCTCTTAATTTCATTAGACTATAATTAAACATCACTTAATAAACAAAAAAATAATAATGTAAATTAAGTAACAAAAATTGAGAGATATAAAATTATCTTTTAATGGACGCAATTTAATTAATTTAATTTAGAAAAAAGCATTTACGAAAGAGAGAGAGAGAGAGAGAGAGAGAGAGAGAGAGAGAGAGAGAGAGAGAGAGAGAGAGAGAGAGAGAGAGAAGGAGAGCAGATCGCGCGAGTAAAGTTTTTTTTTACCTGAAAAAGTTATAAAATTTAATTATGCATGCAATTCTGTATTCTAACCCCTTTTTATATAGTCTCTTTCTCCTCTTTCTTCTTTTATTTTATTGATTACAGTGATAGCACATGAAATCAACATATAATTGTATGAATTTTCTTTAGTGATGGAACACACACAATTCATCGCTTATTATTATAACAACCACGCCCTATACCGCCTGCGATATCGCAATAAAAAAAAAAGCTGAAAGTTTTTACCCAATCGATAAGAAAGAAAATGAATATTCTTATCATAGAAACATCTTTAAATTATTTCAACTATAATTAAGGAAACAAACCACATTTAAATCATTGATTTTTTTTTTTTTTTTTTTTTTTTTTTTTTTGTATAAGAAAAATAAGGGAACATGTTGAAGCGACATTTTAGTATTTTACGATTTTTCTGTCTTGCGGTTTTGGTTAAAAACACATTCAACACATTCTTGTGGCTATATATAGAAAATATCTTCTTTTGTTTTTAGAACGCAAAAATGTTGCTTTAGTTAAAGGAGGATTTACCTTTCCCTATTTCTTATACTGTCATCACAGATACTTTAGGGGAGAGGAAAATAATATATTATATCACTGAAATTTATATTTATTGATAGCATTGTGTGGAAGTAAATAAATAATAAATGAAATAAAATTCACTCAATATTGCGCACTGTCCTCTTCTTCCTCTTTTTTCTTCCCCGAGGACTCAGTCTTTGTATTTGAAAAACTAATTGATTTTTTTTCTTTTTTAAATATTCTTTTTTCTTACAAATTGAATGATTTCTTTTCTCTAACACAAAAAGTAAAATAAAGTTTTGCATTTTTTTTTTCTACATATAGGATTAGGGAGATGGTAAAATACTTCATGCACTAAAAAAGCGTTTAATATTGACTTTTAAATCCTATCATATTTCACTGCAATTAATATTAATTAAGAAAAATCATATAGCAATTTTCAGTTTTGTTTTGTATAAGTATCACCCCTCCCCTATATGTTGTAATGATAGATATAAATTTTGCAATTAAGTAAAAATGATTATATACTATTAAAGTTTTTCTGTGTATACATTTCAAATGCATTTATGGTTATTGTTGTTTAGGTTTTTAGTTGCTCCCCTTGTTGCTCTCTTGCTATACGTATATAAAATGTCCTGCACCTGACAGTGTTTCACCATTGTCTCCCCTAAACAAACCATAATTCACACTAAAATTACCATCCCCGAGATGAAGCATACCAAGCTCCGGTTTGCTTTCCGTGAGAAGAACCACTAAAGTACCTTTAATAAAAAACAAAATATTCAGTACTGCGAAAAAAAAAAAGTCTTATTTGCATAGAGAAAAGTTCTTTTATATAAAACTTTATAAATTAAACTTTACTGTGTAGACAAAATACTTTTAATAACGCGGAATAATAATAATAATGATAAAAAAAAGTTTACTAGCATTAAATTATTTTTGTACAATGATTTTTTACCATATATTATAAATACTGTACTTTTAAGACGGGCAAAAAAGTATACAATGTAATAGACGGAATGGAATAACACATTATAGAAGCGCAAACATTAAATATGAAATATTATGGTTGATATTATTTTAGAATAGGGATATATATCACTTTGCATGAAGGATTTAGAAAGACTTTTTTTTTCTTTCGTCTTTTTAACTAAAGAAATTGAAAAAAAAATGCATAACTTTTTGTTCTTTTTATGTGCTCAACATTTACTACAGACATCATACGAATGTGTTTTTTTTTATGTCTTTTCAAATATATCTTTTTTTTTTTTTTTTTTTTTAATTTTTTTTTCTTTGAAAGTATTTACTTTCTTATTCTAAAGTTTTGTTACTTTTGAAAAAAAAAAATGCAAAATCATAGACGATTAATCGGACAGTGCAAGAGCAGTAAACCAAAGCGTCAAATTGTTTTATAATTTCTATGCAAACCTTTTTGTAAACTTGTATTCTTTTTTTCTTCAATGGAACTCTTACTCTTTTAGGCCCCTAGAAGCACCGCCAATAATATCATATGTATAGAATAGTGCTACACTACTGGTTTCTGCTTTGTAATACGTGCGAATGAAGATAGAGTAAATACTTTAGCATGTCCGTTCCGGATTCCGGAAAACCTTCAATTTCATCCAAAATTCAGCCCAGTGGGAGAAAAAAAAAAAGGAAAAAACTATAGCTGGGGGATTGAGAAAAGATAAAGTCTATCCTGTAACATTTGGATTTATAAGCTTATATAGGAGAAACGAACCAAAATCCCAAGTAAAATATCTCTTCTTTTTTTCCCCCTGAATGCTTTGAAAAATCTATTTGAAAACTAGAAATAACTTTTATTTCTCAAATGTTACAAACCTTTATTATGATCAAAATTTAATGTTTATTTTACAAGTGAGGTAGTTTTGTCGTCCCCTTGATTCCTATGATGTACTTTACACATAATTGCAACTTAAGCTCTTGTTAATCTTTATACATGGGGAACATTTTACATGATTACTTGTTACTAAGGGGGATATTTATTTTGTAAAACCCTTCTATGTAATATATAATATCGTGTGTTGACCGTGCCATAAGATACACTGTAGGCTAACCGCAAACTAAACAATATTCGCAATATTGCACAATAGACTAATAAATTACCTTCTGTCTCACTTGCGACTAGAAAGAGAAAAAAATATAAATTAGTCAAGTATATTATATACACTGGCTTTCGTAAAAGAATGAAAAATAAATAAATGAGTTTTTTTTATACTTGGTGTATATAATCCAAATAAAACTCGAGACACAAATTTGTTGCCCTACTTTATTTCTTTTCATAATTAACTAACAATGGAGTAAAATCTTCGTAAATATAAACATTACGATGAGGAGGTGAAGGGTGAAAATTTGTTTAGGCCTTTTACAAACAATAGGACACACTTGGTGATTTAACATTTATCTCAAGCAAATTTCGTAAATTAGCCAATTTCAAACACCTCAAGTATAATATATCTAAATAAGAGAGAAAGAGAAAGAGAGAGAGAGAGAGAGAGAGTACAACCTGAGTACAGCAGTTTTTCACATGTTAAAACTTAATGAAACAACAGCATAAGGTATAAAAAATAACCAAATATTTATTTATTGCCACTCAAACAACATAATATTGCTTGAAAACAATAGAACACGTTTTCATATTTTTTATTTTGACATTGATAAGTTGTTATCAAAAAAAATAAAAAATAAAAAAACTTTTCTTGAAATGTTATTTGATATAAAGTTAAATCCAACTTTCACTTTCATTTTTCACATATATTATACTTTTATGCGAGCAAGATACAATTGATATGATATGTATATATGCGAGGGTGTCACTCCCACCGTATTTGATGCACTTTCTGCGGGGTTTTGGCCCACACACTAGCCCGCCTGCCAGCCCGCCCGGCTGCTTCTATATCGATTGGCGGACATGCTCAGCCTAAGCCAGGGTATTCGGTGCTCTTTCTCTCTCTCTCTCTGTGTCTCTCTCTTTCGCTCTCTCACTTTCGTGGTACTAGAAGCGACGTTTTTGCCTGCAGCATCCCGGGGTTCAAGCATGCTTCTTCTCAACATGTCTTAGATATTATTGAAATACCGATATTAACGTTGTTGAACTATGTACTTTTACAGAGAGAAAGATCGTGGAATTTTCATCTCACTTTCATCTTAGGATAAGTCGTCTTTTTTGCCAACTTCTCTCTCTCTCTCTCTCTCTCTCTCTCTCTCTCTCTCTCTCTCTCTCTCTCTCTCTCTCTCTCTCTCTCTCTCTCTCTCTCTCTCTCTCTCTCTCTCTCTCTCTCTCTCTCTCTCTCTCTCTCTCAACTAAAAAAAAGCTAAAAAGGAATATATTAATTTTCCTTACCTTTATTGCTTTACTTGTCTTAAATTTATTTCAAGTAGTTTCTTATTAAAAAGGTAATAACATTTTATTTCATTCAAAAGTATAACTTTTTTCTTACAATATGATATTATGTAAATTGATGATTTCTTGAGTTCCTAACCAAGCGAAATAATTTAATATAAAAAAGTAACCAAAAATGCTTTTCAAATGTAAATGTAATGAATTTTCGTCAATATATACATATATGGTGATATTGAGAATTGTTTTGATGGAATGTTACGATTTTTTTTTTATTTGAGAACTTAAACAGCAATAGTTTATGAATTATATTGCGTAATTTAAAAAGCTTTCATTTCGAGAGGTTTGGAGTTATGATGGGATTTCATGGTTAACCCCAATGGAATAAATTATAAACGTAATGAGTTAAATAAAATATTCTTAAAAAAAAAAGAGGATATGGTTGAAAAAATTGCTTATTTTGTTATTCACAACGATAAAACTCAATTGGGAATAACAAAATGAAATTTCAAAATAAAAGCCTATAAAATTTAAAAATTTCTTTTTTCTCTGCGTTTTATTTTATTAACATATGCTACAAAAGAGCTTAAACTCTGTTTCGAATAAAAATATTGAATTGCAAGATATAAAAATTTTCAACAAATTATATTGAATTATAAAAATTTTACTCTTAAACAAGAAAATCCAGTTTTCTTTCCTTAGTATGTATTTATTTATTTATTTTTGCGTAAAATGCAAATTACCAGCACAAAATGTATGAAATGAAAAGTGAGAACGGAACGAGACATATAATATATTATATATATATATATATATATATATATATATATATATATATATATATATATATATATATATATATATGTAATACACACACACAACTAATGAAATTATATTGTAATAAAAAAATGCTTTCATTTTGTTGAAATTGCTTTTAAAATTAAGGCAAAATAATTTTCTCTCTTCGTATTCACTTTAATTATCCGCAAGGCAAATATTTTACAGCATATAGAAATATCAAACATAACAAACACACAAGAAAAACAACAACCTGACGGGCAAATTTTAATGAATAGTTATATAAGGCAATTATTTTGGTTCATAATACAAGATTTATTATGTGCTATATAGAACTGAATGGTAAAAATATTGAAGTGTTTACTGTATTATTTATGTGTTCAAATAAGATAAAATCTTTTTAGCACGATGATTTTTTATAAACGTTTATAATTGTTTCATAAAGTAAAAGTTGAGGACAATATAAAGAGATATTTAGTATTGCTACCTGTCAATATCTACGTGTTTTGATCATAATTAATTGGCTAATTAGAATTTTTTTTATAACCTGTAAGCATTGAAATTAAAGGCATAGATCAGAAGAAAGCATAAGCAAATGTATCGCAAAACACGTGATGGGATCCAAAATAACATTAGTTTGTCTCCCCCGTAGCAGTGATAAGAAAATGTCAACTTATGCAACCCGCACAATTTTCATACTAATTGTTGCCTGTTTCTGACGTCAGAAACAGCAATAGTCACGTAAATTGCAAATGGCATAAATTACAGTAGTTTTACACTTTCTTGTGGGTTCATTCTGGTAATTTTTTTTTTCTGTTTTGGAGATCCCATTTTGTGTTTACAATCATTAAAAAGCACATATTGTTTCTTATGTGGTCTATGGCTATAAGAGATTAAGTTATTTGGGATTTGCAGTTCTATCCATTACTTATACAGTACTTCGTGTATAAATAGCTAAATGACCATGCAGAAATATGTAAATCAGAAATATCTTGGTTATAGTGATGAGGATCTAATGACTTTATTATTCCAGGACGGTCCAGACGAAGTGGCTGCTGCTGCAGCTCTGCGCAAGGCACTCGAGTGGGAGTTAAGTTTGGACACTCGGGACTTAAGATCTCACGCCTGGTATCACGGAGCTATCCCACGACCTCGCGCCGAGGAGATCACCGCACAAGATGGACAGTTTCTTGTCCGAGACTGTACTTCACAACCCGGGGACTATGTACTTAGTTGTCGGTACCGGGGACAACCACTGCACTTTGTTATCAATAAGGTACGAAATAATAATATTTCAGATTGTTACATGTTTTTATAATCAAGTAAAATATATTTATATACGATGCCATTTCAGCAGTGAGGTTTTTAGTGCACTTCAAAGGTACATAATAGTTCAGGGATGACGCGTATTATAAATTTCAAGAACGATACTAGCACTCAATATTATTTGGAATAACAAATTTAAATATCAATATCGTTTTTTTTTTTCTTCAGCTTTAAAAGGTAAATATCGGAAAGCTTTTTCCCGTTTAGAGGAATACCGTGAATGAACCATAAAAGCATTTTAAGAAGCTTTTGTACCTCAATATCAATAAGATTGAAAATAATCGAATATAGAAAAGTCTGTTATCAAGGCGAGATTTTCTTGATATTCCCACGACAATCTTTGAGAACTTATAAACGACATAACACTTTATCGATTATAGAACAGTCACAGGTTGTTAGCACAAAATTTTTAAGTGTCTCTGATTTTCCCAGTTTTCCCCTGCTTACTTTAGTATATAAACTTTCTTTCTACGTATAATAGTAGCACTATATATTTTTATACTACCGCACATAAAAATAATGTTAAAAAACTAGCACTTTATACAATAATGTATATATGGTCAAAAAATTTTTTTTTGAAGTCTTACATAAAAGCTAATGGAAGTAATGAAATTATATATTGATAAATGATGTTATATTGATTAAAATCTGACGCTTTGCAAATCCAGTGACGCGTTTTGTATACAACAGACAATTATATACTATTCAGATCGATATGTATGCGTATTATATATAGTATTTTCTCTCGTATTTGCATGTATATATCATTGCAAATGAGTATTATAATCCTGAGTAAAGCAAGTCTAATGTAAAGGTCATTAATATTTATACGTACGTATATTATAATATGCAAAATAATAAGCATTACCATTGCATGCAATGCAAGTGCAGGCAGGTGCATGTAATAACATACTCGTTTCTGTATTAATTATTTTATTTGACTGGTTATACCACTATATACCAATCATAATATTGACTGACTTTTTATATATATAATATATTATATTATAAAGTCGTGTCATAGAATAAAGCTTGGGAATGCGGAATATTATAAATTATGGTTATAAGGCAAAAAGCCAACTTATTTTGCGATCTATGTAGTGCTTTCATTATTATTATTTTTTGCTGACATGTAATTAACTTTTTACTTACGCGTTTACTCTGTTAAATAATTAACTTTTGTATTAATATCAAAGATAATATAAACAAACGAATCTATATATATATATATATATATATATATATATATATATATATATATATATATATATATATATATATATATATATATATATATATATATATATATATATATATATATATATATATATATATATATATATATATATATATATATATATATATTCTGTTTTTAATGCTACATTTTTTTTTCACAGACACATTACATTTAATTATATTTTTCGTTTTATACAGTATATAATATAAACTAAAGTATATAAAAAAAGAAGGTCAATTGAACATGTCTATAATATTGTACCCAGACAAAATAATTTTTTTAAATTTTAACTATTCGATAGCGTAAAATGTTGGAAACATTAGAAGCAAAGTTTTACTTCCTCTCTTCCTAAAGTTAACGTTTTATCGATGAAAATAGTGTACATATAGCAATGAAGCGGAAATGTAAGGAAAAAAATAATAATAACGCAGAGGGTAGAAAATTGGAATATAAATTTCGTGAGTGTATATATATATTTTTATCATATTATATATATAGTTGAAAATGTAATGGCTATAAAAAAAAAAGAAGAAGAAGAAGAAGGAGAAGAATATACGAAAAACTGACCAAAAAGTTTTTGGTCGATTTTTATATCATTGCGAAAGACCCAACTCACGTTCTTGTTTCATTGCACATTGACCAATAGTTTTTTGTATTTCAATCATTTTGATAGACAAGTTCGTAATCTTGTATCTGTAGATCTCATTTTCTATTGTATTAAATCAATGCCCAAATAACAGCTGTCGCATTATATATATATATATATATATATATATATATATATATATATATATATATATATATATATATATATATATATATATATATATATATCTTTATGTGTTATCTTTGATTTAAAATCTTTGAGTAATCAAAACTTCTTGTTTCTTTTCACACTTTTAGCAGTCTCCACCGCCGCTAGACCTTAAGTCCATTAACTATATAAAGTTAAAATTACTTATGATATCATATATTTAATCGATATTAATAATCTTATAATATGTGTTTAATGACTTCCAATCTGTAAAACTTGTTTTAATTTCATATCACGTTATGATAGCTACATTTTTTTCCCCCCTTTTCACTTTTTCCCCCGTAAATAACAAGAAATCAAAGTTCAGTATGCTATAGTGAAAAAGTTAATAACGTGGTAAATTTGCGGGCAGTAACAATTACACGCAAACGTGTTACAGATGGATTTTGGAAGTTTTACAAGTGAAAGGTTGATAAATTAATTATACGAAACTTGAAGTGTAATAAGTAATTTTTTAGCTTTATTTGTATACAAAAGAAATCTATTAGAGATTTTAACATTTTCACTAAAAATCTCACAATTTTTGTTCAATAAAGTTTTATGTTGTGTAACTGAAAGGAGAGGATCAAAAAGTTAATATTTTAATCACTAATTTAGCAATTTATTTTTCATTTATATACATCAAAGACATCCAAAACGTTTATAAAAGCAGTCAGTTATGGAAGAAACATATCCCTTACATAAAATTAACTTGTCGCTGAAAGAAAAATCACTGATCATGACGTCATAGTATTATACAGATGTATTTCATTAAAGCAATATATGACATAAAAGTTTTATCAAACGAAACCAATCTAATATACAGTCCCTCTCTCTCATATATATATATACTGCTTATACGCTGTTTCCTTCCAAAATTTTTATTATTATACTTTATAACAGAGCGACACAACATATTAAATGAGTTTATTATATGGTTTCTTGTACTATAATAAAAAATAAAGTTAGAAAAAACGCGTAGGTTTTTTAAGTCAATGTTTGCTTCCTTATGGAACACTGAAAAAAGTTATTAGGTTTTTGAAACAAATTAGACGTGTAAGAATTAATATATATCACAAATAAATACTAAATTGAATGACTAATTAAGTTAATTAAGTGTGTAACATTATAGTAAAATATATTTAATAGTTTTTATTTCATTGTGTACATGCATCACTTTATTCTTTCAGTGTAATTACAAAGCACAAATTAAACTACAAAACAACTACTTTAGTTTCATTATAATTAAAAATGTTTGCACTAACTAAACACGTAGGTGTTATACACTTGAACTTTTTTTTTATTGCACGATTAGTCATATAGCAAAAAATAATAACAATAAAATTAAAAACTTTAATATTAAAAATTACAATGTTAAAAATGTATAACAATAATTTATAATAATTTTTATTGTAACAAAAATTATAATTATGAAATATGAATGGTATTTTTTTTTTACTGCTTATATATTGTTCACTCATCCGTTGGTTATTTTTTATTTTAATTAAAAACGTAAATTGTATTTTTTTTACAGTAAAATGATGGTGAATGCGGGTACAATACTAGAGACGTATACTCACTGCTGTATTTTAATTCTCTCTCTCGCTCTCTCTCTTACTTGTAAAATATTAAAGTAGAGTGTTACGTTATGATAACCACATAATTTTAATTCTGTCCGTCCATCCGTCTGTCCCTCAAACGATATAGAATTCAATTATCATTAAAATGCTAAAATGATGTACATACTGTACAAAAGACGTAAACTAACTTTTTTCCTTTACTTTTTGCCACTCATTATTCATTATTAGGAAAATTATTTTAAGAGGGTCATACTTTGATTTCATAACTATTAAAACGATATTTGAATCATCATTAAAAACTTTTACATTTATGTCAAGTATTTTTATTATAATTATTATCATAAAGACTCTACTAGATTTTAATTCAGATAGACTGTAAACTACCTTTTCAAGATTTAATAATTATTTATTCACTTTTAAGTGTTTTGACATTTTCTGTCTGTTAATTAACCTTGACGAATACGATGTATATTGTATACGATTGAAGGAAAGAGGGAAATAAAGAAATTTTGAATTTTATAATAATTTTAAATTTTTATTTATTTTTTGTTTCAGGTTGTACTACAACCAGATACCGTATATGAAAGAATACAATATCAATTTGAGGATGACGCATTTGATACAGTACCAGATTTAATAACATTTTATGTTGGAAGTGGTAAATCTATATCTGTATTATCTGGTGCTAAAATTACTACACCACGAAATAGATTATATCCATTATCTTTCTATGCATCAAAATATACATTACAACATCAACAGTATCAACAATTTACTAATCATAGTGGGTTGACGTCACCTGGGTCTTTGACTTCACCCTCATCTGCCCATGCTCCGGCAAGACTGAATTTATATAGTAATAACATGGTAGCTGCTGCACCTGCTAGCCCTTCGCCTGGGGGTGTGCACTCTCCACCCCCACCTCTTAGAGCTAACAAACCACCCCCACCACCCAGACTACCAAATAAACAACATCGGAGTCAATCTTTAACACCAGCGACCCTTACTGAAGGGGTAAGTAGTGTCAAGTTATTTCAAATAATTACATCAGACGTATTGAATTAAATTTATGATGGAAGTTAATTAGTGATTATTTAATTATCGATTTTATTGCAATATATATGATTAATCACGTTGTTATGAAATTACGCAGTAAAGATTAATAAAATTTTGATGACTTTTTATTTATTATGCCTTATGATGCAATAAAAATATATTATTTGTTACAAGCTTTGTTGTTTTGAATCATTTAAATAGATGACTTATAATATGACGCATGAAATGTTTGCATTGCTTTTTTTTCTCTCTTACAAACAATATTTAAATGCGATGAATAGTAAGTTTATTACTTTCATAATACAAAATTGTCCTCATTTTTTCTAGTTTTAAAACTATTGTTTTGTATGCGTATATACTGTGCTATTTTTGATAAAGATACTGAGCTTTTATTGTAAGCATCATTCGTTAAAAACAAAAACGTTCACAAGAAAAAATAGCAATAATACTGTATTGAGTAAAAAAAGTTATGGCATGATATATTTTTTTATCACGATATGTAGATTCTTGAATGCTCATTAATTTTATTGTTTGTTTGCTAGGTGAGCCAGGTTTACATAGAAGAACGCGGCAACAGTGCCGATGGCATGGTTCAGCCAGTATCAAATGATCCCTCAAAGTTCTCTACGCACTCGCTACCCCGGCAACATCACACCCAGAGGTCACCTAACCCCTCCATCACCTCCACTATGCCAAGGTCAAAGATCGTACGTGTCACGAGTGACCCCACACTAAGTCCATGCTTGGAAAGACGGAGATTTGGATACATCGATGAACCTGATCCTACAGGAGGTCCTCCACCAAAACCTAGCCGAGTTCCAAGCTTAATGGGAGGAGATTCAGCAGCTAGTACTGCAGTCCCACGTGGTGTTTATCATGCATCTGGTAGTGATTCAGGCAACGGTTCAGGGGATTCAGTTCAGAGTTCAGCAGATAATACAGACCCAATGTCAGTTTCTACGTTACAACGTAGTTCAGTTGGAGTTGTTATCAAGAATCCTATCAGAAGTTACTCACCACCAGATGCAGTTGAACCTGAATTAGAACCTGCATCTGCATTTGATCTCGATAATTTCTCAACTTTATTATTACCTACTTTAGAAAATAAACCTTTAGATGCTACAGCTCTACAAGGAGTAAAATTAATGTTATCAGAAACAGGACCTCGTCTTCTTGCAAATCATTTAACCAAAGTTGATATTGAACTTGCACATGCTGTCGGGTCTTTGACATCTCCACCTGATCTTGGACTTGGGGTCAATTCAGGAATTGAACTTTGTTCCTTACCGCATGGACATCAATTGAGATTGGATCTCATTGAAAGGTAAAGTAACACATCTTATGATGCAAAAGCGTTATTTAGTTCATTTCAACTCTGTCACTTCCAAAATAAAAATAAAATAGTCCATGCGAAATATTTTATTTTTAAATTTATTTTTTTAATCGATTTTACATTTAGCTTATAACATTGAAGCTTACGGTATCCTTTTGCAAATTTATCTTTTAAAAATAAGCATAATATATAAACTATGGAATTTATCCAGTTTTCAGTTTGTAGACTAAATCCAAACATAATTGTAATCCTTCACTTGTCGAATAACAACAGTAATTAAATATAATAGCAAAGTCTACCAATAATACGTATTTTATAGATTAAACAAACAAGCACTATATATCGTGCAAAACTGATTACGATGCAATCAATTTTACATATGAAAAAAAAATAACATGATCGTAAAATAATTACGCAATTAGAGTCTAAATAAAAAAAAGTATACATCTCATGATACACGATATCTTATATATAAAAATAATAATAATCATAAATAAATCGACATTATTTTATAACGTCATTATCCATCATATATTATATAATGATAAAAAAATTTTGAGTTAGTTTAATAATAAAAACGTGTTCATGTCTAATTAAGTTTCGTAGATATTTATTTAAATTTACAACTAAGCCGATTAACTTTATACGTGAAGCGATAAAAATCATAATTTACGATTTTTAATACTTTATAATAGTTTATTAAGTCTAATTTATTTGTATTATTCATCGTTAAGAGTTTAAATTTTCAACATTATTATTATATAATAATTAAAATTTGTTTTAAGTCATCATTCATTGTCAAACTTAGTTATATTATACATTAAAAAAAAAAAAAAAAGTTCGTAACTATCTTTACAAATATACATTACAAAAGGTCATTTTGTTCATAATATATATTTATAAATATATAAAATAACAGACGATAAATTGGTTTATAATTTTCATTTCTCTAATAATATGTATTATAAACATTAAAAGGATTTGCTAAGTCATTTAAAATATTATTTTTGCATGAAATAAATGAATTATACAAATTACTCACACGTCAGCTAATGTTTTCAAAGAAAAAAGATTAGAGTCTAGACAAAACTTGCCCTCTGACACATACAATCAATTTATGAACATATTAGACTCCCTTTATTAGTATGTTTATTTTTTATAATCCAGGTCTAAAGTATTTACTCAAGAGTATTTACTGATATTTGATACACTATTTAAACGGACATTCCCTACAGTAAACATTATTTAGGTTCAAATTTCTCGTTTTTGCAAGGTTTCATAATGTTCAGCTTACTTGCGCAGTGCTAATAATTGTATTAAAATGTGTACAAAGTGATGAAGTATAATGTTTCGTAATAATTAAATAATCGTATTTTAATAAATATGTAAATAAGAAAATATTTATTCATATCTTTGCTTGCGTAAATTTATTGATTAATTGACCAATGTAACTATATATATAGAGAAAAAATTATTTGATATACACACGATTGTGATAATATTTTTTATCATTCAAAAACTTGCGGTAAATTATCAATGTTATTCTTATGAGAAAAACTCACGGTGAATTTTAATGGTGAAATATTTTATCTTAATCGTGTGTACAAAAATAGTATAAAACCTTTGAGAAAGATAACTATTATCTTCTCCGCCGGATCATAAATAACGTTGGTCTATTCAAACATAATCATTACTGCAGTATATTCATTTATTTATTTTGTTCAATGTTCCATAATAATAGCGATGTTTATACAATACATTTCTAATTAGATTTTTGTTTTGTCCAGGACTCGATGCATGCAGCTATTCGTAGCAGTGACTGTCCTGAGCGGTACTTCCGAGACAGAGCGCGCCGAGACTTTACATCGCTGGATTCAAGTGGCGGTCGACACCAAGACTGCGCTCGGCAATCTCTTCGGCTTCTGCGCAGTCATGATGGGACTTTGCATGCCACAGGTACATATACCTCATTGTCTAACTTGTCTTCTAATCAATCTTTCTGCTCACAACACAACGTAATTGCAGGGTAGTTTCATCTTCAGCTTTCATCTCTTTCATCCCGTCAGAATTAACCTTTCAACAAATCATGATTTTAATAAAAAAAAATATACGAATTTCGTAATAATTTAGATACGAAACAAAGAACGTTCAATTAAAAATAAAGGTACTAATTTAATTCAGATTCTCCCCTTTTAATTTGTAATGCTGGCAACCCGCATTACAGATCCGCTCAATAAGTTGCATAACTTACAGGCGCTTAAAAATATTACAAGCTACCTAAGTGCTTTCTAATTGTATTTTATAGAGAATAAGTTGATTTATTTTTATTATTATATGCCAGGTGGTTTTTTATATTTATAAAAAAGGAATAATTTTCAAATATTATCAATATGTAAAACATAATTAAAATTAAACATATGTAAGTAATATATTAATATGTAGACAATTTTATTCATACTAATTTCCAACTTGAAATTTCAGCTTCAACGCTTGTCCTCCACGTGGCACGTTCTTCGTCAACGCTTCACTGACAGCGCATTCAGTTTCGAGGCTAAACTTCGCCCCGTGTTGAAGAGCATGAACGAGTGCACCAACCCCCAAGCACCCAACACTACAATACCACACATGCTACCGTACGTTCTTCTACATGAACGTCAAGAAGCTTTGACTTGTGAAGACGATACAGTGTACCCTTCTCCAACATGTTGGGAATCTTCATCTCCAGATATGGGACTTGGTACCTTATTTGAACATTTACAAACAGCAAGGAAATTTGCTGATAGTGAATCTATGTATCGTCGTAATGCAGAAATAGTATTAGGAGAAGCAAAATTAGATGATTTATTAATTGATGCATTTCGTACAGAATTTCATTTAAAATTTTTATGGGGAAGTCGAGGAGCTACAGTATCATCACAAGATAGACATGCTAAATTTTTACAAGTATTATCTGCAATGTCGGAGAAATGTGAGCCTAGTTTTATTAATTCTCCTTGTCAACCAACAGCTAGTGCTCTTCAGTCTCCGATAGGAGGACCAACTCATACTGCAGTCTAAATCTTAAGTCACGTGGTCATATATATTTACTGTTAGAGTGTATGCATGAGTATTCAATTTTTGAGTAATTTCACTGCCAAAATAATTGAAATTTACAATAACAGAGCTTTTTAAGTGTGTTTTTGGACTATATCCATCCTTTTTGGTACGACCTTTTTAAAGCCTTTAACTAATGGAAAAGAAACAAAAGTTCACTTTGTGACAATGATAAAATATAAAGAATCTTTGTTGTAGCCTGCCTTTGTCTATAGGGCTTCGAGGTAATCTCATGCAAGTTGCTTGAGTCAAAACGTCACATGTTTTTGGCAATAATATCTACTGGATACGAACATGAAGTGTAAGCTGTGTAAAGTATAAGGTGATAGCATGTTGTTTAGTTTGTTATGTAAATACAAACGTTAACAGTAATTTTTACACTTTTGTAAATTAAATCTCCAATACACAATTTTCACTAAAACAGCCTTAAAATAAATCACCCCCCCCCCCTATTTTTTTTCAATGCAACTAACATGACATGGATGTTTACACATAATCATTTATACTCATGCATTCACTCCTTTAAAAACTATTGCATTTAGGTACAAAAGATTGGGGGGAAATAGTAGAAACTATATACATTAAAACAAAGTATGTCCTGAAAATACATTATAGTAAATTTATTCAGAAAATAATGAAAATCAAATAAACTTCTATACATATTATGCAATTCTTTCATTATAAATAATTCAAATTTTCAGGACACACACTTGTGTAAAAACTAATGTAAAAAATAATTCAAAATACTGATTTCATTTTTTTAAAATTATTTTTGGGGTAATTTTTTTCTAATTTTATAATAACAAAAGTAGTTTCAGAAGTATACAACATTTAGAGAAAATACTAATATAATACTATTTCAGCGTAACTTCATTTTTATCATATTAAGCTATAAAAATATACCATTTTTCTATAAACATATAATATTTCAATGTTTTCATAATATAACATACAAATTATAAAAGACATTCCATAAAAATATTATAAAATACAATATTCCTATATGTATAAACTAAAAAAAAAAAAAAAATAATAATAATATTAATGATAATATTGTAGAAAATAATAAATTATAATAGGGTGCTATGATATATTTAACTATAATTTTAAAAAAAACTGCAAAAATTAGTAACTTAAAAAAAATAAATAATAAAGCTCATATTGTATACCGCCTGTACCTAACTAAGAATACAATATAAAAATATTTCATAACATATTTCATTCCAGTGACCACAATACATGTATACCAACCAAACAAAATACAATTTTCTAACTTTTGGATACAAGAAGTTGAATATTATTAGAGCCAAATTAATTCACAGAGTTATAATATAAAAAGACATGAAAATATATAAAAAAGTGATTAATAATAGTAATTTAAAATGACATTATTTTCTCATGTCTTTTTATTTAATAATAATTCAGTGAATTTTGGTAAAATATCCCTTTTTTTCTCCCTCTTCTCACCCCCTCAATGTGATACAAAAAGAAAATCTATTAAATTGTGTGAAACAATCTCTTTTTCTCTGTACAGCTCAAATTTTAATTATTGGTTGTGAATTGTAGCAATTTCATTTTTCAAGCGCAGCTCTAAAAAAAAACTATGTTGTCATTTCTCTGGCTATGTATTTAAATTTAATTTATTTGCTTTTAGTAATATCTTATATAAAAAAAATTTATTATTATTAAATAAAAATCTTTTTTCTGTGTTAGCTAGATTTTTATATGTCAAAAAAAAATTATAATAGATTAATGAAAAGGTTTGTAAATAGGGCCTAGAAATGATTGTATTATAATATTATATAATAAATTACTTTAAAATTTTATTCATCATATCATAAGGTATAAAAAAAATATTATGAATATTGTGCAATGAATGGGTATGGTATTGAATGGCTGTGGTACTGCATTTTTATTTATTATTTCAAATTTTTTGGGTCGAAGATTTGGATGAATCATAACAGCTTTAAAATTTATTAGTATGTTTTACAATTAACAATTAAATAAAATATAACTTACAATTATTATCGGAGAGCATAAAATGTACTTTCATTTTACAAGTACTCTTCCAATACCAAACTGGAGAAAAAAAATTGCACCCTATATATGCCCAGTTTTCCCCTCCTTTATAATGTAAATGTTTGTACTTTTTTTTTTCTGATGTTTTGGGACTGTCTAAATTATGTGAAATTCAGTTAATTTTTCTTAAAAAAAAAAAAAAAAAAAAAAAAAATTAAACTATGAGCATTTATAATATGATTCGTAATGGAGATTTTCTGAATAAAATGAAATCAGAGCGAATGAAAAAGCAAGGATTTTAAGTTTACATCTTTGCTTGAGCTTTTGGACCATATTTTTAATCTGTAGAACTCATTGTTTATAATGTAAAATGGTAAATTTAAAATTAAGTGAGCAGAAAAGCATTTTATAAGAATATGATATTCTCTAATGGAAAACCAAAAATATTAGTCAAAAAAAAAAAATCAATATTAGGTTATTGCTTTCTTTAAATTTCAAACTGAAATTTCAAAAAGCACAAAAAAAAAAAAGAAAAGAAAAACGGAATTAAAATGGTTTTAATGCTCAATTTTTTTGAAGATTTTGTTTTGTACTTTGTTATCCCATATACAATAAAAAAAAATTGTGTATGGTTGTACTTTTCAAGCAGTAGTTATTATTCGCTTGTAATGACTGAAGAATATGAAGAAAAATAAAAAAATAAAAATAATATTATAATATATAAAATAAAATTATAATAAAAAAAAATTACCCAAAGTGTATAAGCATATAAGCAGAAAAGTTATAAGAAAACAGCCAAGTTTTAATCAGCAGTGGATTATTGTAGCCCAAAGTATAAAAAAAGTAAAGAAATTCATCACACTTTATCATCAATGTTTAATTAATTAATTATATATGTGCTGTAGGGGCTGTGTAATAGGAAAAAAAAAATAATTAAAAAAAATATTATATAATATATAAATAATCTAGCAATTCCATTGTATTAACTTTTAATTATGTGATCATGTATATATTAATTAATTTCTTAATTAGTTATTATATAATTATTTTCCAGTGACTTTATATTTCTTCTTTTACTTTTTTTATTATTATTTTTGTTATTAATATTGTTGTTGGAATATATTTTATAAATAATCAAAACACATTGTATAATTTTTACTATAAAAAATTGGATAAATAATTTATTATTTCTGTACATAAATTCTAATCTAATACATTTATTATTAAGAAACAACAAATTATAAAATTGATTTCAAATGAATGCTTTTTTTTTTTGTGTTATACAAAAATAAAAATCAATTAAATATATGTATTGATTCTCTTTTTTTCATTTGTTTCTGAGCACCTTTATATTTTTTTTTTTATATATTTACACATCTTAAAATTATTCAGAATTTGAAGTCTCTAATATCTACTCTGATTTTTTTTTTTCGCAAATACAATACAAATTTATAAGTTTATAGGAGCAAAACAAATATGAGACATTCACACAGTTGGGAAAATTATGCAAACCAATATTTATATTATTTGAGACCATAACGTCAAAATATTTTACAAAAAGTAGTTGATCAGACACATAATAATAATCATAGTAAAATGAGGAAAACTATGATCTCAAATAACACAAATAAAATAATAGGTACTTAAATTTGTCAAAACTACATATAAAAAAAGTTAAAATTAAGCAAAAGTTGCACATTAATTAAATCTACCAATTCAACTACACGAATTAAAATTAAATTAAAACATTTTTAAACACACGTATTATTTTCTTTTTAAATTAAATGATTATGTTTGTTTTTTTATCAAATATATGATAATGATACGAAAATAGTATAATTTCTCTCTTTTATCATTTTATATTCGTAATAGACAACTTTTATAATTATTAATTTTTATTGTAGTAAAGTAATATAGTAATTAGGTGATCACAATTCTCATGAGAAAACCAATATGATCACTACCTTTGTTGCAATGAAATCAAGAAAGCTGTCTATTGAAATAACTTCTTCTTTTTTAAAGATATAGATTATTGACATTAAATTAAAAAAATAATCATAATACCATTTTAAATTGCACTGTTAATTATTTTAAATGTAAAATTCATACGAAAAATATTTTAGAAAGAAAAATAAACTTTCATAAGTCGAAGGAAATAATTAACAAATAAAAAGTTATTCATAAAACAGACCGTAAAAATATGCTAATTTAACATCTTATGCAAATATTCATATATATTTTTGTTAAGTACATATTATAATCATCATATCTATTTTCATCATTATCATAATTAACAACGTACACGTATATACGTATAAAAAAAATGGCAAACTATCGCTGTTTGTGAAAGTAAAAATTTGAGGTCAAGTTCATGAAAAGTTCATCTCTTCATTTAAAGTAGATTGTCGACTGCATGGATGACCCCATTTGTAGCGGGAATGTCTGGGGTTATCACTCGCGCAGAATTTACTTTGAAAACACCTGCAACATCAAAAGACATAATTTAATATTTATTTATTTTAACGACGATTAAAAAGACAGAGAAAGTTGATCATATACATATATGTGAAAGTTTTTATTCAGGGGCAAGGTTACTATTACAACTGGATTTTTTTTTTATTTATTCAAATGGTTCTATCTGAAGATATTGAGAATAGGAAATAATAAATGTTTTATAGTAAATCACGCATTAGTAATAACAATAAGAAAGAGAGAGTTTCATATCATCATGCAAAAATCAGGATAGTATGGTCCTTGGGAAAAAAAATATTATAATGATTTTATTGGCACTATTTTAAAGATATATAATTAAAATAATATGACTTAAAATTATGATATTTTTATAGGAAAAGCTTTTCACATATTTTGGTATATAGATATATGCAAAGCTTATGCTACCTAAAATATAAATATATTTTTCTCGACGCCAGAAAATTAAAATATTTAATTAAGAGCTTATAAAAATAATTTTGATTTCAAATTTTACTTAAAAAAAAAAGTAATAGTTTAAAGAAAAATTTCCGCTTTCTGCATTCATAATTTAAAATAAAACGTCAAGAATGTGACATTACTCAGCAGTCTCGCATCTCAATGACAATGAAACGGTACCTCAGTCGCAACTCGCAACTGTCACAAAATGAGATATCATCATTTTGATTCCGTCTTATATTTCTACGATACGATGTCCGCTGAAATAGTAACTTCATGGAAATTCAAAGACTAACAAAGTTATAACTAAATCTATGTTTATTTACTTAAAAAAAAAAAAAAAAAAAAAAAAAAAAAAGTAAAGTAAATTCCGATGCGCAATTTCTTCGATTATTATTATTTTTTTTCTTTTCTGTATGAATTTACCATTGAGTTGCAAACGTTTCCGTGTCTACGTACATTCTAGTCTTGCCATGGTATTTTTATATTTTAATATTTTAATTTTTATACAGATTACTACACTCTGAATTAAAAAAAAATGACATTGTCCTTTTTTATGCAACATTGATATTTTATAACATTTATTGACGTTTTAAAAGTAAAATATATAATGATTTGTATTTGTACGCAGCAGCTCTGAACCAGAATCATTTGATTATTAAAATGAGTAATGTTTCAAGGCAAGTTGGTATTCAATATACTAACTTGTCAGTCCTATTCAAAATTACTTATTAGTGTTAGTAATCATCATAACATTTATGTTCTGAATATTAAACTACGAACAACTTTTATTTAATGTTTAGCTTTATGGTAGTGTTTAAATAATTTTTAAGATTGTGGTTGTATAGCCAAAGAATGTATACTCAAAATAAATTTGCAAACCATAATTAAATTAAAAATTTAAATAAAATAAGTCGACCCTGATTTAGTAGTAATCTTTTTAAAAATAGCACAATAAATATGGGGGAAAGTTGATGATATATTTTTTCCTTCATTTTTTTGACATACTGTACACCTACCTACGTATATAGGATGATAAAAGTGTAACAATGTTGTGCATCACGCGTAAAATTATGCACGACTTACTTAAAAAACTCAATTTACGAAAAGCACGATTTCGTAGAAAAATATTACCCTCGTATTTCCCGTGTAATATCAACTTTTATTTATTATTATTAATTTCTTTAAAACACATTGAAAAATAACTTTGATTTTCGCAGTTGATTGAAGTAATTTGCAGGCTATAGCGTCATACATTACATTCCCCATAAAGATTAGCATAGAACAAACTTTGTTTCTTCTTTTTGTTTAGGGAAATTAAACTGTTGTTGAGATTTTAATATTTTATTCCTTGGTAGCTCAAGCAAAAAAAAAAAAAAAGTTTAAAAAAGTTTAAAAAAGCTTAAAAAAAATTGATTACTTTTTAATTGATAAAAAATGGCATTTATCCTGTAAATGTCATTTTTTGCTAACATGTAGCGTTGAAGCATAAGCTCAAATCAATTAATGCAACCACCCTATGTAAGTAAAGCTTATATACACAGACTTCTATACACTTCTACTTGTGTCATTGAATTGTGACTGTGAACCTTAATTGTATAAATAAATTGTAATTCATGATGGTTAATAAAAAAAGCAATTGTCCACGCACTTATCACGTGATCAAAAATTACTATCAAATCGTACCATTGTCGTTGAACAATCTAAGTGGCTGATCTGGAGCGAGAGAAGAAGCAGCTTGGTAATAAGTAACTCCCTCAGAGAACAAAGTTCCTGCAGAGATATGTCTCTCCAAAAGGATGCGCAGAGCTGCCTTTCTTTCAGGTGATTCTGCGCCGTCTAATAGAGCTTGGATCTCAGGTGAAGCGGCTGTGAGTGCGTCATCCGTAGGTGCGAATACGGTGTAGGTGCGTCCGTCATCTGCAAGTCATAACCAAACATTTTGTTTATACTTTCTCTCATTAGATGTTAATCTCGTCGACGAAAAAAAAAAGCTATTCTTATATGGAAATTACATTGTTAAAAAATATGTATGACAATATATAAAAAGGTTCATGAATATGAAAATCACGTCTCTCGGTATCTTAAAATAAGTTTTTTTTTTTTTGTTTTTACTTTCTGTATTGCAATATTACTGACATGATCTAATTTGTCATGTTTTGCATGAGTACAGCTATGAGACAATAGTTTCTGTTGTTAACGCCCATAAGTCCAAAAACTAAAAAGTAAATAAAGATTAAGAAATTACCTTCATGACTTTATTTCTGGACGTTACAAAACTATCTAAATAACTTTCAAGCTAAATATATAAATTCTGTTTGTTTTGTCTTTTTGTATTGTTTTGACTCTATTATATTCAGTGTATTTGGACTTGCTCTGTTGCTGAATAAAGAACTAATTTGAATTTGAATTTGAATTCTGTTACAAAAGCTTCCACCCACATTTAATAACTCTAAATGGAATATTATATAAATTTAGTCACAGCAGTCTTGAGCTATACAATCGAAATTTGTACAGTTCATAAAAAAACTATGTAATATTAATTAGAATTAAACGTATATTCATAAAACAAAACTTTTACATACGTAACAAAATGAAAACACCTATAAGACTTAAATTAAAAAGAGTAACACTAAATTCAAGTTTAAATTTTTTTTTTTTACATCATCCACAAATTGCAAAATCGTACGTATTAAAATTTTAAATCAATTTATAGTGTTTATTTTCATTCAGATAATATGTATTTGTATAAATTACCTTTCATGTAAGTCAAATAAAAATAAATTAGACTCTATATTGAAAAGTAGGTTAATTTTGGAAGTGTCGACGAGTATTGTTTGCTGTCTGGCACACGACAACGAGTTAACTCAGTGGGTGCAAATTACCTCATCATGCCAAAGAAGAAAATATCAACTGTATACATGTGGTGATAACATCGTTAACTTAACTTTAAAATGAGAATTTTTATCGTTAAAACTTACTTTTATACTTATTGAAGACACTAAAAATTTGCAACAGATGTTATCAATGAATATTGATTTTATATATATACCTTATCTCTTTTATATGTCTAGTCAATCCTTTCTTTTTTATATAATATGTTTTTATGTGTGTTCTTGCATTACGTGCTTACCATGTTTTATGGTAATGTTATTTCTATAATGTTCAGTATTATAAAAAATGCTGATGATGACGAAAAAGTTAATACGTAATGTGAATGCATTATTTATTTATTTTAAAAGTCTTCCAAAAAAATAATTTCCTTAACTCCTTTTTGTAATTAATAATTATAAAAATAAAAAAGTGCACTAAGAATTAGATGCTACTTATAATAATATACTGTTTTAATATTATATCGTTTAACAGTTTTCTATAAAATGCTAAGATTCTGATAAGGGAAATTAAGATATCGTGATAAAACGAGATATTTTGTTAATTCTTACTACGAAAAAAAATCATCCTACAGTAATTATATCATTGTGTTAACTATTATATTTTAAAAATGTTATGCAAAATAATAGAATTACACACAATTTATTAACACTTTTCATTTCAATATTTTATTTTTCCTCTTTTAACCTATTTCACGCCATCGCTTATAGCGTGTGATATCTAAAAAATATTTATCATTATTATTATCTTTCTATTCTTATGAAACAATGCTTATTATAAAAACAGTGATATAATTATAACAATATAACACATATTGTTTACAACTGTGAAGATTAAAATCAATTAAACGTATGAAATATTATACATTTTTTTAACTCTTTTTTTTTTTATTAAAGGGAGATAAATGTCTATATTATTTTTTTTAATGATTTAATTAAGAATAAGACAATGACAAATAACAATGATGATGAAGTAAAAGTCGTGACTTCATTGTTGTTTATTTATTGTTAAATTGTGAGAGTATTCGTCGATAACCCTGCTGTCATCTCCTTTCAATCATTTAACATCTTTTATTTTATATGGAACAAATTTAGATGTTATTAATTCTGAATTGACTTTTTAAAATTCGTAAAAGATTTCTATAAGAATAGTTTTTGATAAAAAGTTATAATTTTACTTTCTTATAAACTTTTCATTTTTTTTTCTAATTGACGGTTCTAGAAATATTATTTGACATAAAAGTTATTATATATATATATATATATATATATATATATAAATAAAGCAATATTTATATATCCATGTAAAAAAAAAAAGAAAAATAATAATAATAAATTGTACTTATAGAGTACACCATGCAATTTGTATAATGATAACATTAAGCACATGTATTTAGCAGAAAACAAAAACAAAAGCAAATTAAATTAAAATTTGTGTCATATCAATTACATTATAATTTTATGTATACAAGGGTGTGACTATGAGTTTAATATTTAATTTCATATAAATTGTTTCAACCTTATTAAATTATTTAATTTATACTAATGAGAATAAAATTACTGGGAAGAAAAAAGAGAGTTAAATATACAATTGTTAAAAAATTTTCAGTTAAGTCATGAAGGCGTACTAAACGTAATTTGTTTCAATGTTTCTTATATAATACAAAACATATATAACCTTGCTTATATTGTGTGATAAATTAGAGCAATAAAATGGGTTTGTAATGCATTTCACGTGCATGTTATATTTCAACTTGAAATTTTGTATTGTTGCATTATTTTCAATACTATAATCGTATAAAAAAAAAATTAAAGTTTAGATTCATTTTTATATATTATACTTCAACAAAAAGTTAGCTTGTATTTTTAAAACATTTTGATTTTAGACTTATTAGAGAAGAGAGGGTTTTAAAATTTGAACTGATTTAAATTAATGGATCCTTTGAATTATATTTTCAACCGCATGAGTTCTCAATTTAATTTCAATGGTCTGTATCAAAGTTACGTCAGTATTATCTTACCTGGGCTGTCAGGTAAAGGTGCTTTGAGAAGCTCATCAATACCAGACTCCTTGGCAGCGCGTACAAAGCGACCAAATCTTCTAGCAGGGTCAGCCTCTAGGGAGGTCAGCAGGTCACCTACAGGCAGAGGGAAGAGCACGCGACTGACGGCGTGAGCCACGCTGCCTCCGGGCAAGATGATATCCTTTGACCTCTCAACAATAGAACCTCCGTTGATCGTCACAACCTGGACAGAAAATTATTGTTATTAATTGCGGTTGTGGTAATTAAAATAAAAAATTAATTTCCTCTATAGTTTTGTTATATATTGTGTAATGTTTTTTGCTTTGCAATCATATCAAAAGTATACTCAAAAGACGTTAGCAATTTGTTATTATATTTATATATTTTTATGAAAATATCACAGGCACTATATTTTTAGCGCATCATGATCTAATACTCGGATCTAATTTTCTCTTTTTTAAGATCATTTTGAAACACTTTTTGTGTTACTGTAAATATAAATACTTTGTTTTTAAACCACAAACAAAAAATTTTATTTCTGAATAAAGCTAGCGAGTTAGCAATAAAATTAACTTTCGTCGAGCAAATTGTATTATAAAGAAAAATATTTTCATGTAAATAATTATGTTATACTAATGAATGAACTTGATTTTCAAATTTTCAAAAGTTTAGGTAAGTATGATGATTTTTACGAGTTAATTAATTACAAACATAAATTACTTTATATAATTGAAGTTTCACTTGAATTAACGTTTCCGTTACTTACAAGGCAAAACTTAATGAACTGCAAACTGGCCTGTCAACTCTTCGCAGAAAGAAAGTACTTTTTTTTTATTTACTTTGAAACTAGTTAGTTGTTTGTATCTTCTATAGCGTCAACTATAATTAACTATCCCTTTCTCATCTCATACCTATTTTTAAAACATTACAACCTTTCTAAGCAGTTGGATGGAATAATCATGGTTTAATTTTAACCTTGATTAGTAATTAATTATATTTGTGAGTTTTAAAATTTATTTGAAATTATGCTCTAAAAACAATGTATGTACTTTTTTTAATACCAGTAAATGCATATTATACGTCTTAAATAAATTATCAAATTAGTAATTCATGATGCATACACACTTTGCAGAAATACTGGAACAGTAGTTTTTTTTAATTCATATTTTACATCAGAAAATGCAACAAGCGTTTGTAGAAATCTGAATATTCTTGTTTTTCTTTTAATGTGTTTTTTTTTTTTTTTTTTTTTTTTTTTTTTTTGCTGATATAAAATTAAATTTTTATTATGAAAGGTCATGGTTTTCTCAAAGTCAAAGATAATTTCTATGAAATAAAGTGAAGGAAATATCGATAAATTAAATTATTTAAAAAAAAAATGATTAATAGCAAATTACATGGCATATGGAAGGCGGAGTAATGAACATTTACCTTGAGATTTTAAGAAGCTTTGCGCGTGTGCGTTTTAATATCCTGTTTTTAAGTATGCAATGTGAGACGAACCTTTGTGGTTATTATCCGTATACTCTGTCTATACTATTTTTTTTTTATCCAAAGTACCATGATACAGTTTCATACATGTTGTTATAATAGAAGAATGATATTTTGTCTACCTTGTGGAACTGAGAAAGCTATTCAGTGTATAGTTTGCAGTTGATTTGAATGCAAGCGTAATGTATACAAGAATTAGTTTAATTAAGTGCAATGTCATATACATGTTGTTTGTGCGTGACGTTGTTTACTTATTTCATTCAAACTGATAATATTTATTATCAAGTATAGCGAGTATATTTTATTTGGACTTTGAAATATACTTCATTCAGGAATAAATTTATTCATTACTCTTATACATACATAATTATTGATTTGCGAATGTTGTCGTTAAAATTATTTTTACCAAATACGTAAAAATTAGTGAAGTGGTATAATTATGTGAAACACACTTCTTGAAAATAATACTTTCAAACAAATGTATGGTAATATAATAGAACTTGCATTATTCATATCGATTAATTTTTATGTGTTGATTTTATTTTATTTATGTAATAATTAAGCATAATTTTAATATTTTGTGAAGGAAATTTCGAGAAATTAGAGACTTTATTATAATATTCACTCAAGTGTATAAAAGACGGTTTTAATCGTGTTCAGACGTGTTCAGAATTGAGTTGTCTTACCTTGCGTGAATTAAAGTTGGGGTCAGTATTAGCATATACGTTAACACGAAGCTGAGTACCCGCAAGACTGACTCCTGTCATCTCATCTTGAAGATCTTCAACGTTGAAACCACCAGGAATCACGTGGTGGAGCAACAGCTGTCAATCAAGTTAGTAAACACTTCATTCATTACCGTATAAAAACAAAACATAAAAAATCTTATTGTCTTTAAAAAATATAATTTATACAGTATATAGTTCAATAACATATGAACAGAGGGAAACATATAGGGGAAAGTTTTTAAACATATTTTTAATAATTTAAAATTAATAATTTATAGCATGCAATAGTTTCATTAAAAATCAATTCAAATATTTCACTTTTAAATTACTTTATTTAGGGTTACTGGTTCAAAAGAAAGATT
This sequence comes from Ecdyonurus torrentis, assembly GCA_949318235.1. Lineage (NCBI taxonomy): Eukaryota > Metazoa > Arthropoda > Insecta > Ephemeroptera > Heptageniidae > Ecdyonurus > Ecdyonurus torrentis. The sequence continues at coordinate 41,301,093 of OX439130.1, read as the reverse complement.
TTAATGTTATATATTATACGTTACTCTCATCTCCTGATCACGTGAGAATTGTTAGTCATTAGGTCCATAGAATTCTCTAAATATATTGATAGCAGGAGAAGGGAGGAGGGGAAGTGGGTCAATGTTGAAGAGGTCAGAGGTCACTCACCCCACTTAAAAGACGTGGACTGGCCCGGAATTTAGCTTGAGCGCGGTCAGCACCGCCCAGTTCAAGTAGCAGAGCACGGAAAGCGAGATCGGTGGGTGCAAACATCGTATAGGGTGCTGTTAAAATACAAAACAAAACACGTTAAAATATTAATTGTATTATTGACTGATAATTCATCATCCAGACAGACAGAGAAATTAAATATACATAGACAGAGATAGAGACAATGTATTCACGGATTCCTTGATTTATTATATGATATCATAACGCGATTAAGAAAATATTTAATTCTTATTATTCTTGACAGTAATCCCGAGCACGCAAAGAAATTTATAATTACTACTTTCATACATCTCATCCTGAAAAGATTTATTTTTTTCATTTACTTTCATTTTTTTTTTTTTTTTTTTTTATCATTAAAGAAGATCTTAAAAGAAAAAGTTTGACTGTCATATTAAATTGAGAACTTCAGTGACAAACTCACCGGAGTCATTCAATGCACGGTCAAGGCCGACCTGCTCAAGGAACTGTGCCATGGAGCGGAGACCCTGAGCACGCAGAGCATCACCAAGGGACGACGAACTGGAGGTCTTCTTGGGCTGAGACTGAAACCAAAAGAAATGATTTATGATTTCTGTCTATAGAATTTCAAATTTTCAAAATTTATTTTATCTAATATGCATGCTGTAATTTTTTTTACATCATTCATGCAGAATGCATTTAATTTTAAAGTGAAACTGAAAAACGTGCGTACACGCACCAACAATAAAATAGAAAATTTTAGTAACGTGCGTCTGTATAGAATATATGGCAGTCGTACAAAATGTTCAATTATTATTATGGCAATAATTGGTCATATACAAATACATTAAAATAATATTATAGTCTCTCCAGAATAATATATGTACAGCTTTATTTTAAATTTATTATCTAGTGTGGGTGGCTGTTTTTATTAAAAGAGTTGCTCTATCTCTTTAAAATGGTAGCTAAATAATGATTACAAATTTTGCTCGTACAAAATGCCATTCTATAATACTATAACTTTTTGCACTGAACTTATTTCGTGAAATACTTATTTAGGGCAAGAATATACGCACCTTTCTCAAAATGAATCTAATAAAAACGTTCTAGATTTATTTACTATTATTATTACTTTTCCTTATGAATAAAGTTTATGAATTCTAACTTTAACCTCAAAGCCCCACCCTTTTGTGCATATAATACGATAGGCGAAAAAGTGATAGTATTGCTCCAAATTTGGATTTTTTTTTTTATCAGATCAAAAATTTTGGTAAAAATTTCTAACACGACTATTTGAAAAGATTGATGCATTATGAAAAATTAAACATGTGTTCGATTTGATGTTGAACAAAATTCATTTTTGTAAAGAATGGAAAACAAAAGCGTCAAAAGTCACGCACTCTTGATTTCACTAATTTTCACTTCTCTATAATAATTTCTTTGGTATTCAGCGTAAGTTGAACACGTTTTTACACTCGTAAGGTCAAACGTGCAAACACTCCACAACAATTTTCTAACGGATTTATTATGTATAAAACATCTTATTATAATACCAAATTTTATTTCATAGAAGTCATAAGTGCCAAATTTAAGTAACTTTGATATAAATTTTGTAAATTTTAACATTTTGTTAAATTGTCTTACCTAGCATAAATTTTGTTATTGGCGATTTTACATTAATTTCTTTAAAAAAAATTAAGACATTTTGGAGTAACTAATATTTTTAATTTGTACTTAATTTTTAATTTACGCAGAGTGGCGAAAAAAAAAGTTACTAATGCTAATAATTTCATCATCACCATTTTTTTAAAAACAATAAAAATTGTGCAATAAAAATAGTTGAAAAAAAATATAACGAGGAAACTAGCATGAAAAAAATCCAGAATATACAAACTTTTTATGAACCTAATTATAAATTATAATTTTTTATATGGCATTTCATTTCCAACTGACAAAAGTAAGCCCTTTTTTTTTCTCTCGTTTTTAAAACTATGAACTACCAAATTAGACCGTAATCTTCTAAAAAAAATCATTAAAAAAAATTTTTTTCTGGATTTAAAAAAAAAAATAATAATAATTATACCTGAATTTATGCGTGTATAACGTTATAATTAAATATTTGAAAGTTACGTGAAACACACACACACACACATTTACGAATGTTGTCATTAAAATAGAGCGTGCCATGTGACTATGAACAATAGAAAATAGCATGCGTCATGTAAATTACTCACTCCCCTCGCACTCTTCTTCAATTGTTATACATATATATAGATATAGACTTGCTTTAAATACATGTTATAGTATCAGTGCACAGCGCAACTTCCGGGTGTCACGTGAGAATCACTTATAATTGAGTAGGTATTTTATTTGGCGTATACTCTCCTAAAAAATCTTACATTTACTTATTAAATTATATAAAATAAAATGTTTAAAAAATTAAACGTTTTAAGTTTTAAACGCTACAGTTAAACATTCACAGTGCAAAATAAATTGAGAAATACGAAGTTCTCATTGTTATTAAATTACGTTGTCTTCATATGATATCTCATCTCTGAATTAAAAAAAAAAAAAAAAAAAAAAAGCTGAAAGCCAGCCAGTAATAGTAATACTTGTTGTTTGAACAGGTTAAACTCACCCTGGTAGGTGACGGCACTTGCAGATTGACCTGGTTACTCTGCGATGCCTCGCTACCTCTGGATGGGAGAACAGGTGCAAAGGTTGCAGGTGGCAGGGTGGGAATGAAAGCTGGGGTTGGGGTAGTAGAAATAAAGGCACGAGTGGTTTGTTGGGTGGTAGGACGAGGTCTATATGTAGTCGTGGTTGTAGTGGTAGTAGGAATTATAGTACGAGGAGTGGTGCGAGTACCAGCGGGAACACTGTCATGAGATGGCAGTTTCAGACGTCCGTCTTGAAGTTTCTGAATCAAAGACTGAACTTCCTTGGATTCTTCCTCACCAGTGGCTGCGGCCTTGGCGGCTTCAGCAGCAATATCTGAACCTTCAGGGACACCGGCACCCTTACGTACACCCTGAACCTTGTAGGAACCATCATCTTGTTCTTCGAGAATCACGAATGTTACCTGAGAAAACAATGCATGAAATGCTATTAATTCGATTCATTTTTGCGTGTGGCAAAACTTTGCAATATTGATTACCATATCGCAAAATTACTTCACTGTTATTTCTAATTAATTTAATTTCCTTGATAATGCATGTACTCATTTAATTTTTTTATCCCTTTTGTAATTATCCTCAATACCCGATAAGTAAATAAAACTTTTACATTTTTGCGTTAAAATTTCTACATAAATATGAAACGTAATTTTTGAAATTTACTAAAAGAAATTACATACACCAATCATATTTTTATCTCTTTCCAGCAGGCTTATTGTTACGCTTATTGTACAGTACTTAAACTCATAAATAGAGATATCTCGCCACTCATATATGCCGTGAACATATTGCACATTTTATATTCATACTCAAACATGCAATTAAATAATCTGATCGGAGCACAGTATTTTTTATTTTTGCGTGTATGAAAACCAATGCAAGAAAGTTACTTACTTTACGTGGCAAGTCAGAAGGTAATCCTTGAATATTCTCCAAATCTCCATCTTGTTTCTGTCTGATGACCTCATAATTGACTCCATTTGGTACCACTCCCTGGGTCACTGCATCTAAAAGACCTCCTGGTGCTTTGATGGCTTGTACTGGAGGTTTAGGTTTAGGGGTAGTTGCTGCAGGTGCAGCTGTCTTAGGGTTTACAGTGAGGACCTGAAGTTTTTGTCCATTGGCAAGGAATACGGAGTTGATTCCGGGTTGTTGGGTATCAGGAGCGGGGGTGGTGGCCAAAGATAATTGTTGTAATAACTCGGCACGCTGACGTAGCTGTTGTGTGTACTGACGTTGAAGCTGCTCCTGTATAGTTTAAAAAAAATGTTTATTATGTTTTCCAATAACGAGTATATAAAAAGAGGGGAAAAAAATTGCCGATATTTTGATGATGTTATCGATATACATAGAAGTGTTTTACAATATAAAATGTGCAAGAAAATATTACTATGTAAGAAGACCTGTTAAAAAGATTAAGAGAGAGAAAGAGAGAGAGAGAGAGAGAGAGAGAGAGAGAGAGTAAGAGAGAATGTTTATTATAACTTATGCATTTTACCAACTAAAAATGAAATCCTCAATATTATTATGTTAATAAAAATATAATACTAAAAATATATAATAAAAATAAAGGCAAAATTGGCAAAGATGATATACGTTTCACGATCTTACCTGCGATGGGGTGGTGGGTGTAGCAATAGTGGTAGTTGTAGTAGGTGCCGCTACTGGTGCTTGAGTGTTTCTCTGGGGTTGCTGAGGCTGTTGCTGGGCAAAGTTTGATGCAGGGGGAGCTTGTGGAGCTCCGAATGACTGTAGAGCAGCCTTATCGAATGTCTGTTGGGGTTTAAAACTGGCCTGCTGCTGGAAGTTCTGTTGTTGCTGGGGTCTAACTTGGGATTGTTGGAATGTATTCTGCTGAGGTTGATTAAACTGCTGGAAATTTTGCTGGGGGAAAGGAGTTTGTTGGAAATTTTGAGGTTGCTGGAATGTAGTTTGGGGTTGTTGGAAGTTAACTTGAGATGAAGGTTGGAAACTGGGTTTCTGTTGCTGGAAATTATTCTGAGGTTGTTGGAAGTTGCTCTGAGATTGGAAGTTTTGTTGTTGGGGTTGCTGGAAATTTTGTTGTTGTTGTTGTTGTTGTTGTTGTTGTTGTTGTTGTTGTTGTTGTTGTTGTTGTTGTTGTTGTTGAAAACTTGGTGGAGGAGGTTGTTGGAAAGTTGGTAAGGGCGGCTGGATAGCCTGAGCTGGGGTTGGATTAGGTTGAGCTTGGAACTGCTGTAGTTGTTGCTGACTGGGTCGGAAGAAATTGGAAACTTGTTGAGAACCTTGCTGGCTAAAAGCAGGAAATTCTTGACCAGTGAATCTGTAGTTTGGATTTTGTGACTGTTGAGCCTAAAACATAAAAGCAATACAAATTAAACTGTGTGCAATGTTACCGTATTGCCTTGTGAAATAAGTGTGACTAAATAATAAATAAACTACTACACACTTAATAATGTTCGTATACATAACTGATGATGACTGAAAAATAAATCTTTGACGTGAGTAAGCAATTCACGAAACAACTTTTTCGTTTTTTTTTTTTTTTTGTATTATTATTTCTTGTTATAAAATATATATTATAGCTTTCGGTATTTTTTATTAGCATCTTTAATAAAAATATATAAGTTTACCACATTTTATCTTGTGGTCATATTCATATACGGAAGCATCCTTAAAATATAAAATATGGTCTATTTTATCTTGTAAATTACACTATAAACGTCAATTTTTATTTGAAGCAATTATTTATTGTTTTTATATCCCAAACAATAAGAACAATAACTTTGAGATTGAAAGATAGGAAAGTAATGAGAGTAAAATTTTGACCAGGAAGAGATTTACTTAAAAAGTTCAAATTTGTTGTATAATTTTGAATTTATATATTTTTTAAAACAAACATAAAAAATATATTGTTTTGTTCTGGGAAAAAATATCAGTCTTAAAAAAAATAGAAAGAAAAAGTTTCAAAATTCATACAATCCGTGTGTAAATTTCTTTGCGTAACAAAAAAAAATATGTCATTAAGATTTCCATTATAATTTGATTTACTGAAACACCCTCTAATTACATGTATGTATTTTCAATTACATTTTAATTATCAGTTTCATTTGTCATAAATTTAAAATGAAATTGTCTTTGTTGTTACCTAAATCTTTGTATTACATTGTTAAATTAATCTAAATCCATTTATCACATTATAGAAAATAATTTTCAATTAAAAAAATATACACGCAATGTTAAGAACAATGTAGTAATAACTGGAATTTTTAATCTAGAAATCTTCAAAAATTGAAGAAAAAGAAAATGTTAACTCATGCAATAATACATTATTACTTAGATAAAATAAAAAAATGTAATTATTTCGGTCTGTACAAATCTAAAATAAATGTAGATAAAATAAAATTTATAATAATAAAAAATGAAAGGAATAAAACCCATCCTTTATTTAAATTATATATTTTCATTTTCTATTTTTTTACCGTTAAAAGTATAAGTAACTATTTAAAAAAAAATAATAATAAAACAGGCTAAACATACACTCTTCAAAAAGTCATTTGAAACTATTTTTGACTTTCACCTTGAATCTTGTAAACAAAATACGTGACATACATATCTTTAATCAAAATGATTAAAATCTTGTTGCATCTTAGGGATAATCAATTATTTTGTTATTATTAATTCATAAATAAAAAAATATATTTTATTCTTTTCTCCTATGTTTTTTTATATATATATTGTGGGTCATAATGAAGGAAAGTATGAGAAAAAAAATCAGAACGTGTTATGTTACTTTAACGTAAAAATATATTATATCGTACTTGCTCCTTTAGGCCTCTCAGCAGCATCTTTTTTTTTTTTTCTATATACGTGTAACTTTCATCTTTCACCGGGCATGACATACATTCTGCATACAAATAGCTTACGTGATGCATAATACTTGTTGTATGTACAGTACGTACTTACTTTACACTGTAAAAATATAATGCGTTGATGTGGAATTTTGCTTAGAAAAAAAATTATGAATATTTTATCTAGACTGTTTCATTCTGTTACGTTTGAAAACTGTCGGTTATATGGTATTTTTATTTATTTTTTTCATATTAATTCTTAAATTTTTAAATCGATGTGTACTTCTTATAATTCTGATATATTTTTCATATTATAATAATTGAAAAAGCGTGGATTTCTGTGATTTATTCTGTTATTTATTAATATTCACTCTAAAATTCCTGGAGAAGCCAAAGTTTTTTTTTTTTTTTTTTTTTAAATATTATGCTCTTTGTTCCCTTTGTTAGTATATATTCATTAACTACTTTTAAAATACAATTTACACACAATATCACGTACTGTATTAAAAATGTGAGTGTGCATAAAGTTTTTTTTTTTTTTTTTTTTTTTGCTTACCATTAAAATCCCATCTATAATAATAATAAATACAGAGTTTAGAAACTTCAAAATTTTAAAAATTTGTGTTTAATAATGCAGACATACTAATCGTATTATTTTTTCCTCCACGCACAACATTAATCAACAGTTTAATATTTTACTTTATGATGCATGCATAATTTTTTTTCTTCTTTTTTTTGCAGTATAAATAGAAAGTTTCTAAGACGATTATAAAGCATTAGAATAAAGTATTAATTATCTTATTTATATATTTATTTAGAAATCGGTTTTTGATTGAATATAGTATATCTTTTTTAATTATAATGTCACAAAACGTTCTAT